>JAQMYG010000007.1:2659601-2676496 GCA_030014215.1 Clariallabes teugelsi
GTATGTACTGTGTGTATATACTGTGTGTATATACGGTGTGTGTATATACTGTGTGTATATACGGTGTGTGTGTATACGGTGTGCGTATACGGTGTGCGTATACTGTGTGTATATACGGTGTGTGTATATACGGTGTGTGTATATACGGTGTGTGTATATACGGTGTGTGTATATTGTATACGTTGTGTGTATATACGGTGTGTGTATACTGTATACGTTGTGTGTATATACGGTGTGTGTATACTGTATACGTTGTGTGTATATACGGTGTATGTATATACGGTGTGTGTATACTGTATACGGTGTGTGTATATACGGTGTGTGTATATACGGTGTGTGTATATACAGTGTGTGTATATACGGTGTGTACAGACTGCGTTCCTCTGACCAATCAGATACAAGCGTTATAAAACATCAGTTACACAGACGGTTCTCTCTTTCTAAAGGCAATGGTTCAACCATTAAAAACAACAAAACAAAGTTTAATAAAGTTACATTAAACTTACTCTTAATTAACAGGTGGACTCATCGGTTAGCGCCCGAAGTTACGGGAATGAGCTCACTGCATGCTTGGATCACTATTTATTTATTTATTTATTTATTATCCATTGCCTGAACGATGGGGAAGTTCGAATTAAAAAAAAAAAAAAAGAAGAAGAAAAATCTCCTTCCTTCAGACTTTTTTATTATTAAATAAGACAAATTAATTAGTCTTAACAGCTGACAGACAGAGGCACACACACACACACACACACACACACTTACAGATATGTGGACCTCTCGCAAACCTGAACAGACAGCTCTCCTGCTAGCATGACATCCACAAACCTCACTATTCAGGTTAAAAAGTGAAGAAACTAAATTATAAAGTTAAAATCGTTTGCGTGAGATACTGAAGACAAAAGACTCCAACTCGGAGCAGAAACGTTCTGATGATGGTTCAGGAAAACCACGACTAAACCTTTTCAGACCACGGTGCTTCTGAAGTTCTCAAGTCATTCACAGTAAGAGCTGCAGAGACATCTTATCTAAATGACAGGTTTGCATTAACAAACTTGTTAAAATTTATACACCACTGCCAGGTGAAGTGGCAAACCGGTGACAGGATCATGGGCACACAAGGCTCACCCACTCCCGATCCAACAGAAAAGCCAAATCTGCACATGATAGAAAGGCACCAGAACAGTGCACCACGAGGCCCACAGGAAAAGACTTGATGGTTGTTGACCCCGCCCCCAAACTCCTCAGATCTCAATCCAATCGAGCCCCCATGGGATGCGCCGGACAAACAAATCCGATCCATGGAGTCCCCACCCTGCAACACCCAAAGAATCTGCTACCGACACCACCACCGGGCCACGCCCCCAGGAGAGGCCAGAGCTGCCCAGATGGCACACGGGGAACCTAAAACCTTGGGTGGTTTTTAATATTATGGCAGCTTGTGGATTTTTTGTTTGTTTGTTTTATGCGTGTTCAAAATGTGGTGACTATATAATAAATAATGATATACTTCAAAATAAATAATTAGTTATAAATAATAAAAGGTGACTAAAAACAGCTTGGAACAGCCGATCACGTGATCATGTGACGTTCCTTATACCTCCAGTATCAATATATGAAAGTTGAATAAACCAAAATATGGTTTAAGATCCAAGTCTGAAAAACAAGATCATCCTATTCCAGCTTTATTTTCTTCCAGTTTCTTTTTTCCCGCCAGAACAAAACAAAAGCGTGTGGAGGATTTATTTACGTTTCGTTAAAAAGAAAAAAAGAAAAGAAATAAACTCGCACCATAATCCTATAGTTCTCAGTCAGTGTAACTGGATACCACAGACTGTATGAGGAAACGGGACACACCCTCCGTGACATCGCGGTTTTGAGGCTCAACTCCGGCAGCTATTTCCGTCTCCACCTTGGCAGGAGCTGACTTCGCTTAAATCCCAGTTAATCCATAACCGGGCACGATGAACAGAGCCTGACTGCCGTTTGGAACCTCAGTTACCACAAGCTAGCTAGCTTAGCTTTACCTTAGCTAAAAGTCTAACCAGGCTAACGTTGATTTATTTGCTAAAGCATTTGACTGAACTCGATACGGCGTCCCGTGTCGACTCCTGCACTTCTTGTTGATTCCAGTTTGCTGGTTAAAAGTGATGCACAGCAGACGGTTAGCGGTTTGACACCTGCAATGAAACTGTTACTTAAATCAGCCACACCTCAATTTTGTATAACTGTATGGGTTAATGTTACTGTAACTGGTGAGTTACATAAAAAAATTTTAAAAAACACTCCCTGTACAGTTGTCATAAACAGGAAATCTAGATATAGACACCAAAACAGTTTTTACGTGAGGCTATATGGGGAGTGACTCACTTTCCTAGTGGCCATTCGAGGAACTGCACAGTTTAGTTCGAACTGCTCTAAGAACCGAGTTTCTTAAAAAATCAATAATAATAATAATGATAATAAGACACCCTGACATAGAGTAGCACACAGCCTCACTGGTCACTTTGTGAAATTTTTATTTTAGCTGTCAAACTATTTATAGTCCAGAAAATTCATGAATGAATGAATGAATGAATGAATGAAAAATATCCAGAAAAGCCCAACAATTACTGCCACATGATCTAACATTTGTTTTTACCTGGGCCTCCCATCCTGCAACATTAACATTAAATTAGCTAAACATTTATCTAGTGACTCATACCGTCAAAATATCTTCTATGACGCAGTCCAACAAACAGTACGTAGATACTTATCTATTAATCACTCATACACAAATAACAACGTGTGGACGAATATAAATAAATAAATAAATACAAATATCCACCCTACGTCTGAAAGTTCTGAAAGCGGTTTACGTGAACTTTACACATCTGAACCTGAGCCAACAGGACAAAAAAAGTGTTTGCTCGTCATGTAGAGAAGCTGCAAAGTGGACTCACTTCAAGGCAAACTCGTTATTTGTGACCTTCAACTAAGAATAAGCAAACAAAGCCCTCGCTAAAGTACTTTACATCAACAGTGAACAAAGCAGCTTCTTCATTCCTAGCGTTATTGCATTGTTATAAGATATCTGATAATAAAAACCAGCATTGTGATGAGTCAATCGGATGACTTCAACAGGGATAATAAAAGACGGACACGGAGGCGGTGTGGGTTCGGTTTTTTGCAGAGATTTTTGCGGAGATTTGCAGCTCCGAACGCATGTCAGTCGAGACAAGTTCCCTCTTCTGATGTGAACATCAAATGTAAACAAGCGCTCGGTCAAACCCACACTGCGCGATATTAAAACACACCTGTAACACACCTCAATCCTGCAGAATTAAAACGTTCCTACTACAGGAAACGCTAAAGTCACAAAGTAAACCACATGATGGTGAGATGGGAGAGTTTGCGGTGTAAACAGTGCGTAGTACGTAAGCAGTGCCGGCTCAGTAACACGTCTGCATTAATGAACCAGAAGGTTTCAAGTTTAAATTCCAACCCGGTCATACATCCAAGTGTTGGAACATCACGGCTCAGATACACATCTGGTGTCCTTAGTCAGATCTCTCTGGATAAAAAAAAATAACTGTTGTATGAATCAGCGGTACACGAGAGCACGACACCATGACGGCAGATCCAGGCATGAGAACAAGTGCAAAATAAAACAAAACAAAAAACACCACACAGCACTCGTGTAAGTAAGTGTATACTGTAGTAGTAATAGTAGTTTAGTAACTAGTGAACATGTGAGTGAACTCTGTACTCACCTTCCTTTTCGGATGACGGACACGCCACCTGCAGCACCAAGTCAAACGTCCTTTCTGGATTCTCACTAAGACAAATCACACACACACATACAGTAAGTAAGGCGACTTTTACATTCGATGCGACCAAAAGTATGTGGACACCCGAGTATCGAACCTCATATTACAAAACCAGAGATGTTAACAATAATAACAAGTCACTTGTTATAATCTTCTAGGAAAGCTTTCCTCAAAATTTTGAAGCACGTCTGTCGGGATTTGTGTGTTTCTTCAGGTACATGTTGAGACAACGATATTGGGTCTGTTTGGCTTCGGTGCCTGGGGTGATGTTGGCATTCCAGGTTATCCCAAAGGTGTTTTCATAGATTTGAGGTCAGGACTGAACAGGACACTCAAGTACTTCCTTTTGAAACCTGGGCACACTGAGGACGAAAACATGGCGGCTACTGTGTGTAGAAATAAAAAACACGGGAGAAATGAGTCGGCCTCACCGGTTTAAATGAATCAGTCCAGGAGCACAATGATATATAAAAAGTCTGTCCTTTCAATCTGTTCTGATGGTGAATAATCCTTAATTTGGAAAATCTTCAACGAGACATCAACAAGTTCACAGTCTGAAACAGCTCTGAGACAAAATGACGTCCATTCAAAGGCACAGTAAACACGACAACAACTAGCGTTGTCCCTCCCCTTGGACGTCTTCCCAGGTGACCTTTAAATGAGGTCAGCTGACCCCTAGGACTGGAGGTGCAGTCTTACAAGAGTATAATAAGGAACCAAAACACCAAACCTGTGAGTGGTTGGTTGGGTGTTAATGCTCTACACTGTTTATTTATCTCAAATGCGTAGAAGACTCACTTGGCGGAACTTACAAACAAATCCAACTTACAAACATTCTCCCGGAACAAAACTCGTTTGTAAATCGGGGGCTACCTGTACCTTTTTCAAACCAGCTCATTAAGTCACAAGATTTTCACACAGAGCGTATCAGATTGCGAGCCTCAGGATCCTGAAACTTGTGGCCAGAAATGTCATTCTGAGGCGAATACTATCAGCAGCACAGCAGTGACACTCGTAGTAGCACTTCATTTGGGGTTTCTTGTGGTGGTGCAAAGGTCACGGTGAAGCAAAAGCACACGTTCAGAGCTGGTTCAAGAAAAATCCACTAACCGTCCAAGTGTGGCGTTAAAAGCAGCATATGAGACATAACGAGGGAAAAAAAACTTAGCTATAGTCTTCAATAGTCTTTAAGTTGAGTGCGTGTGGAATAAAAAATTCATTACAGATTTACAGCGGTTTGAAACCGAAATAACACACACCACTACTACATCAGTCCAGAGAACATGCTTTAAGAAAAAAAGAGAGCTTTTACTCGTCTCTCGAGCGGCTCCATCAACAGACTTGCGTGTGGTTTATCTGAGAAAGTGCATGCGGTGTAGCTATAATGAGCTCACAGAGCAGGCCGTTAAATCCTTTAAATGAATCTGAGATTACTTTATATAAGTAAACTATGGTCGCATTCATCCATCCAGATGAAAGATATCGAATAAAGCTAGACAACACACACACACACACACACACACACACACACACACACAGACTTGGAAGGAAGGACAATTAGTCCAAACTTATTTCATGAAAAATACAGATTGTTCCTTATTTCTGTCCAGTTCTTTTTTCTTTTTTTATTTATAAGACTGTGGTCAAGCACCTGCACATATACTATATGGCCAAAAGTATATGGACACCACACCATTTTTGCACATTACATTGTATGCTGTAGAGTTACGATTCCCTTTCACTGGACCTGCGAACCTGTTCCACGACACAAACCTCATCGCCTGATCTCACTCATCATCTCACGGCCCTGAACGATTACAGATTAACACAGCCATGCTCCAGTGGAAAGCCTTCGCAGTGAATGGGGAGGGTATTATAACAAGAACATGAGAAACTAACTGAGGAATGGGAAACGTGATGATTAAAAAGTACAGGTGGCGCACTCTGAACTATTCACACATTTTCATCCCTTTGTGGTCGAAGTGAATTATTTGCTAAGCTCGCTTAGACACGATAATTATGCCAGACTGCGAAGGACTGGCACCCATTTCAGTGTGTACCCCGTCTCAGTGTGTACCTTAAGTCTTACGGTATAGGCCTCGTACCTTAAGTCTTACGGTATAGGCCTCGTACCTTAAGTCTTACGGTATAGGCCTCGCACCCTAAGTCTTACGGTATAGGCCTCGCACCCTAAGTCTTACGGTATAGGCCTCGTACCCTAAGTCTTACGATATACCCCAAGCCCCCCTGCAACCCAGGATGAGACGAGTGAGTGAGTTATGGTGGATGACAGACATACAAGCTGCCCAGTTAAGTGTTAAGCTCTTGTATTTGAAGTGCATTTGTATTGTTTAAATGCTGCGCTTGGTTTCTAAGTGAGAAAACTAATGTGATAAGAAACGGGCTACATTTAGTTAATCGTAAAACATTTTGAGAGGTTTAAAACTCAGGGGGAAATGTAATATCGAATCAGGATATCCTCTTGAGACCCGAATGTCCTCGTGTAAGGACATGACATTTACTCCCAGCTTCATTGTCTATATATTTCCTTATACCATCCTCATATGAGGACTGTTGGGTAAACTGTAATTATTTTGGCCAAACTTCTTCCTGGTTGAAGACATTGATTAAATTCCCATAGTAGTTATCAGCTACGAATAAAGAAAAACAACCTGTAGAAATTGCGATGTACATGGCAGTAGAGTCTGGGTGTCCGGAGGATATTTATAAAATCGTGATACTTAGTGGATGGCATAGAAAGAATCAAGGTGATCATATCATATCAGGAGGTGACTGGTGATTCCCATCCATAATATATAAATACAGTATATTGTTGTTGTTGTTATTTATTATGTTGATTGACTCTTTCCTTGGTGGAGCATGAATAACATACACTGCTATGAAACAGGTGAGCTTTTAAAAGCCTGAAAATGTGAGTGTGAGTATGTGTAGGCTAGCTAAAGCTAACAGTTCACCTTAGACTCCTGCTAGCCTGCATGCTAACTGAGCTAGCCTGGTGCAACACCTAAACAGCTTTTTTTTAATTGGTTGTTATTATTAAATACGAGGCATGTCAAACATCAAACACCGCCAACTCTGACTTAGTAAGGACTCGGTGTTCGAGTCAGACGGGTTTAATCAGATGTTACGGAATGAAAAACAACAGACAAACAGCCCAAACACAGCCCCAGAGACAGAGAGAGAGAGAGTGCGCGAGAGAGAGAGCGCGAGAGATTAGGAAGTGAGCAGCGCGTGCCTTACCGGATTCTGCTGTCCATGGCTACAGCATCGCGGCGCGCGCGCCTCGCCTCGCCGCTCGTGATCGCCGTCCGAGCACCAGGGACACGTCTGTGTGCGCGCGCGCGTGCAGTGTGTGTGCGTGCGTGTGCAGTGCGTCCGTCTACCTGGGACACATTTCTCACCGTCTCTCCATCAGACCATAGTGTCTCTCCTGAGAAGTTGAGCTTTGCAGTGTTTCACTTCTCCTCTGCTGAGCACCAGGAAGCGCAGGCGACGCCGAGTGACGTCACGCAGTGTTTGACAGCAGCTTCAGGGCTTGGAGGAACAGATTCCTTCACTCACCTCCCTCTCTGTCATAGTGACCAGTTTAACGTGCACATTTCTCATTGAACGGGAGAGCTTTGCTTTAATACTCATGCATTATTTATTAGTCTCACATACACAGTTTGTATTTATCCAGCTATCCAGGAACCTCTGTAGTCCAACTAGGGACCATGAAGGCCAATGTTGATTATTATGGTATTTATTCCCACTTCTTCACAACCGTGGTCGGACCTTGGATCTACATTCACACACTCGCATGTCTTTGGACTGCGGGAGGAAACCAGAGAACCCGGAGGAAACCCACCAAGCACAGGGAGAACATGCAAACTCCGTGCACACAGACCCGACATGGGAATAGAACCCAGCACCTGGAGGTGCAAGGCAACAATGTTAACCACTAAGCCACTGTGCTGCCTTACAGAGTCAGCCAAAAAAATTATACACACATCAGGAAATTAAAAACTTGTACAGTATATAATTAATAGTATATTAATATAATATACATCATAATAGTTTTCTTTTCCTGAAGTGTGTATACATTTTTTTGTCAGACAATATACTGTGTGTATATTTATACTTTGTTCTGCTTGTGACTGGACATAATTTTCTACAAATGTAAAATTTTACAGCTAAAGTTTTTTTTTCATGTTGGTATAATTTTCTCTTATTTCATATTTTATTTCTTTATTTGAATACTCAGTTTTTTTATGTTTTAGGTTACTGGCAGTCATAAATGTATTTCACTGCACATCAGACTGTTTATGGGGCTGTGTATGTGATAAATAAAATTTGAATTTCAATTTTAATTCGATATTTACACTATATGAAAAAAAGTATTTGGGCATAAGAGGCCTGATTGAAACACCTGAATTCAATAATTAACAGGTTTGTTTTTGTGTGTGTTTATTTTTATTTATATAAGATTAAGGGAAAGCATTTCCCCCTGACTTCCTGTGTAAATTCCTGACCTGTCCAGACAAGCCAGCTGACATGCTCAGGCATCCTCAAGAAGCGACATCTGAGACCCTGTTTAGTCCTTAAGTATGTGTTTTCATGCACAGCCTGTGTGATCGCACGCCATGACGATGTACGTATCGGGAAGTTCTTGTGGTTTTTAAAAGGAAATTGGGCCTCTTCACACCGCCCACCCAGTGGTTTTTTGGTTTTGATCATCTGAGAAAGCTACTCAAGTCAACCATGAGCTTAATATAAATTCAACACACCTTCATAACCATACCATACCAGGAAGAAACTTTAAGAAGCATGACTTTAGACAGAGTGTTACTCAATGATGTTCTGTTCTAAAGGTTTCGTGACGCCGGCGTCATGGGAAGAGTGACGCCCTTGTGGTCAGATAAGGAAAAAAAAACTTTTAATGTTTTAAAACAATCAGCATTTTTTCCCCCAAAAAAATAAGGATCAGTGATGTTTTGAGGTTGTTTCACCACTCACGGTTTAGTGAGTGTCAATGTCATTGTCAAAATTAAAAGATGCATACACATGACGGTCAAAAGTATATGGACACCTGAGTAATTACACCCACGTGTGGTTCTTCCCCGAACCGTTTCCACAATGTTAGAAGCACCCGATTGTATAGGACGGCTCAACCTCAACGGCATTGAACACCTTTGGGATGAATTGAGATGCTGACAGCACCCCAGGCCTCCTCATTCAACATCATTAATGCTCTAGTAGCTAAATGAGCAAAATACATTTGGACAAGAGTGGTGGATATTATAACAGCAAAAGTGGACCAGACTAATGGTTTAGGAATGGGTAGGAAAGTTCAGTCCTGGGTGTCCACATAATTTGGGCCATGCCATGTACAGTAGAAGGGCTCAGTGAGATAAATTCAAAGCAACAAAGAAACATTAACAGCCAAGCACTGAAACAGGCAGGGAAGTAAAGACTTCCCTTTGTTAGAAAATATGGGGAACCATGAAATGAAGCTACAAGCGGTAAAACAGCAGGGGGGCGTCTGACCAGCTAAACCAGCATCAATCAGCACAAAGCGGTTTGGAACGAAATTATAGCCAGATGCATAAGTATTTGGGCAAGGACAGACTTTTCACATTTTTGCCTCTCACGATGGATTAAACATGAAACGATCAAGTTAAACTTTCAGCTTATATTGCGTTAGCAATTTTTATATCTTGTATTAATTATTCTTCCCTCCTGTTTCTCCCATTTCCTCTATTTTCACAGGCTCTAGAGTAACCGGACCACAGACGGATGATCAATTTGATGGTCAGATGTGGCTTGTTTCCTCGTTATTTCATGACAAATTAAGGAGATAAAAGGTCTGGAATTGATTCCAAGTGTTGAATTTGCATTTGGTACCTGTTCATGGGAATTCTTAATAGTACCCTTAGTATCATTATGCTGAACAAACAAAACAGACTTATAAGAGAGATAGCAAAGACTTTAGGAGTGGGCAAATGAATACTTGAGTGCTTATGATTGCAGAATTCATGCCTTGGAGAAGAAAAAAATGCTAAGTAACATCAAGCCCAGGCAAGAACAGTTTGGTGGATGTAGGTGTATTGTTGTCTACAATCAAAGTCTACAATCCAGAAATGCCTACAGATGAGCGTGGGGCGGGGTTGGTTCTGACCCAGTTCTGATATCAGATTAACTTGCACCAGAATGATGGGAAGAGAAGAATATGGAGGAGGACAGGAAGGGCTCATGTTTTAAATCATACAATATGGTCTTACTATATGTCATGGGTGTGCATGGACACCAGATAAACTATGTTCATTGATGATGTGATTGCTCATAGAAACAGTAGGATGAATTCTGAACCGTACAGTGCTGTGAAAAAGTATTTGCCCCCTCCCTGTTTTTTTGAAAAATGTATTTATTTTATTTATTTATTATTATTACTATTTTTGTTGCAAAGATAGGTTAAGACAAAATGCAATTTTTAAATGATTGATTACATTTATTAAGGGAGAAAAAAACCTGGCCCTATGTAAAAAAGTAATTGACCTCTAAACCTAATAACTGGTTGTGTCACCCTTGGAGATGAGTCTTTCACATTGCTGTGGAGAAATTGTGCCCTACTCTAGATCACAAACTCATTCTCATTCTATTTTTTTTTTTTTTCGGCAAATGTGAGACAAGCCTTTGTGTTTAACTTTTCCATGGATGCCATTTTTGCCCAGTCTATTTCTTATTGTTAAATCATGAACACTGACCTCAACTGAGGCATGTGAGACCTGCAGTTCTTTAGATGTTGTTGTTGGTTCTTTTATGAGTTCCTGGATGAGTCATCATTGTGCACTTGAAGTAGTTTTGGTTGGGTGGGGGTGGGGGATAACTTTTTCCCATAGGGTCAGGAAGGTTCGGGCAGCTTTTTTCCCTTAATAAAATAAAACAGCATTTAAAAACTGCATTTTGTATTTACTGGGGTTATCTTGGTGTAATATTAAAATTAGTTTGATGATCAGAATCATTCAAGGGTAACAATTATGCAAAACAGCATTGTGGCTTAGTGGTTAGCACTGTTGCCTTGCACCTCCAGGGTCTGGGTTTGATTTCCACCTCTGTGTGTGTGGAGTTTGCATGTTCTCCACGTGCTTGGTGGGTTTCCTCTGGGTTATCTGGTTTCCTCCCACAGTCCAAAGACATGCAGGTTAGGCTAATTGGCGTTCCCAAATTGGCCGTAGTGTCTGAAACAGTGTGTGTGCCCTGCAATGAATTGGCACCCTATCCAGGGTGTACCCCGAGTCGTGCCCATATCTCCTGAGATAGGCTCCAGGCCCCACGTGACCCTGTATACCAGAATTAATTGGTATAGATGGTGAGTGAGTGAGTAAGTGACATTTAATTTGTTTTAAAAACAAATGAAAAGATCAGGAAGGGGCAAATACTTTTTTTTTTTTTTACAGCCCTATATACAGAAGCCCTCCAATTTCTCATAAGGGTCAGACAAATGCTGCCTAGTATTGGAATTCTAGATTTCACACAGTTACTGATTGCAAAGAATTTGTACCCAAGTATAACAACAACAAAAAAACTTACCATTTATAATAATGTTAGTTTGTCCAATTACTTTTGAGCATGTGCAAAATGGAAGAACTTTGCAAAATCAAATGGCTGTAGTTCCTAATCGGTTTATGCAATTAAAATAAAGAAATAAATTTAAATGATTGTTATGGTGTTTACACCAAACACCAAAACAACAAAGCCTGATCAATATACAGTACATTTGACACCCAGAGCAAACATTTAAACACAAACAATATTCTGTTAATATATAAAAGTCACCATGGAAGAGCCAAAGGACAAGAAGGGAGAAAAAAAGCAGACTAGTGTCTTGATTGTTGATTCATTTTAAACCCATTGTTGTGGTGTACAGAAGCAAAAAAAGAAAGAAAAGAAAAAGTTCACATACTTGTGAACCTGACTGTGCAATAAGGATAGCATTTAAAAGTGCAGTAGAGCTCTCTCGCTTCCTATTGGCTCACAGGCACTTCCGGTATGTGCTGTTTACAGAAGTGTTTGAGGAACCTGCGCGGAAACAATGTTTCTTTTAAGTGGAGTTTTCAAAGCAGCGCGTGCTCGGGGTAATCATCAAAGGCGCGCGGGATATCTGGTCGTGACGGCAGCTCGCATGTGTAGCGAAGTCTCTCTGATCTCACAGGGCACGCGTGCAGCACGAGGGACTAACCAATCCGGTGGGAGTGTGAGAGAGGCTCATCAGACACACACTGGGACACACACTCTCTCTGAGCAGGACAGATTGATCCAGCACCTTCACCAGGACGCATGCGAGGTGAGAGCGCAGAGCCTGGTCCATTACAGCAACATTACAGCCTTACAGTATGGGAGGGTCGTTCAATACATAATGTAGCCTGTATTTGGGTGCGTTGGCTCATCTGATATCAAAACACACCCACTATGGACGGGTAACCAATCTGTAAAAGCACATCCACCATCCCATCCGTACACTGTCTATCCATTTTATTAAGCACACCTGTACTGTACACCTGCTCCTTAATGCAGTTATGCCATCCGTTATGTAATGACGTGACAAGAGCCGAGTGCAGATCCAGGTCAAAAGCTTTACCTAAGGTTCATGTCAGAATAGGGGAAGAAATGACACGGCGCTCCCACATACAGAACATTCGCTCGCTTGGTGTTTTTTTTTTTTTTTTTTTTTTTTTTTTCACACATTTCCGTGCAATCTCTCAAACTCTTGTGTAAAAATCAGATCAGCATACAGTACTTGAAGCAGACCTTCTGGTACCAACATTCGTACCACAAAGATAACACTTTTCCTTCAATCTTAAGGTGCACTGCACTGCACTGCACTGCACTGCACTACTGCCACACGATTGCCTGATCATATAACTTAATAAAGTGGAAGGTGAGTGTACAGTGGCACTCAGCAGATGTTTACATACGCTCCTCATGAAATAACATGTCAATATTGTGCATGCAGTGACTTTTTTTTTTTTTTTTTCCGGAGTAGACTGCCAAAACACAATATTGGTGTTGATTTAATTTTTTTTGTTATACATATAATACAGAAAATGTGTGTGCCACTTCTGAAGTTTATGCAAAATGAAAACCAAACTTGCTTCCTTATAAAAAATTTTTAAAAAATTCAAGTTGCTAACTTTTTGGAAAGATAATTTTATATGTGTCCCATTTTTCAGCACATTTTTTACACTGTCTCGTTTCAAGCAATAATAATTTTAGTATCGATACTAAAATTAGGGTAGTCCTCCAGAAGCATATGACCTGTAAACAGTGTTTCTGTGCAAAATGAAGGACCCCCCCGCCCCACACACACACTTTTTGAGGTTTATGCCTTTCCATGTGAAATCTAAACTGGCCATGTTTCACCTAAATGACAGTTAAGATCATTGAAAGATTTTAATTCAAAAACGTTACGAGCACTAAAACATAACAGGGCATGAAATTGTATTTAGCAAATGCGTTTCTTTTTACCTGATAAAAATATAAATGTATGCATTTTTACCAAAATGAAGCATGGATCAGGAGATAAGAAGCATTAAGTATTATGAAAAATGATGTTATATGATCCAATCTGAAAATTCCCCCTTTCTACTGTAGGCGAGACACTTTTTAACACCAATACCATGTTTTCGCTGAATACAACATATTTCTTTAACAGATAATTTTCATTTTTCTGAAATTAACATAGGGTCGAAAGCAGCAAACCTAATGATTAGTTGAATGTCCATAAGCACGTTTCACCTTTAGCAGATGTTTTTGGTAGCCATCTGCAAACGTCTGGCAGAATCCTGGTTGGTTATTTAACTGCTTTTCTTGGCAAAATTAGTAGTGTCCAATTAAATTTGTTGGTTTCCTGGAACATTCCAGGTAATGTTGAGGGGTCAAAAACTTAAAGTCTGGCCTGATTTATTATTTCCTTAGTTTCTCCCTAATTTAATCATAGCCAATTCCCACCCCTCATCAGGGCACTCTTGCTGTACATCAAGGCTACAACTACCAGTCTGGGAGGGCGAAGACTGCCAGGTACTTCCTTGACGCCACCCACCGCATCTTTTCAAACCGTTTCCTCGAAGAACAGCACTATCTGCTCGTATGATCTCACAGACGGCTGTGATTGGCTGTAGAGCAGTGATTGATGTGAAAGCGCTAAGTGCCTCCCATCCCTCCCCTTTCTTGGGCACTCCCGGCGAGAGGCCTACAGCAACACCCAGGATTTGAACTCACAATCTCCGGATGATGGGTCAAGCACTTTACCGCTGTTCTACTCGGGTGCTTTCCACAATCAGCTTTGATGTGTGTTTGGGTTTTCCGGGTTCTGTCCAAGTTTCAACCATCTAACTGATTATTTGAGGTTCTGCAGAAGAATTCTGAGGTTCTCCTCTTTCTTCATGCTTCCATGCACTTCCACTGGCATGCCAATGCCAATGCCACCACCACCATCATCTTAACAATGTTCATGCTTAACAGTGTTCAATGTGGATGTACAGCGTTCTTGGGGTTGAATGCTTTATATTTTCTCCTCTAAACATACATCTGGCTGAAATGTTCCTGCAGAAGATTTGTTTTCTTTGTCCATGTGGTCAGATGCAAACTTTGGTCAAGCTTGACGTTGTTGATTTTGGACCGAGGGGTTCTTTCTTGGACGGCAGCCGTTCAGTCCACTTTGATGTTAAACTCTCTTGTCTGCAGACTGTGAAACTGGTGTTCCAGTAACTTCTGTGCCTTGGTGGTTCCTGAGTTGTTCCTGACCTTCCCAAATTAAATTCCCCCCAGCTGTGGGTGACAGTTTGTGTCAAAGAGCCCATTCTTACCTTCCTAGAGGAAACAAATCCTTCCTCTCCAGACAAAGACAAAACCAGTTTGAAGAAATCATATTGCCAGGACAATTATGTTCATTGTAAGTATATGTAAGCTACCAACTGCAGCTGTGAAGAGCATTAGTGAGGTCAGGTGCTGATGTTAAGCAAGGAAGGCTGGGGGTGTGGGTCAGTGCTCTGTGCAGGTCATTAAGATTCTTCCAGCCTTGGCAAACCATGCCATAATGGATCTTGATTGTCTACTGGCACATTGCCATGGAACAGGTTTGGACCTCTTAGTTCCAGTGAAGCGAAATTGTAATGTTATCCCATACACAGACATTCTATAAAATTATGTGCAGGGGCAGGGGTAGGGGGTAGCTCAGTGGTTAAGGCATTGGACTACTGATCGGGAAGGTCTCAGGTTCAAACCCCAGCACCACTAAGTTTGCCTCTGTTGGGCCCTTGAGCGAGGCCCTTAACCCTCAACTGCTCAGAGGCATAGTGAGATAGAAATGTAAGTCGCTCTGGATAAGGGTCTCTGCCAAATGCTGTAGATGTAAAATGTAAATCTTGTGCTTAAACTTTGTGGCTACATTTTGGAAAAGAACCCGATATGAGCATGATGGTTAGGTGTCCACAATCTCAGCCATATACTGTACTTTATTTGTGCTAAAACTTGCGCATATTGAAATCTGTATTTGATCATAATCGGATAAAATAGTATATTATAGAATGCCTTTATTGTCATTGTATTATGCAAAATACTACGAAATTTGGGAGCTTCTCCAGCCGACGTTCGATACACTCACACAATTAGAAAATACCAAAAATATAAAAACTGAACTATAAAATCAATAAAATAAAATAATTTGGGTAAAAGTGTCAGTGTCCATCGTACTGTTATTAGGAATGTGCCAACTGACTTAAAACCATTATCGTTACCATTAATCATGTAAGCTTCATGCAACAAAATTATAATATTTTTTTTTCAGTGTTCTGGATGTTTTTACCAGCCATTCAATTCAATGTATTCAAATATAACCCCCACCCCCACCCCCCCACCCCCACCCCTGGGTCTGCATGCACCTACGGTTCCAATCCAGGGCACACATGCGTATTTACAGAACCGGCTTGAGAGGTAGCTTGTTTCTCTGCTGTCCAAAATGAGAAAGAAGAAGAAACCGCGAGTCATTACACCTGTTAATGCTCTATGTGGATGTTTTTTTTTTTTTTTTTTTAAATTGTTTTTTTTTTTTTGTGACAAAATCAACGGCGCTCTGAACAATACGGCACGAGGCACTGAGGAATGATTTTAAAACTCTACTCTGTAAGGTGAGAAACCAGCTTCTGTCTAAATTCTCTTCTGATTTCCATAGTGACATTGAAAAAAAGTGCTCATTAAACATTCATTTCTTTGGACATAGCATAAGAGCGTTATTTATTTTAAATATTTAGTTTTTTTATAGCAAAAATATAGTGTTTATGTACACCGTGAATTAATCATACAAATGTAAAGTACAGTGAAATACAAAAAATGCTACAAATAAATATAATGCATGCTGTAAAGTGTAACGAATAGCGTAGATACATATAATAAATATCTAATCATGTACTTCTGTTCTCCTCAGGATCATCTGGGTTCAAGAGAGGTCCAGTGTGTGATGGAAGCTTGTCCTTGTGACCTGGAGAGACCAGGAATGGCTGCCAAATTTTCCTATCAAGAAGACCACGTTCCTATAAGAGAGATGGTTGTGCTCTTTTTTTGCCTTACCTTGTTGAGTGTAGCTTTTCAAACGAAGCTGATGTGCTGAAACTATTGAACCTGAAACATCACAATGCATCAATGTTTTGTGTTTAACATGTTTTGTGTGCAGTGTGTTTATACTGTATTTTTGAAAATAAATGTATGCTGTAAAATCCAAGATGTTTGGGTGATTTGGAGCAGAGACAAAATACTGGTTAGAGTGCAAAATGGTTTATTAAAAATTATTCAAGTAAAACATAATTAAAAAAGTAGCTGTCAAAAATGAGAAAAATGTAAATATTAAAATGTATCGTAATTTCTATATTACTTGTACTTGCATTAGCAAGAGGGTGTGTTGCTGAAATTAAATAGTTTATATATATATATATATATATATATACACTCACCTAACGGATTATTAGGAACACCTGTTCAATTTCTCATTAATGCAATTATCTAATCAACCAATCACATGGCAGTTGCTTCAAT
>JAQMYG010000007.1:2692160-2705183 GCA_030014215.1 Clariallabes teugelsi
AGTGCATGAGTTTGAATATATAGTAACATTATATATGTGTATGTTTACGGTCATGAGCTCGTTTCAATAAGATTTATGCAATGTATTTCCATCCAAAGTCGCATCAAAACATTTATTTCCGCATCAGTTTCTCTCCAAGATCTTGTACTGATGATGGAAGAGTCGAACCACAATGCATGAAGTCTTCACCAGCAAACCCAAAAATTTCTCAATTGATTTAGAATCTGGTGGCCAATCCATGCGTGAAAATGATGCCTCATGCTCCCTGAACCACTCTTTCACAATCTCAGCCTGATGAATCCTGGCATCTTGGAATATGGCCATTCCAGCATGGAAGACAAAAAAAATCATAGATGGTCATTCAGTACATTCAGGTTGTCACCTGACCTCATTTTTTTTTGGACACATAATGTTGCTGAGCCTAGACCTGACCAACTGAAGCAACCCCAGATCATAACACTGTCTCCAGAGACTTGGGCACTAGTCATGATGTGTGCATCACTTCACCCGCCTCTCTTCTTACCCTTATAGTCCCATCGCTCTGGAACAGGCTAAATCTGGACTCATCAGACCACATGACCTTTTTCCAATGCTCCATGGTCTATTTGTTATGCTCCCAAGCAAATGATAAAAAAAAAAATGCATCACACCTGTTTAGTCCCAATCCCTTGAATTCCCTTCAAATTATGCATGTGCATGTGAAAATGCATATTTTTCGCTATTAAACACAGCTGAGAGGTTTTTTTTTCTTACAATTTGATTTCACCAAATGTTTAAGTGATTTTTTTTCATTCATAATTTTTTTCCAACCACATTTCTTATTCGAAGATGATGGTTCAACACTAGCCTTCAATCCAATTTCAGTTGTTTCAGCAATCTCCTTAGTTAAGATTAAGATTCTATTATTTGTCACATATACCTTAAAGCATAATTTTTTCCCCGCATATCTCAGTTAAGAAGAGCGGAGTGCAATGTCAGCAGGCTACAGCACCCCTGGAGCAGACAGGCTCAAGTGCTTGACAGTTGCAACTTGGCAACGTTGGGGCTCGAACCCCCGACCTTTCAATAAGTAACCCAGAATCTTAAACGTTTGAGCCACTACTGACCCCTAAAGTTTCCTTCACTGCCCCCTAGCTATTTTCTTTGCTTGATGCAGGCCAATTATTTGACTTCTGCAACATCAAACAAATTTTATTAATACACACCCGTGTGTGTATCTATATCTATATCTATCTATCTATCTATCTATCTATCTATCTATCTCTCTCTCTCTCTCTCTCTCTCTATATATATATATATATATACAGTATACTGTATATGTCTATACAGTGCTGTTAAAAATATTTGCTCCTACCTGTTTTTTTTTTTTTATATTTATCAGACTCAAATGATTCAGATCATTAAACAAATTTTAATATTATGCAAATAAAACCCAGTAACCTATACTTTATATATGTGTTTACCCCCCAACAAAGAGGGAACTAACATTTAAACAACCATTTCCCTTAGAAAATATCACACCTGCCTCTTAATTTACTTAATAAAGCCCTAACATCCATCCATTATCTACACCGCTTATGCTGTGTAGGGTCACAGGGGGCTTGGAGCCTATCCAAGGGAATTTAGATGGATGGGATGCCACAGGCACAACCACACATAATCATATAATGCAGGCAATTTGAAAATGCCAGTCAACCTACACTGCATGTCTGTGGATTGGGGGAGGTAGCTGGAGTACCCAGATAAAACCCACCAAGCACGGGGAGACCATGCAAACTCAACACACACACAAACCGGAGGTACGATTCAAACCGCCTAATCCTGGAGGTGTGAAGTTGATCAGTCATTAACACATAAAGAATTATACATTTACACTGACAGCCTATGTAGCACTCAAAGTTATCACTCATTATCAGCATCATCTACATCTCTTCCCCTGAGATAGAAGTGGCTCGATTCACATGACCGCTCCAGGGTGATTTTTTATTTATTTATTTATTTATTTATTTTTATTCTGATCTCAGGTTATTGTCTGAGTATCTAAGATCCCAAAGACCCAGTTGGATAGTCTTTGCGACTCTGTCTTTGCCAATGGATGAAGCAATAACTGAAGATGAAGTAATGAATCTTATAAAAAAAAAGAACTGCATGAATGAACAAAACTACATGATTCCACGATTAGCATCCAGCATTGTTCAGGCACACTGTATGTTATAAGCGATATCATTTCCATCCTTTGCTAAAGGTTGAAGGTTTAAATCTGAACATTTTTTGCGATCTTCAGCAAGTCGGTCAATATGGTCAGTCAATGATTTTTTTTTTTTTTATCCTCCTCACATTCTGGCAGCTGTCAATAAAATATATATGCTCAGAGGAAAACATGGTGCCTGCCCCAGGCTCCGTATATACAGTATCTGAAGGTTGGGAATCAGGCTCGCCACCAACATTCACCCAATAGTACAAGGTGGTGGCTGTACTTGTCTGTCAGTCATGTTGCTTGTCAGTTCAGAAAGCTCCCTCTTTTGCACCAGGATTAAGGCGTTGTGGTTTTGACATGATGCATGCAGGAGTTTTAGAGAGAACACCGAAGGAGCGAGCTGTATTTGCAAAACAACCCGGCGCCTCCCGACATCAACCAAAATGACTGACCTTTAACAATTAAACATTTGACCTTTATACATCTAACAATCAATCGTTCTGACATACAAGCTTATAGGAAAAATGGTTTTAGCTTTCTCGCAGGGTTGTACTTTGAACACACAAGCTTCACAAGCACATGAATATACCTTTAACGCTTTAATATATATATACTTTTTTGTGTTAGCAGTTCAGTCCCTAAATGAACCATGGCATTGCTTTGTTCTTCACCTCCTCTGTAATCTCTGTTGCCACCATCCATGTCATATCCAACAGTGCTTTGCTAACAGGTCATTAATTAGTTTGCACAATTTCCCCAGCATCAGCACGTGTCACGTGTGTTCTATCACAGTTCTCTGCCTCATGTTCTGAAACGTACCCAAGATGCTGTGGGGCAGACAACATCTGCATCAGCAGAGCTTTGGAGTCTCGAGCTGACCTTCAGCTAGACCATATGCTGCGTACATTGAAACCAGTGAGCTCTGCACAAAGAAGGCAGTACGTTTGATTTTTTTTTTTTTTTTCATTTTTTCTTTTCATAGAGACATTATTATTATTATTATTATTATTATTATTATGTCATTGAGCCATTGACAGTTTCTCACTCTCACTATTGGTGTGAATGATGACAAACATTTGGCCACTAGAAGCTCATGTCAACTGACTGATGGCTGAGAATCAGTTCTAGCATCTGCTCTGTGCCTTTGTGCGCATGCGTGTGTGTGTGTGTGTGTGTATGTGTGGGTGTATGAGAGAGAGAGATAGATTGAAAGTGTGTGTGGTCAGGACTTGGAATAGTTCTAGTTGTTCCAGTCCAGGGGTGTCGGACTCTTGGAAAGCCACAGCTGTACAGAGATTTGTGTTTTTGAGCAAATTCAACCCATGGAGGTTTAGTGAATTAACAAAGGAGTTGATTCTGATGTTTCTAACGAGGTAGAATCTTAAACTCAACATTGTTGTGATCCTCTAGGCCATCTAGGACTCTTGGTGTGTGTGTGTGTGTGTGTGTGTGTGTGTGTGTGTGCACTGGATCAAGCAGCAGCTGAGCAGCCTCCAGATCACCGTCTGGTCAGGCAACAGTGACAATGTCACTCAGCCTCAGGGCTTCATCCTCTCCAAAGTGGTCAGATGGACAACAACTGTGGTGGTGCCAACGTTGCTGGAAGAGACCACCACATCTGACTGACTGTGGCATGAGAGTCCTTTGGGCACGACTGCAAATAGCCACACAAAACAGTAGGCCGTCTCCTCAAGACCTCTCTAAGTGATCCAATTGGGAAGTCTCATGCCAGCTATCGTTCTGGATGCAAAAACTGGCTGACACACTGCATATGCGACTCCAATAGAAATGTTTTCAAAAATAAAAAGCGCCTATTATAATGAGAGCACCTACATTATTTCATGAAATTAACATGAGTCAGGTTTCCTTTCACAATGTGTTACTGTTGGAGTGGTGTCATTTTCTTAGTCAAGCATTCTTGCATCTTTTTTCAGGGTGAATAAATATATATGTATTTAAGGATTATTTAAAATTTTCCAATTTTCTATCAAGTGTTCAATCAATCCAACATGCTGTTGGATTTTGAAATCTGGAAATGACTCTAGGCTATTTTTGTGAAAAACATAAAAAAAGACATTTAAGCAGTGCCTCAACTCACTCTTGCCTTCTTGGCATTCCTCACTTCACCTAGTCTCAGAGAGTCATCAACTGGTGTTTAAGCTGATTGAACAGTGTACTCAATTAATCAATCAATTATAATTAATAATGAAAATGAAAAACCTATATGTGAACCAATGTATAAAAAAATTAAGTGGACAATAAAAAACAGTGTCTAAAGAGATGACATGCGGCACCGATGCAGAGCACAATATATCTACTTCAAACTGTAGTGTCTCAGTTATAGCCTTCAGCTCATTACTAAGGGTTAAGTACAGTAGTGGTTTGTGATCATAGATTATGGCGAAGCAGGACGACATTAAAAGCAACATTGCCTCAAACAAAATTAAGTCAAGAGGCTATTTTACACTCAACCTGTGCTGTAGATTTCTTTCTAATGCACTGTGTTTGATACATTGACCGTTGCCATTCTCACAGCAGAGTGAATATTATTAACCATGAGGCCAAGTTGTGTACATCACAGAAACACTTTGATTATAAAATGTTATATTTATTTTATATAAAATAAGATTTTTTTTTTTTTTTTTTTTTAAAGCCTAGTTGGTGTAAAACCACAACCTTGTGATGCTCCATGTCATTTCATGTTTCCTTCTCCTTTTTCCTTTACTTAAAAATGGTTCATAGTGTGAGCTAGGGTCAGAGTGAGTCCTGCCCCAATGGATTTCCATTAGCCATGGTTGCAGTTCCCATTTTGACCACTATTGCTTAAAGTCAAACAAATCTATTGAAACTTTAATGATTTGTAAACATTGAAAACAGAGGAAAGCAAATCCAGTTGCCATATGTCAGACATTTGTTTTATTGTTTTCACATAAATCACCTCTTGTTTGCATTGTTAATGAGTTCAGAGGTTAACTTTTACAGGTTTTATACAAACCTGTAAAAACGTCCTAAATCAAAAGTGGTCGGAGCTATGCTTCCCAGCCACAGGTTATTATTAAAATATGGCTTGTGCTTTTATTTATTTATTTGTTTTCAGATTTTCAGATCTGTAGTACAACCACAAATTCCTTGAATTTGAAGACATACCACAATTATCTAATTCAAAATTCAAAATTTAAAGGTAATACTTTAAAGAACTTTGGGGATTTTATCCAAAAAAAAAAAAGAAAAATCGAGGAGACGCGTTCAGAAGATCCAGGCTTTATAGGTTACATTGCTCAGCTTTTGGGAAAAGCCCTAGTTACTTGGTTTAATGTAATTATTAATACTAGTCTTTTCCATGCCAGGGACAGCTATTATCGAATCTGTAGCTTCAAGAAATTTAGGGATCAGTCGTCTCTGAATTAGGAAGGAGATTAAAAATAACTTCCATCTGTCAGTGGGCAGTGTGTGTGTGTGTGTATGTGTGTGTGTTTGTAGGGGGGAGTAGGGGGTGTAAATTCTCATTAGGCTCGCCAGAATGAGCGTCCCCTATTAGCTCTATCAAAGCTCTAAATGCCGACGCGCGGCATCTGCTACGTCATTTGAGAGCCAGAGAGTAACGCGGTTTGACGTCACTTGCGTATCGTTTACCTTTGTAAACACGGTCTTTGAGTGCGGAAGACAGCATCATTAACAAAGTCGGGGACTCTCACTTATGCGGGTTGAAGGTCCGAGGGAAAGTGGGGGGAGCTGTAAAAAAAAAAAAAAAAACACAAAAAAAAACATTTATTTTAAGAAAAAAATATATAGCAACGTTCTACTGAGAAAACAAAAATCAAATACACTATAAGGCCAGGATTAGACTTATTTTTCAACACACTAAAACACAACGTGAAGTCAGATAATACGGACCAATTTTTGATAGATTATAAACCACCTACAATTCCGCAAACTACCGTAAACAGCAGATCATTTATACTATATTTGTTTTATATTTTTTCTTTAATTTTAGAAGATATGTTGCCACGTAGAATCATTTTGAAAAATTTCACCATTAAACATGTGTAGAAACCCCAACTCACATTTATGACTTGTTCAGGTAAAATGGTGCAATCAGTGATGGTAAAAAAAATGACAGCAGACAATTCAGCATCATTGAAAAAAACTATTTTGAACAAAACAAATAATATTTGTTATTTTGTTTCCTGAACACTTAAATTTGGCCTATTCAGGGCTTGGAAGGTCAGAACTGTAATCACTTGTTCTGTCCTGTTCTTGAAGTCCTTCCCTTTTAGCTGATGAACAGCATCAGACTGTTAAACCCTGGAGAAATTTATGCAGTCCTCGTTGTTTGTTTGCTCGGAATTAAAGCCTAGAACAATCTTTCAATTAATTTAATTTCATCTAACAGTACAGCTTCTGAAGTGTACATGTAGCTAAGCCTGGATTTGTTAGTGTTATTAAAGGAGCTCAGATAAGGGTCGGGAAACCAAATTATTAAGGGTGAACATAGAAATCTCTAATTAAGTATATACGCTTCTGAGCAATCTGATCTGTTTTGTTCTAATAGACGAAAATTTTCCTGTATTTTTTGTATTGTTTTTCAATTAATTTAGAATGAGCTTACAAAACAATCTGAATTGCTCTACTCCAGTTGAAACATCAACGACAGACACCCAGAGCTCTATACAGCAAGCAACAGCAGCTATAGATAGATAGATAGATAGATAGATAGATAGATAGATAGATACTTTATTGATCCCGAAGGAAATTCCAGACGTCCAGCAGCAATAGAAACACAAAGACAGGTTTGTTTATTGCACACTGTATATCGTATTCAGTCAGTAAACACAGGGTAAATGTTGGAACTGACCAGAAGTTTCTAGTGTAATGCTAAGAACAAAAAAAACTACAAGGTATACAAGATTAGAAACATATAAATAAAGCAAATAAATCACGTTATAGTAAAAAATAATACATTTTACAGGAAAATCTGTAACGCTCAAATCTGCCTTTTTTCCTTTTCCCACAATTATTATTATTATTATTATTATTATTATTATTATTATTATTACATTGCAGCTGTTGTTGTTTTGTTGTCTTTCTTCTGCTTCTTCTCAGTCTTGATCTTGTTGTATAGGAATAAGCCAAGTATTATATAATAATATAAATAACAACCCATACTATACATTATTTATTGTAAATAAAATAATATTAAGACACCATTATTACACCAAATTACTTTATGCAAAGATGATGCATTGTAAGAAGGAAATTTAACTTTTTTAAAATTATTATTTTATGTATTTGTGTCTTTTTGTGTGTGGAAGCCCTGATCAAGGCCCCTCATGTGTGTATCAGAGATTCAGAGATACACACAGTAAGTGCATGCACAGTGACTGTGCTGTAAAGAAGGACCAACCCCCATGCTCTCTCTCTCTCTCTCTCTCTCTTTCGGGCACGCGCGCGCGAGGCGGCATCTCAGGCGCTGACGGAGACGCCTCGCGCACTGACACACTGATGGACTCCCGGTTTCTTACTGAAGAGGAATAATAATAAATGATGTGATTGAGATTTCTGATCTCTAGCTGATTAATGCACGACGTTACGGGGCAACAAAACAAATTATGTAAATGAAGTAGAGAGCTGGTGATCAGGAGGTATTTACCGTTAGGACAAAATAATCTACGGACAGGTAAGATCGGCGTGTGTGTGTGTGTGTGTGTGTGTGTGTGTTCGTTCTAATCATTATCTGTCTATCTATCTAATTCACTTCCAATAATTTTTTCTCGTCATTCTTTCTTTCTTTCTTTTTAAGGGGACAAATGATTTTTGACATTTAGGCACAGTATGTTCTCAGTGTCTAGCAAGAAAAAATATGCAAATATTTTTTTATAAGTATTATTTGTTTGTTTGCTTGCTTGCTTGATTGTTTAGCAGTTTTATTGTTTTACGCATTATAAGATTTAATTAGCGTTAATTTTTGTATTTTATTTTTTGGACTTTTTTCTAACATAGGTAAAGATCACAGCCTATAAGTGCTACAAATTTTTCTATTTATTTATTCATCTATTAATTTTTTTTCTTTTTGGTTTATAATTGTTTATAGTTATTTCCTATTTATTTCTTCGCGTTACAACCTCGGCGTTGTTTCAAGCTATTAAGTAAAATTAATTATTTCAATTTTTAGAATAGCTTGCGTAGCCCAAATCAATTCGACCATTATATAGTGTTGCTGAAATAATAATAATAATAATAATAATAATAATTTAGATTTAGTACTGGATAGAAAAAAGTTTCATTGGCTCTAGTTTATAACAATTCTATTTAAATTTTGGTGTGTTTTTTAGGCAGTTACAACACTGTGGCCTTACACTGCTCTTAATTTCCAGTCTATCCTCCTAGGATTTAATCCAAAATTCCAAATATTTCACAAATACGCATTACATTTGTATTTAAATACATATCACATTTATATCTAAGTAAATCCAAACATCGAAATACATATACAAGATACATATTTTGAGATTGGGAGCAGTAGCAGGCCTGGGAACCGTTGTGGTTTTAAATAATATAATGAAAATAGCAATATAAAGACTGAAGTTTGTTTAAGCGGTATCATCTTCCCTGAGTACGAGGCAGAAGATTGTGTGCGCGCGCGCGCGCTCACACACACACACACACACACACACACGCACCTTTCTGGTCATAAATGAATACAATAAATGATAACGGAAAATAAATGGCGTGCAAAAATTTGCTTACTGTAATTCTATCTATCTATCTATCTATCTATCTATCTATCTATCTATCTATCTATCTATCTTGCTTTCTCTCTCTGCCTCTTTCATACACACGCAGATCTGCTATTCCTCACCATGTTATTTATTTATTTATTTATTTATTTATTTATTTATAAGGCCAACCCCAATAGTGAAGTATTCTGCAGAGGTTTCAAATCATTGAAAGTCGCAAATTCCATCTTTGCTTTTTCATTCCCATTACTTAAGAAAGTGCTCACAGTGAATTCACAGCTAATGAGTGAAAATAGCCAGTAAATGAGTTTTAACAAAACATAGTAAACATGCTGGTCATGAATGAAAATGGGTGAAAGCAGTATTAGTAGTTATTACAATCACTTAATTAAATGCTCAATTGATCACATTCAGATGTTTCCCCCCCTAAATGAGGTCTATGTCATGCATGGGCCGTGGTCAGCTAGACACTGCTGGAAGCTGCTGGAGGTGAGGGAGTGAAAATCAGTGCGCAGGCCATCAGCAGCTCACAGTGACAGCTCTTTGTTAGTGAACAGAAGAAATCAGAATTGAGAGAAGGGAGAACTCCTCCTACCAAATTACCCAAGCAGGGCAGGCGTTCCTCTCTCTCCCTCTCCCTCTCTCTCTCTTCACAAATAAGACCCACGTCTCCAAGCCTCACACACTCCCCACACCCGACTCCTGAGCGCTCGGATCCATAGAAGAACCAAACTGGGAACTAAAATCGCATATTCCATCAGCAGCTCTCCTCCTCACGCGGACTATACTTTTGATTGCTTTTTTGCTTCTTTTTCATCTCTTTTTAAACCACATTTGGATGTGCGCTTTACCCCTGTTCATGCGGTGTGCAGTTTGCGGGGCGGCCTGCTAAAGTGCGCGCACGTGTGTGCGTTCGCGTGTGTGTTTGTGTGTGGTGTGTGCGTGGTGGTGGTAGTGGTGTGTGTGTAAGTTTCCCTGCAGCAGACCGCTTTCGGATGGTGTAAGAGGCTCGGGGGCGCCTGGTATATGGAAGTTGTGGCGTGCAAGGCGAAAGAGAGCAGTTGCACAT
Source organism: Clariallabes teugelsi (assembly GCA_030014215.1). Taxonomy (NCBI): domain Eukaryota; kingdom Metazoa; phylum Chordata; class Actinopteri; order Siluriformes; family Clariidae; genus Clariallabes; species Clariallabes teugelsi. The sequence goes on from JAQMYG010000007.1 coordinate 2,702,164, forward strand.
TGCGGCCCGCGGCAGCAGCAGCAGCAGCAGCAGCCATGCTTTTCCACGGCATCTCCGGCGAACACATCCAGGGCATCATGGAGGAGATGGAGAGAAGAAACAAAACCGAGTCTCGCCTAGCCAAGGCTGTTCAGATGAACGGCAGAGAAACGGTAGGACTTTTTATTGGTTGTTTGCTGTTTTATTTATTTATTTTTGCTGTTTTATTTGTGTTCTTTTGTTTATTGCTGTTTTGCTGTTTTATTTGTGTGTTTTTTTGTCATTTTTTTGTCTGTGTTTTTGTTGTATTTGTCTTGTCTTTTAAACCTGTACAAGATGCATTTATTTAAATTTATTAAATGCGAATGCAATGCCTGCAAATCACTGCTCTTCTGTTTGTCTTTAAAGGAAGAGTGTTCGCACTTTAGGCTGTGTTTACAAAAAAAGGAAAGAGAGAGAGAGAGAGAGAGAGAGAGATTAACGAACAGAATAAAAATATTTACAAATGCGTCCTTGTTTAATGAGAGATCGCTGAGCTTGCTTAGAATATGACGTTAAAAATATGGCATGCAAAAATGATTATTATTATTGCAAAGCAATTTTAAATGTTTTCTAATGCTAATTTTATTAATAACATTAATAATACCAAACTAGAACAACAAGCTAACAGCAGTAAAATATTAGTAGCTATAGTAAATAATAATAATAATAATAATAATAATAATAATAATAGTGTCTGTTTTTTGTTAATTTACAAAGAAACAACCGAAGCCGAATTTTGCTCTAACAAACACAATCAAATCCAATTTTAAAATTACAATTTTGCGGCTTTGTTTCCTATACGCAGTAAAATCCCCAACAAAGTGTAGAATATCTGAATCGTAATTCTTGTCCTTGTAATTTATAGTCATAGTGTTTTTCAGAGATAGACGCTGTGATTTTTTTAGGTTAGGCCTTTCCTCTGCCTCATGGAGTGCAGGAAATTCAGCCCCAAAATATAATTCAGTAATGCACCGTTTATCTTGATTCTATGCTACGAGGAGTAAAATATGTCGTAAATAAGCATGACTAACTGTACATTGACATGGTTTATTACATTTATATTTCTCAAGAAGTATTTTTTTTTTTGGTGTATGATAATTTTTAAAGCTTTTTTTTTTTTTTTAAAAATGTCTTTCTTGCTTTGTGGACCTCAGAGTATGCCTGCTGCGAGTCCGGAGAAGCCTGCTCTGTGTGCCGGCTGTGGGGGGAAAATCTCTGACCGCTATTATTTACTGGCTGTGGATAAGCAGTGGCACCTGCGCTGTCTCAAGTGCTGCGAGTGCAAACTGGCGCTGGAGTCCGAACTCACGTGTTTCGCCAAGGACGGCAGCATTTACTGCAAAGAGGATTACTACAGGTGAGGGCGACACATGACAGAAACTTCCTGTATGATTGTTCTCATTTCCTTTTACCCCCCATCTTTCTTGAATCACTACAACAGACATGTGCATAATAAAGATTGCAATAGAAGATAGATGTGGCCATTATTGTTTGCATTAAATAATAATTAGATTTTTTAAAAAATCGCAATTTTCAAAAGCTGTATAAAATTGCAAGCACTGTCTCATGATTGTGTTTATTTGTTTTTTCCCACCATCTTTCTTTAATAACTCCAAGGCACTTTGGATATAAGCCCTGTGCATCATGATGCATGCTGGGCTGCACAATGAATACTGCTATAGATGTGCAATAGAAGATATATGTTATTATTCTTGTTTGCTGTAGAACATAGCCTAATTTAAATTATTATAATTTAAAGTATAAAATTGCGAGTACTGGATGTTGAGCACTGAAATCTTTCTTAATCGTTGCATTTAAAAGCATTTTCGTTGAACAATAATGCAACGTCATTTGAGCAAAAACAAAAAAATAGTGGAGATTATACTATACTACTACTACTACTACTACTACTACTAAAAATAATAATAATAACAATTAGTTTATTTTTGCATATTCTTCTTCTGTAAAATATTTGTTGTTCTTATTTATAGTAATTAATAATGTATACTACTAATTAATAACGCCATTTGCGCGCGTGCACGTGCCGGATCCGGTTGTGAATAAGGTCCTTGCCGTTCCAGAAGGTTCTCCGTGCAGCGGTGCGCGCGCTGCCACCTGGGCATCTCGGCGTCGGAAATGGTGATGCGCGCTCGGGACTCCGTATACCACCTGAGCTGCTTCACGTGCACATCGTGCCATAAGACGCTGAGCACTGGCGACCATTTCGGCATGAAGGAGAGCCTCGTGTATTGCCGCCTGCACTTCGAGAGCCTCGTGCACGGGGAGTACCAGCACCACCAGCAGCCACACGCGCAGCTCAACTACGCGGACTTGGCTACCAAGGGCGCGAGCCTGGCGTTGCCGTACTTTAACGGCTCGGGCACGGTGCAGAAAGGCAGGCCGCGCAAACGCAAGAGCCCCGCCATGGGCATCGATATCAACACGTACAACTCTGGTGAGCAGTGGTGTTTGTTGTTTGTTGTGCGTGATATTTCTACATACACACTATATTTCACAGCAATCACTCAATAAGCGCATCTCAGGGCGCATCACACGCGTGCACCGAGACTGGCAATTGTTATTTTCAAATGCATAAATTCAATGCTGAATATGGTAAAATTAATCATTATGAAATGTTACATTTTAACGTAAAACAAAAACAAACACTACAAAAACAGCGCAGTAATCAAATCATAATAAAACGGAACATTTAGCAATATTCACCAACGTTCAGTTTCACACTATAAATTAATTCCTTTTAAATATATAGAAACTGCCCAAAACAACGTTACAAAAAATATTTTATGACAATATTCAGAAATATTACATAAACATTTCAACAATTTATTACATTGAAATAGCTATTTCGTTTTTTTTTGTTTATTTTAAAAAATGGCATTTTTATCTTATTAGTCTGTAAAAAACTGTGTAGCTTAGTTTTCCTAATCATAAATGTGTCGCATAAATACACAAATATAATATAATATAATATAATATAA
>JAQMYG010000007.1:2721021-2743473 GCA_030014215.1 Clariallabes teugelsi
GCCAAACTTCACTGAGTGATGATGGTAGAATAATTATAAAGGTCTTGACTAAAACAACGTGCATGAGGAATCACAAAAGAGTTTTAATTTTCTGCAATGGAAAAGTACTCGAACTAGTTACTTTTATCAGAAAGTAACGCTGTAATATAACTTATACGTTTTTAAATACAGTAATTTTGTAATGTAATTAGTTACTATAAAAAGTAACGTCAACCAACGCTGGTCCTGACCCCTTCTGTCCTCCAGATCTGCCTGATTCATCCTGATGACCTACTTCTGCTTGGAGTTCTTGTCACATGGAGATACCTCACTGCTGTTGAGGATGGACCTGTGTGGTCTCCTTAAAGATGTGAAAATTAACAATGGTTTTACTTACAATAGTATTCATGAAAATGGCTTTGGACTTGCTTGGCACAAACAACTTGTGACTGTAATTGCTTCAATAGTTTTGAAAAGTTTCCCCAAGTCTCGGGGAAGTTTATGTTAACTGAAATGCAGTTCCTGTTATACAACTGCCCTTTTGACCTTATAGAACAAAGTTACAGAGGAAATTAATTTACGGTTGTACTGTACAATCAGGTATCACTCAAATGAGGATGGGTTTCTCCTTCGTGTCTGATTCCTTTCAAGGTTTCTTTCTAATGTCTAATGGTTGTTTTTTTTCTTGCCACCATCGCTTCCAGCTTCCTCATTAGGGACAAACGGATAACGAGTTTATTCATTTTTCAATTTCTCTTCTGAATTTTTATTTCTGTATAGTTGCTTATAATTTAATTTCATATAATATAGTTAATGTTAAATTGTGTGTATATAATATATACATAAAAAATACTGGCAGAGAAGATATTGAACAATATTGTTACACTCAGTGTTTTTGATTCGATTCCTTTTTTTTCCTGACATGCGTGTAGTCAGCTCCAGGATCATGGCCCGAGTGTCCTCTGGGTTCTCTGACAAGGAAAATCAAAACACACTCATTATAATGCATGAGTGTTTTTATCAGTGTTATCAACTTAGTAACATCATTTGATTGAGCTTTTTTTGTAATTCTTTAGCAACTTTAGTTTAAAGTATAGAACCTAACAAGAAATCTAGCAAACCTCTGAGAGTCTTGCACTCAGTACAGCTCTTCAACTCACATCAACTCACAGCTGCTACTTCCTGTATATTGCTAGTTGTTGCTCAAGAGCTCAGAGATATTTATCACTGAAAGTGCCAATACATACAACGATCAGCCATAACATTATGACCACGGATCTAATATTGAGTAGATCCTGATTTTGCCACTATAACAGTAATGATGTGTGTGTTCGGACACCTTTGATCTACACTAGCGCTTCTATTGGCCTTCACTCCCCATGTGCATCAGTGAGCCTTGTCCACCCATGACCCTGTCACCAATTCACCGGTTTTCCTTCCTTGGATCACTTCTGGTTTGTCCTGATCACCGCAGACCAGGAACATCCCACAAGAGCTGCAGTTTTAGAGTTGATACATCAACAAAAGATATATCATAAATATATATATAATCCAAAGTCACTTAAATCCTTATGTTTGCCCATTTTTTCAGCTTCAAACACATTACCCTTAAGAAAAAAGGTTCACTTACTGCCTAAAATATCTCACCCACTTCCAGCCGCCATTGTAACAATATATTAAAAATGTACCTTACTATGAGAAGGGTCAAATTGTGAAGGCCAGACAACTGGGTCAGAGCAACTCCAAAGCTGCAGCTCTTATGGGATGTTCCCTCTCTGCAGTGGTCAGGACATAAATATCTAAACACATGGTTTTGTTTAACATAGATGTGTAAATTTTAATGTTGTGAAACTTTTACATTTACAATTTAAAAGACGTTCGGAACATCTAACTTTCACTTGATTCTATAGTGTTTTGCATGAGACATGCTCGTTGCAGACAACTGAAAATGCTTAAGAAACAATTTTCATGTGAATTGAGGTAAGTGATCGTGCAAACTGTTGTTGCCTCAAGTCCTGTCCTCAGCAGTTTTCACGAAAAACTTTTGCTCATGCCTGAAGCAGTAATCCTGGAACTGATTCTGCTTTTACAGCAACATCAGGTTCAGAGCCTTCAAGCAACAACAGCAACAACTACAAGTATATCTGCCATGGGTTTACATTAACTATCAACCGACTGCTTTCAAGTCCACAGATCCACCCACCACAGGGAAGGCCAGGGTGAATCCTCATGCTGTTCCAGACGACTCTCATATCTAAAAACCTGATAAATGTAACGGTTACCATGTGTCATGCTTTTGCATTGCCTTACAGTGCCCTAGGTAAATAAGCCATATTCTGTGTGTAAGGATACTGTTAACAGGTGCAGTAGAGTGGGCCACCGCAAGCAGAGAAAAACAGGGAAAGAAGTGTAAAAGGTGTTTTATAAGTGTTTCACTAACTAGTGCTGCTAACAGTTATTCCAGTTAAAGCTAGAGCTTCTGAGTTCTGCAACCTGGTATCCAGTGGGAGAAGAAAAAACTAAGCCCTCAATATCTCATTATTCAATTAAATTCCAAAATGGAATAGGGATCCTGGTTTATACCTAATACTTGATCGTGTGTGTGTGTGTGTGTGTGTGCACGACCTGTTTCTGAGGTTTTTCCTGTCATTCAATGACAAACTTTATTTTAGGTTATTGAAATCAGATTTTTGGGAAAACTCCTTCTAGGGTCATGTTTAGAAACTCGATTTTCAATGTTGATGTGTGGACAAGGGAAAAAAAGTGTTTTTGGCTTGTAAGGGTGTGTCCACATGCAGTGAGTGTGTGTCCTGTGTTTGACACCAAAGATAAGATAAGATAAATCTTTATCAATCCCAAAGGAAAGTGCAGTTCTGTAGCAGGCGTGATTGGCCAACACGGCTTTACAGTTAGGGTTAAATCAGCGCCGGGTGGTTTGGCATGTTTTGACAGTGTAGTAATCAATAAAGGTCTAGAATAATACACAAGTGTGAAATTTGAGACACAGCTCCGTCCAATGGAAACAGACTGATGTCCATTTTTGTTGATGGACTACACTAGTGGAACACGTCTGGAGAGTGAAAAAACCCAGAACAGACTAAAAGTAACTTATCTGGATGCGACTTCAGACAGGAAATATCAGAGTACAAAATTTATCTTTAACTTAACTTCAACTTATCTTCAATTTCTAATATTAAGTTGTAAAATAGGCAACATGGTGGCATTGTGGAAAGCACCGTCACCTTGCACCCCCAGGATTGAGGGTTCGAGTCCACCTTCACATCTGTGTGTTAAGACATGCATAGCAGACTAACTGGCCCCGCAGTGTGTGAGAGAGTGTGCATTTGTGCCCTGGGATGGTTCAGGGTGTACTCCAACCCTGTACAGGATAAGCGGTATAGAAAATGAGTTTTAAAAGAATCGAATGACCCCATGTGGGATCACGACCTCAAATTTGCAGACCTCTCAGGTATAGCACAAGCTAATTTTTAACTACAAGAAATTTTGTAATGCTAAATTTCCAACGCCTTGGTGGCATATTGATCAGCACTGTCCACAATTGGGGTTTGATTCCCGCCTTTGGTCTGTGTGTGTGGAGTTTGCATGTTTTCCTCGTGCTTGGTGGAGTTTCCTCCGGGTACTCCGGTTTCCTCCGACAGTCCAAAGACATGAAGGTCAGGCTAACTGGCGTTCCCAAAATTTCCCGGAGTGTGTGAATTAGTGTGTATGCGCGCGTGCCCTGTGATGGATTGTCACCTTGTCCAGAGTATACCCCGCCTCGTGCCCCAAGTCTCCTGGCATAGGCTCCAGGCCGACCTCCCGCAATCATGCACACAGGATAAAGAAGTACAGATGATGAGTAACTAAATTTTTATATCAAATTCGCATCTTTATACTATTTTTTTCATGAGAGTTAAAAAGAATGGAATAGCAAAAGGTGTACTTGTATGGATGCGACTCCAGGCAGAAAATATTAGCGAACAAAATTCATCTTCAACATTTCAAGGTGCTGTAGCGGTTTGCACTGTGGTCTTGCAGCTCCAGGGTCGAGGGTTCGAGTTCACTTTCAGGTCTGAGTGTGTGGAGTTTGAACGTTCCTCCCACAGTCCTAAGACATGAAAATTCGGCTAATTGGCGTTCCTGAATTGCCCCGTAGTGTGTGAGCAAGTGTGCTTCTGTGCTCCATGTGCACAGATCCCCAGGCGGTCTCAACCTCAAGTTTTCGGACATCTAAGGTAACACAAGCAACCTTTTATCTACAAGAAATATTTTTGCTTAGTGGTCAGCTCTGTCGCCTTGCACCTCCACGGTCCAGGTGAACCAGTCTCCATAATGCACACTGCTATATAAAGTGGAACCTTGGTTCATGAATGCCCCAGAGTACGACCAAATCGGTTTACGGCCAAAAAATTTGTCTCAGTTTACAAACTCCTCCTTGGAATACGACCCAAAAATCTTCATCCCAAGCTGCCGCTATCAGCTGAACAAAGGCATGAGTGCGTCGCACAGTATCAGTTTTGGTCAGTCCGCGGTCGTAGATCGTGCACATGATGAAATACTTTTGAAGTGAAGTGACGTCCAAGCCTTTGCTGAGAAGGATCATCCGAACAAAACTCTGTAGGGTACTATACGACAACACAGTGTCCTTTTTGTGCAGAAACAAATGCCTCTGGATAGAAAACCGGCTGCCATGCACAAACCAGAGGCCAAGAAACATAAAAAAGAGAAAAAACCCCTGAAGGTGAAGGAGTGTTATTATGGAATGGGACTCTGACTAACACTAACCCCCTCCCCACCATCTTCCTCTCCTTCATTCCTTCACATCACAGAGTCTTCCTAAGAAAGGTGCATTAACAACACATGTAAAAATTAAGTGTGTGCTCTCTCCCTCTCTCCTGTACACTTTATATTTATATTTAGTGCTATATTATTGTTGTATAGTTAAGAATTTTTCTTATATTATACTTTCTGTTATATTTTGTGACAAACAAAATACATCAAAACTGAAATACTGTATAGTTCATAGTGAAGAATGGATTAATTCTATTTACATGTGTTTCTATGGAATAAAGTGATTTGGGCTACAACCAAATCGGGTTCAACCAGAACTTAGGAACGGATTAAGATCCACTGTAATGTTTTATACTGTTGTCACAATATCTTAAATTTTAAAATATAGTTACAATAGTTACATTTCGTTCAATAACATCATTTTAAACTGTGCAGTATTATCACCTAGTGCAATTAGTTTGAATAATTTTTCTTTCTCTTTCGTATTTATACACTGTTCTGTCCCTACTTTATGTTTGCATGTTTTAAATTTTATGTTTGTAATATAGAAATTTCCTCACTATGTGACGAATAAAGGTATATCTTATTCATCACGACCCTGTATTTTCAACTAAATATAGATTCTATTTCTGTCAAATTCACATCTTTATTATTATAATTTTTTCCCCCTAGACCATTTCAAGTTCAACCTCAGGATCTACAGACTCAGATTTCACTCCATATTAGAATCACTTGTCTTTCTACTTAACATCTTTTGTAATATTCCAGTGAACTGTGTGTGTTATAGTAGTAGGCATGCTGGTATGTTTTTTTTTTTTTTCTTCAGATCAGGAATTGTGAGCTAGAAGTGTCTCTGTATACACACACACACACACACACACACTTCTGGGACTACCCACTACAGCCTGTGCGTGCGCACGCGTGTCTGAGTGTGTGTGTGTGTGAGATACACACTCGCTCGGCAGCTGGTGAATCAATCCGAAGTTGAAGTCAGGAGTGATTTTACCACCACCACCACCTTCTTCGTCATCCTCCTCTTCCTCCTCGTTCCCAGTCGGAGCTCCAGTTGCAGTGTGTGTGTGGACGCTAGGCTGGCTCTTCCTGGTAAGAGAACCAGCGATGTTAGCGAGCTAAGCTAACCTGCTAGCTAATGACATGGTTTAAATGCTCAGTTACGACTTAACAACGTTCAAGTCAGGGCTGGGAGGGAAGCCGAAACGCGTGTTTCCTAGGCAACGCTAGCAGAGGGACGAGTTAGAGGAGATGAAGCCGACACTTTTGGGAATAAAAGAGAGGGTTTAGTTTAGCTGAAACTCTAGCTAGCTGGCTAGTTAGCTGGTTAGCATGGGTGCGTTGCTAGCTGTCCTGGGTGACCTGTGACTTGCGCAACTCATCAGCGTGGCTTAAAATATTGCCTTAAACTTGTTTACAGTTAGTTAAGGCGTGTGTCAGTTTAGAAGTGAGTGTGTGTTGTGTGTGTGTGTCAGTCAGTGTCACACTGACATACCCTAGCTCTCTAACGTTAACGCCATAGAAACCTCTTTAACTCTCGTTCACAGCACGACATTACATCGCCGTCTCTATCTGGCTGACGTCACGCACGACATGTCCACTCGCATGACGTCGTACAATATATAAACACCCTAGGCCAGCGCGTGAAGCGCGTCACGCGCCAACATGTACCAGAGCGAGACAGAAAGTTAGCGCATGCGCAGTAGCGCCTAGCCACATTTTCACCTCGGTTACTGAAAAAACTTATTTATTTTTTTCACATTTTTGTGTCTGTCGTTCAACACTTGGGGGAAAAACGTGAACTCGCAGCCCCGACACGCGTTATTTATTGCTTTAAATTAGTATAATCATATGTCACACTCCTACATTAGAAATCGAATTCTAGCTAACATAAATAGCAAGTCATGACTGGACCTCTGCGCATGCGTGTGCACCCCGCCCCTCGCCACGCCCACATATTCTACTAATCACAATATCACTGTAATATTAAGCAGTCAGCAGTTCATTTTTTTTTTTAATTTTGTTTTATCACATATAGCTAATCCTTAAAGTGCATAGTGTTTGTTGTGTAAGAAAGCATTACCTCAGGAGCACAACAGTACTTGGCTAGCATCCGTTTAAACTAGCTCTTTCGCAGCTAAACCAGATAAATCCTTCCATGTTGCACGAGAGAAAAACCCTTTCTCGCTCTTTCGTCCAAAGATCGTGACTTTGTGTCCGGATGATGCCATCTCCACCTAAAAGCAAAAAATGTCCCCGCTGTCTGGGTGTGAAGGACATACTCCTAACAGCAGGCAGGTCCACGGTCCGGATCCGATCCGAGTGACAGGTTCTATCGGGACCCTGATGCATTTCTGATAAATGAGAATACATAATACACCAGTAATCTAGCTTTTTTTCCCCTCGAGGTGGTCGTTACCATACATGTCACTCAACAGAGCCAATCAACGTGATGGTTTACAGTATATAGATGGAGTGTGTGGAAGAAACACAAACGAAAGCGTGCACAGCAGCCATTACTTCAAGAAAAGGAAGGTAGAATATGAAAACTGAACCTCCAAAAGTAAACAAACAGATCAATATATGTTTATTCTTCCTGCGTTTAAAAGTTTAAAACCAGTTTACCATAAATGTTCTGGAGCCGTGGTGCTAATAGAAAGCAGTTATGTGGAACGTCACTATGAAATAAAACATAAGTCATTAGAGCAAAAATATCCGCTGCAGTATGAGGTGAGGGCGTGTAAAATAGCCGAACTGAGAGCCAGCTATGACCGAGCAACCTTTCAGTCCTTTTACATTCATTTATAGCCGATACAGCAGTTTCACAAAAGACTGATTAAATATGGTTGTTTTTAATTCCATGCAAATACAAGGTAAATATACATACCATCAAAGATCAAATATCCAGTGTTTAATGTAGTTACTAAAAACTGGCAATTAATATAATTGAAATTATATTGAAAGTTTAAACTGCTTATTTTTTATAGACGTACAATGCCTATGAATATAGAGATCTCAATCCTTACACAAATATGAAATGTGAGCATTGGCATGAAGAAAATTGTATTGTCCGGACCTTCTTAAATTTTAATACATAATGAATTTAATAATTATTATTGCTCTACAGATGTGAAATAAACAGGCGGTGTTATCCAGCGGAGCCGGCCGGCATTACCTGCCAGCTCGAAAATGCTCTACATACAACAAGCAATAAATACATATGACCTTAAACCCAATATTTTGATTTATTTGATACTTCTATTAATTTCACATCCTAGAGATCCAATCTACTAACCCTCCCCTCCATCTACCCGTATGTGAAGAGTAAGAGGAAGTAAAAACATTAAGAAATTAAACACTTTTTGATGTACAAAGATGGCACTGTTTGTCAGAGCATACAGACAGAGCATTTTTGTGGATTATGTTTTAATAAATATGTATTGGGGTCAGGATTGTGCAATATAGAGTGATGTATCCTTTTTGTTTTCAGCACAAGCTAGACTGTACTGAACTGAATGGGGGAAAACGTTCCCATAGGCAAAGAAATAGCACAGATTCATAAGATCACATGGTTTTATGGTTGTTGTTTTCTGCACATTTTGAGAGTTCTTCTTTTTTTGCGACATCAATTGCCATATACCGGTAGCAATAAAATTGACGTGTGTTGAAAGTACTGATAACTTTGTGCGCAGTTTGATGTCTGAAGTCTCCTCCATCGACACACACCGGCAACACTTCCTCAAAAGCGGTTCTCTTTAATCGGTCATTGCCCAATGCTGAGTTGCTGTACGGATCCGTGCCGCTCGAGTTTTAAGGGTTTTAACCCTCCTGTGTTTTTTTTTTTTTTTTTTTTTAAAAGAAGAGTTCGTGCACCGCGCGAAACTGTGCGTCTCTGCAGATCATGTGCGGCCGTCACTTTTAACGGCAACCGGCATCCGCTGCATTTACTGCCTCTCAGTACACACCGCTCTCACGGTAGCAGAATAAACAGAGGAAACTGTCTGCTACTAGTTAATCAATCGCAGATGACATTGTTCTCCCGGACCGATTTTTAAAAAAGGGTGGCCCAATACAGTATACTTGATGTGTGTGGAAACACTGCTCTTTGTCCCCTGTCAATCACAGTGACACCATGAGCGATCATGTATGTGGAAGAGGGTGGATAGCATTATCCTGGCTTGGCATTACGCGGAGAAAGCATTGTTAGCTTTTATGCATGAGACGTTCCTGTATGTCCAGTACTGTTCTCTCCACATGTGTCCATCCAGTACCAGTACCGCAGTACCCATGACTCTTTGGGATTTCCATCCAAATGCATGTCATAACTACCTAATTTTTGACATGTAATCTGTTTGTCCTGTGAACCCGGTTTAGTGTTTAGTTTTGTCCTCACCTGGATTAAATGTTAAGGGTTTTAGTCAAGAGCCACTTTTTCGCACCTTTTTCTCACTTTCCGGACTCGTATGATTGAATTGTGAATTCGTGTTTTGTCCCCATGGGACAGTTCCAGGGATCTGAAAAAATGTTAGTTTGGGGTTCTCTTCAACAGAACCATGGTACCGTCCAGGTCAGGTGTGGACATTATCCTCAGGGTCAGGGTATTCCTGCAAAATCACTCTCACTGCTTGTTGGAACCAAAGATTTCGAAAGATTCAACACTGTGCGATTATGAGTCACGCCCACAAACAAGCCTCGGGTTATTCTTGGCAAGCGTGAAACCGCTTTTCCTGACTTTTCCTGTCAGTCCTTCAAACTGGGTCTTCTCGTTCCAGAATTTAGCGTAATTTCTACAAACACACGTTAGACAACTTTTCCAACTGGTTTAGTGACTTCAGATGTTTAACTAAGAAAAAAAATAAAAGAAAAATCTCAAAGGAAGCTACATAAACACAGGCAAGCTCTGGGGTTCATCATTTCTAACATTTACAGTATAAACATACTTTTTTTTTGTTTTTTTTTTGGTCAACTGCAGACTTCAGGAAACGGTGCCGTAGCTGGCGAACTTGGGAGATTATAATCGTGTTTAAAAGGGCAGAGGAAGCCAGATCCACAACCCGAATCCTCGCACAGAAGCCAGTCAGCCTACGCGGTGTCTGTAAGGCATGTTGTAATCAATTTCAGAAGCTAAAAGTGTGATCCTACGGTTCTAAACCATAACAAATTTTATTTTTTTTAGGAAAAGCAGACTAGGGGCTTCCAGATGGCCGTGCATTAAAGCTTTAGGGTTGGGTCTGTCTGCGAGAATTCTCCTAAATTTCTCATAAAGGTTATTTATTTTTCATTTTTCATTTAATTTATTTAGTTTTTTTGGACAGAAAAATTATTTTATGTTGTCCACTTCTTGTTTTCATGAGTCACTGTGATATTATTTTCAGCTTCAAACTTCACACAGGATGGAAATGTTAATAAGGACAGTACCCCGATCTGATTCGGCGTAAAAGCATGTGACGGTTTCATTAGCATGGCACATTTTTATTTTTATTTTCACACTTGCTGAGAGCTGAAGTTCAGACAGATTGCCCCCATGGAGCCATTTTATTTCCTTTTCTTAGCAGGGGCTTCGGGGTGATGCGCGTTTCGTATCAGATTCATTTCTACTTCTCTGGTCGTTTGGAAGAGGGTTCAAGCCTCCTGGTTTTTGTTCGGATCACGCCTTTTAAAGAGCAGTTTTCAACAACTGGAAATGAATGGTGTTGAATTTCCCTCAATAAAATCCCATATAAATGTAATTGAGTTCACTGTGGAGCGACACAACTCATGCTGTAACTATAGATTGTATTATATTTGCTGTATGTCTGACCAAAAAAAAAAAAAAAAAAGTGACGTGCATGCACATCCTACAAGAAATGAAACTACCTCCTTGTTTGCAGCATCTGTGTTTCTATCAGATAACAGATGGCTGTAGTATTCTCGCATGTCTGGTTCTGATTGATTGAATTAAATAGAACTGATGGGATTAGTGTATTCGATGCTTATTTGCTTATCAGTGCGTTATTTCTGTTACGGGGGGGCGTGGTCAAGAGCTCGCACGAATCGTTCGTTTTACCCGATCAGCGAGATGCCCAGGAGAGGACGAGGGCATTAACACCAGTGTTGGTATAAGAATGAAAGCTTCGTAAAGCTGATTTGTTTGAGCAGGAGGCGCGAGAGCCGCAATAAAGGACTAAAGTGTCGCTGCACCGCTCGTTTTAGGTCGAGATGAAAGTGAGAGATCAAGCTCGCCGAAACCACTTTCAGCAGCTGTGAACCAAAACGCGAAAGTAGATTAGCGTGTCAGTTAAAAGAGGTTAGATTAAAAATAAATAAATAAATAAATAATAAATCGAATTTAAAAGACACTGTGTTTTATATGAACTAAAAGCTAGAGATGGAACTTTTTTGTTTCCAGTGGCTTAATAAGAGCCAGCGTTGTCTTCTTTTACATGAACACAGTGCATAAATACAATAATGTATAAAATCAGTTCTAACAAAAGGAAAAAAATGTAAATGTATGTAAAAAAAATATGTAAGGTCCAAACAAAAGGTGAATTCCATATAAATATCCGATCTTTCTCACTTTCTTCTTCTCGGCTATCTGGACCCTCCTTTTTCCCTTTTAACAGTTAAACAACATGCGGAAAGTGTGCTAGCGCTCTAGCTAAACTATCACTCCTTCTTCAAATGCAACATTTTAGTGTTTATGTAAATGAGGGGCCGCTGAGCCACACCCCTCCAGAGAACAGCAAAGTTGAGCAGCAAGCCAGGGAAGGGGCTCTTCTTATGTGAGGTCACAATAGAGGAAAAGACAAATTGCCTCGTTTAAGCTTTTACCAATATTAACATGGAAAAAGAACCGAAAAGGGGGAAGTTCTCATCCCTCGGGTTGTTTCTTTGTATCCACTCAAAAAAAAAATACAAAAAAAAATCCCAAACCAGATGTTTTAGACATATTTAAAAAAAAATATTCTGTAGCTGTTGAGAGACTTTAGTAACATAGTAGGATTTGCTGTTTTGTATCGTACAAAGAATTTTGTTTTTCTTTCTTCCTGTAGATTTGGGTATTATTATTATTATTATTAGTTTTTGTCACTCATGCATTAAATGCCAGGCTGCCAACAATACTTCCTTAAGGTTAATAAAGTTCAAGTTCCTCAGAGACCTATCAGATGTCCAAAAAGTATTGTTTTGCGCAATAGGCCCCCTTTAAAAAATGTAGAGTGGCCAAAAATAAAATCATAACATAATTCATTACAAAAATGTCCGTCCAGGAATCTCTGACACAGACCCATTAGTTAGGATTTTTTTCATAACGGTGAGAACGGCAAAGGCGTCGTTAACATGTTCTACAAAAGCAGTTCAGCGGGATGCGGTAAGCTTCTGGGCCATGCCGAGTGTATGAAATTCTTTAGGAGGGGTGTGGGGGGGGGGATTTTTACTTTCTGGGGTAGAAAACAAGGTGGGCACTAAAACAAATCCTCGCTGAAGGTAAGTAAGTGTAAGCCTTACGCACAACTGTCTCTTCATGTAGGATTTATAGCATTGGCAGGATTTCCAGGCCTTTTTTTTTTTAAAGAAGTCGTGCCAACTTGCAGCTCGGAGACGTTCGCCAGCGTGGTTTGGGACGTTGAATAAGAATGTTTTACAGATGTTTGAAGCCAAGCACGGAAGTTAGCGGGGTACCGGCGCTGCTCTGGAGGGGGACAGTTGTTTGGCTGACAGTGAGCAGGCGAGGCAGGGGCGGAAACGCCGGCCTCGTGCCACCATACTGTGAACGGCAGGCGGGTGGCGAGCGCCGCTGACAGTTTAACGGGGAATATTTTACAGCAGAACGTACGGCATGCTGTAAACAGGGGGTGAATGTTGTAAAGCCTGTTTATCGCACTCGTCAAGCCTCCAAAGATAAGTTCTCATATTTGAATAAAGCAGATGGCATGGGCCAGTGAGACGAATTCAAAAAGGCTGGAGATGAAAGGACGGCAGTTTGCTTTGAACAGCGAAGTCGCTTAAGTTAGCGTCTCGTAAAGTATACAGGGACGCAAGAAATCATGGGTTTTCAGAGGATCGATCCGTTATTGTTATTATTATTATTAATAAAAACATTTGCATTGATCATCCGTAGCCATCAACACACTACAGGCCTTCATGGTAAATGAGATCTCATCAATAAGATGGTTGCAAATCTTTTTACATATTTCACTTAACCCACAGTTGAACATGGTTAAAAAAAAGCAACAAAAAGTGATTAATCATTAATAACTAATTAAAAGACTGATTGATTTTTTTTGGTTTAAGTTTTATTTAAAGTTTATGTTTTATTTCAGCTGCACTTGCACCGTTGAGAAACCTTGTTTTTGTCTCTCCGTCCTCATTTAAAAACATGTCTGCTGAAAAAACTATGTCCTATATATGTATGTATTTATTCATGGGGGATTTTCTCTCTAATTTGGTCACGTTTAATTCTCACCCTAAGATCCGTCTACTTAGGACGTCCGCTTCCTCCGACACACATGAAGCCGGTGCCCGCGTAGTTTTTCAAGCTATATATAAGATATGAGATTTTATGATTCATGTATGTATAAATAAGACATTTACTGTACAGAGTAGATTACTTTAACCTTTCTATGTAAATGTCCTATTTACCTAGAAATGTTAAGGGAATCTACTGAGAAATATTATGCAAAATAAAATTTTATTGGTTAATACATTTGTTAATCGGTTAAATTCTTAATGGTGATCACTCGAATAATGATTAGACGTTAACATCCTTATAAGCTGATAAAACAGACAACGCAGTTCCATTTTAGAGGATAAAAAAAACTATCTCTGGTGATTCAGGTTGATTTCAGTCCGGATTTGTCCGCGACTGAGAAAAAGTCCAGTAAATTAAACTGCCTACTGTTTTTCAATAAATTTAGCACTTGTCTGATGTCAATATTAGTTTTTGATTTTTAAAATTTTAGAATTTAAAATGTAAGTATTTTGGATTTTCTTTGACTGCTGATTCGATTTATATTATCGATTCTGTAAGTATCACGATTTTATAAATATTAAAAATTTTCTTTTCTGTTACAATTTTAAAACCTTGAACCTCAAAAAACGATAAGTCATAACTTTATTCAACCGCTTCCCACCTGAACTGAACAGGAGTAATTAAATGTAGGCCGTTCCTAATGACATCAGTTTTCTCACTTACAAATCAAGTGCAGTATTTAAACACTACAAACTTCAAATACAAGATTTTAACTTTTAACTTTAAATTTAATTAAGCAATAAAAGCTACATTGTTACTGAGAAACGTGTAACTCAACGTGTCATCTGCCATAATTATTATTTCTAAACAAACTTGGTAAATAATTCACTCCTACCACAGTGTGTGCCACCTGTAGAATTATAAAGAAGCGGTGATGCTTTACTGCCTCAATCTTATTTTTTACTGCCTCCAAAGTCTCAAAACTTTTGCACCACTCTGAATGGTCTACCTGAGGCTGATCGGTCATGGACGTTCAAGCCGAAACTCCAGATCACACTGGCTGATTGACTGATGCACTTGTATTATAAGTATATATTTGTAAGAATAGCTTATGTGGTTATACCTGAATTATCACGTAAGAGAATAGAATCGCGATTCATAAATAAATAGATTTATTTCCCCCCATCTCCAGTTTACTCGCTCCTCCTGTGGTCATATTATTGCTTTTTATATGCATTTACAATTAGGCATTTGGCAGATGCCCTTATCCAGAGCGACTCACATTTTTATCTCATTATACATCTGAGTAGTTGAGGGTTAAGGGCCTTGCTCAAGGGCACAACCGTGGTAACTTGGTCATCGTGGGGTTTGAACCTGGGATCTTCCGAACTGTAGTCCAATGCCTTAACCCTTGATATACCCTGTGCGAGAATTTTATCACACCAAAATCGTTGTCTTTTCTTTGGTTACCTACTTCACTGTTGTTATTCGTAGTGTATACTCGTCTCATGTTAGCTAGTATATGGTAAAAGTTATTTCAAGAAAAACTCGAAAAACTGACTGAATGTGAAAGAGACGTGCAAATTCACTCTAAAGCATATGAGATTAGCAGAAGGGGCGGGGCTTTATATGGTTGAGCTAGTTGCATTAGCGTAATATAATCGCGTACTATATAATATTAATATGAATATTTTTTCATAGAAAGGTTAAGGTAATCAACTGAGAAATATTATGCAAAACAAAATTTTAATACATCTGTAATCGGTTAAATACTTAATGCCCATTGGCTAATATTTGAATCAATCAGCCGTGCAGATATTTCATACTGTACTTCAGTTAGAGTGTGTGTGTGTGTGTGTGTGTGTGTGTGTGCGTGCATGCTCACGGCTCACCTTCCACTAATACTGCCATAAATTGTAAACTTGCTGTAATGCCAAGCTTATTAGTCTTCACTCCACGGACCTTACAACTGAGTCATTCTTCAGCTCTCGCACATTGTGCTGATTGCGTACATCTCGCCACATCGCAGCGATACAGGTCTTACTGAATTCCACTGAACGCTGCAGAATCTCCCCCAACATCCTGTCAGCTAATTTAAGTCGTGTTGCACCGTGGTGTAAATTTGGCTGACGGGGCGATAGCACCCAATCTTTTGCTCTCCAGAAGATCAAGCTCATTGTCTTTCCTTAATTTAAATGCCAACCTCGGTTCCGAGCGAATTAATCGAGGTACACGGACATGAGCTCCTTATTTACACGTCATGTTAATTTACGAGCTACAAAATGCTTAAAATGCAATAAAATGCACAGAGGTCGTCAGGACGGTCCAGCGGATCGGATTATGTAGGAGTCAGAATCTTTTTTTTTTATGCATTATTTATAAACGGGGCAAGTTTGTTTTCCGAATAATAAATTCTTGCAAATTGTCGAGACAGATATACATGAATATAATGAAAAGTGAAAAGAAATTGTTGTGCCAGAATGAATGTAAAACAGAAGGATTAGTGCTGACGGTGAAATTCCGCAGTCGTGCCAAAACATAAGAGGCATTTTGAGTGATTTTACATTTAGACCGTGTTATTTAGAGAAAAACTGATTCCGATAAAGTTTGATTATCGTGATTGTTTTATATGGTAATGTTTTGTCACACTGACTCCAAAATAATTTTTTAAAATTAATTTTTAATTTATACATGTTTGAATTGAAGGCGGTAAAATGTTGCCGTTCCTGTATTATCCTGCAGGTGGCGTACTCTAAAGTATTGAAACAGCATAGCATCCTGTGTGGTAGGAGCGAAATGTCTCGCAAGTTTATTTAGAACTAGCGTTAGTACGGTTAAAGAGTTTGTGGAAATAGTTAAAAGGTTAAATCTAAAAATAATTTTTAAAAATAATCTTAAACATTGAGCAAGTAGCGCATTAGTATCTTATTTTAAAGTAGATTATTAAATCCGGCACATAACTGTTCATAACATCACAAGTTTAGATTTCACTTATGGTGCAGGTTAAACTTACTGCAAACGCTTCATTAAATTCTGTCCAGCAGTCGTCGGATTAAGTGTAATACATGTGCAGTACATAATCTGCCACATAACCGCCTATAACTTCCCCTTTGTCTGACCATCGTACACACAAAACCTTTCTTTTATTTATATAGATTGTGGCGGCTTGTCACGTTGATTGGCCTTGTTGAGTGACATGTATAGCCCACCTCAAGGGAAAAAAACACTATATTTGTCCAAAAAAGTGCTAGATGCTGTGGCATAATCCGGCACATAACCGCTCATAACTTTCCGTCTGCTCAACATTTCGATTCCATTTATGGTGCAGGTTTAACTTCAGGCAAAAACCTAATGACCCATTAAATTCTGTCCAGCCAGTTTTGTGTGATGTGACGAAGTCTGACTGGACAGACTTACGGACAGACAGACAGACATTTTTTCTGACACTGGTTTCCGGTTCTCCAATGTATAAAGTGTAAAGATATAATTGAAAAAGCGAGTTCTGACCAAACAAAAAACGTTCTTTTATTAATGTAGATTTTTAACAGTCTGTTTATGTTGAACAGCTTTGAACTTATTCACTTTTTCTAAACTGGAAAAGCAATTTATTTCCTCGCAAGAGACAAAGTCCTTTGAATAAAATTTTATAAAAGTAAAATGAATGTTTTGAGATGCGCGACATAAGATACACATGCGGTGTGTGGGAAGCTGTTGTATTCGTCCTGATCTCAGATCGGAATTCTGAACCCTGTTAGAAACCAACGGCAGTATGGATGTAGACGGACGCTGGGCGAGTGGATGTTAATCTTTGTGATCGTTCCAAATAAAGGTAACAAATGTTACAACAATGTTGTGTTTGGATCGTTCATTCTAACATCATCTCGGCGTCATTCCAACTTTTCGGATATCATCACGACATCATTAAAACGCCCATCCAACGTTCAGGTTCACTTTTGGTTTGTTAAATAAGGCTCAGGGATCTGAGGATCCAGGTTTGAGCCCCTCCGTCCGTCCTCCGCGACCCCTTGACTGGAGCGGTCGAAAGAAAGTTTAAGTTAGCTGTCTTCGAGGCAGTTTCGTGCTGGACGTGAGCGGCCCAGGTGCTGGTGTGTAAGAGTGGGCAGAGCTTATAATGAGCTTATAATGAATATTAAAAGGAAATATCACTGTCCACGTCAGAGAAGCAAAATTCGTCTCTCTGGCATTTCCTGTTGCAAGATTTCAGACACCGATACAAAGTCTATTTTTTCCCCCGTAAATACCCACGCGGCCAATTGTGAGTTCTCTTTTATTGTGCTTTCCGCTTCTGCATACGAGTGAAGAGTAGATTGTTGTAGAATCCCATCGAGTCCCTGATTGTGCCGTATTATACTCACTTTACACCGACATGAGGACAATAAACAGAAACATACCGGATATTTTACTGTCCCACTGTCTCCTGGGAGGTTCTTAAGCTATTGCTTCTCTTCTCTTTACAGCCAGTCCGTCATATCGATGAAAAAGTGTATGAGGAACTCGTGTACGGAGAGTTTTAGTGTTCAGTTTGAGGCCGAGACAAAGCGTCACTGGGGATTCTGGTAGCTTTTCGAGCTCGTCCCCGTTCCGTTCATTATTGAACGAGATTATTCAGCAGATTCGAAAGTTTGTTGACGTTTGTTTGATGTAATTTTCTTTTCTCGTTTATGAATTTTTCAATTTCAACCATCACGATGATGATGGAATCGTCCACAAATAAGTCAGAATGAGGACCTTTTTCCAACATCTGACTCCGTATTCATGAACTGTTTAGTCTCTCTGGGTGTTTTGCTTCTCTCAAAAGTTTAAGATTTCTTTTTTGTGTCGGGGGATAACTTTAGATTTGGGTACTGAAACCCCTTTGCCAATATGGCACGAGTTTTTAACCTATTTAACCGGTACCTACTAGAACCAAATCAGAATGAAGATTTCAGTGGCACTTAAATTGAAATATCCGTTCTCTGGTTCTTTGAAACGGATGTGAGGAGCATCATCGCACACTTATCCACCATTTCTTGTGGCCCTTTAAAAAAAAATTATCGGGTTCAGGCACTGTTTAGGAACCGGTTCTGTTAAATGCCGTAAACGTCCTTTACTATTATGGACTTTTAAGCTGAATTGTGGAGCTTCTGTGCAAAACATGGAAATGTTGGTGCTTGCGGTAATTCAGTATGATGATGATGATGATCTTATGGATGCTCCCCATCAGGAATGCGCTATTGTGGAATGCCAGATCCGTATGTTATTTTTGGCACGGGTTTTACCCCTTCCTGACACCAGACTCCTATTTTAATCCATGCTTGGGCCCGTGACTGATGTTGTCCTTTAACCCCAGTGGATGGGTCTGGGGCATTCGCAGTGACTGGAACCTACTGTATGGCCGGCGAGCAGCCCATCTCTGAGCCAGTATTACACCGGTTGAATATGACGTAGAGACGAGTCGGTCCTCCTGCTCAGTCTGAGAAAACGGTAGCGACGCCTCCCTACAGTGTCTACAGAAATTTCTCCATCTTCGCAATTAGTTCACATTAAAGCCAGGAGTTCCTGCTTTCGCTTTTATGACTGACAGGCCTGTTAAGCGTTCAGACAGCCTGACAAAATATACTGCCTTTTTTTCCCTCGAACGTACAGGAATGTTAAGTAAAATATGCCAATCAGAGTTGGTTAATAATCTCGGGCAGACCGTCACTCAAAACATTTCCACTCTTTGGTGCTGATCCGTGCGCAGTATTAAGCGATGTCTTTTAAGTTTGTAACGACGCCATTTGCCACATTCGGGTGTTCCCTGTGTGAGGAAGTGTGGAGACCGCCCCCCCCCCTTCCACCTCCAAGTCGCAGGGATGTTTTCAAGATGCCGCGGATGAGAAACTTGGACTCGAACGTAGCAAAAGTGTGAACCTGAGGTCTTAAGTGTTAGGCAGGATTAGACGAAGCCTGTTTTAGGTGTGGGAAACGTTCCACGTTGTCTGGAGGTGAAAGGGATCTCCCAGAAGGCGGTGCAAAGAAAGGTTCTCCTCATGAAACCTTCTGATCCAACCTTTTTTTTTTTTTTTTTTTTTTTTTTTTTTAAATAAAGGGACCCTGACCCTCTCTTTATAGCTTCTCTTTCAGACAGCTTTATCAGGCACGGCCCGGTGACCCTGACTGACCCTGAGAGGAGTTCATGTTTTTCTTTGTTTTTAATTGTCTGATGGACGCACCAGGAAACTTGCTCAAGCTTCAGATTTGTGTAGTAGCAAGTCCAAAGCATGTTAGGCAAAGTTTTTTTCCCCCCTTTCTTTCTTTCTGTTTTTTTTCTTTTTTTTTTTTACTTGTAAAACTTTTTAAAATCGTAACTTTCTGAACGCTCAGAAGTAGTTGAATGAAATGTTTGAGATTGTTGCATCATGAATATTCGTGAGAAACAGGCCACGAGCAACAGCTGTTGTTTTGTTTTGATATATGCAGAGTTTTGGCGGTAATGAGGACGCAGTGATTGGCAGGAATGTGTGGTATTAGCTGTCAAGATTTTGCTTCTCCAGATCCACCAGTAAAAAAAAAAAAAAAAAACAGGAACCTGTGTGATACGGCGATCTATAAGAGTGTAGGCTCCGGGGTTCAGCTAAGGATAGCTGACAGTGTCGGGGTTAGTCACGGTGGATGATTGGACCGTTACCCAACCGTCGACTTGTTGGTAAAAAAAAAAATCCTGTGTAGAATCCTGGGTAGAATGTTGATTCAACCCAATATTTGAACATTGCGATTATTCGAATTATGCGATGTTTACAGTCAGATTTATTTCAAGTGGCAGAATTTCATATGTTTCAGAGCAAAACTGTGAAACATCTTGTTGACTGTTTAAAAGCAGTAATAAAAAAATGTATATCTGCCAGTTTTTTTGCTGCACACTCCAGTCCACTGGAGTGGCGGTATTGCACCAACCACACACAAACTCAAAAAGAAGAAGCAATACTCTTTCAAAAGTATTTTAATGACTTTTTAAATGTAAAAAAAAAAAAAAGTGTAATATATTTATTTACCAAAAATGAGAGTATTTGCAAACGATTTGGATTTTCTGCTAAAGTCGTGTTGCATATTAAAGGATTTAGTCAATTTTTTATAATTTTATTTTGTTTGTACAGTATGTTTATCTGTAAAGTTATAAGTAGGGAGAAGAAGAAGAGGAATTAGAAGAAGTATGAATCAATAATGCATTAAAAATTGACCAGCAAAAGATCAATTAAATCGCACACTGCGCTATTAAAACACATTTTGTGTTTTTTTTTTCTTTTTTTTTTTCAAAACCTTAGAAATAGTTTGTAGGTTCAAACTGAATAGACAGCAGAATCTTACAACTAATCATCATCTATTTAAAGTTTTTGACAAATATGTACTCAGAGTCAGATTTTTTGTCTGACTTTGTATATGCGGAATTTCCTTCAGGATCAATAATCTATCTATCTATATGAACATATTCAATCATTTATTCATCTTCTATACCACTTTATCCTGTATACGTGGTCACAGGGGCCTGAAGCCTCCCAGTAGAGTTTGGGCATGAGGACATGGTCATGTCACTGTGGACATATCTTTGGACTGTGGGAGGAAACCAGGGTACCAAGAAGAAATGCACCAAGCAATGCGAGAACATGATATATGTATATACAGTACATACCGGCGCGGTGGTGTAGTGGTTAGCACTGTTGCCTTGCACCTCCAGGGTCTAGGGTTCGATTCCCGCCTCGGGGTTTGTGTGCATGGAGGGGTTTGTGTGCATATTCTTCAAGGTTGTGTGTTCATAAAGGATAAAAAAAAAAAAGACAAACAATTCAAATCAAAGGTTAATTGGGAAAAAAATCAGCGTTAACGAGTTTGCGAAACGATTCCAGCGCAAGCAGAAGTGCTACAGCGGCGTGTAGGTGACTCGTATCTCACGCACTGTTTCAAACAATAAGGTACAAGACGTTACGATGCGTCGTATCGCTACACCGCTGATGTTCTCACCGGCTTCTGTTATTTAAATCCGTCATTCTGAGAACCAAACCCGGTTTCTCTAATGAAGTATTTGCATCGGGGGCGTTTGAGACCTCGTCATCAAACGGCATCGCTGCAGCTCGTTCTCTCGTCCGGCCGTAATTAACCGTCCCCGCTCCGTCTCGCCACTATAAAGCACCTGCTGGCTTGACGGCAGCCCAACAAAAGCCTCAGGTCAAGCCTGATTCATTACACCGGTGCTCGAGTGGCGGCCTACAATGGGAAGACGGCGAGACGGGCGCGTTCTATTGCTCCCGTGCCAAGTCGTCGAAAGCAGCCTTTTGAGTCGGAGAGCGTGAGAGCCTCACAGCTGCAAACACTTCAGCCTCGTGCTCCATGAAAGAGCAGGCGAATAAATTGGTGGCGCGCGCACACACACACACACACACACACACACACACACACACACACACACACACACACACACACACACAAACACACAGAGGTCTGCAGGAGCAGTTCGTCCTGATTGCTTTTTAAAAGGGAAGCAGAGGAGAAACCTGAGCTGGAACCGAGGTGAAGAAGCTTCTCGAGGGAGAGATAGTGGTGAGGAGTCGGGCGTAATGGCATGACCTGGGCCACTTGTGGGCACGAGCAGTTATAAATCAACCCTAGTCCTCAGATACAAGAGGCAGTGTGTGGCTGCGCTCTTGACTTCTGCTGGGGAACAACTATTAACCTCATGAAAGTACGAAAGTGAGACGTGTAAAGAAGCCAAAAGGATGGAAAGCTTGTCTAGGTTTTTCACAGAAACCCTTATCAGCACTCGTCCTTTCATCATGGAATCAGCTGGTTGTATCAGTCTATCAGTAATCCAACAGGTTTGGGTGGACATTTGTTTAAAATGATTAGAGGTTTTGTGGTTTTGTATCACACACACACACCGCTTGGAGCTCTGGCCAAAAATATCAGATCGTATAAGGTTTTTTTTTTGTTTATGTATGAATTTATTTCTGAAATCAAATCAGATTAAGCATAGGGAACATGTGTAAAAGTATGGAATACAAAATGTAGTACTACACATTTTTATTACAAAGAATTCTGGTGGGTGAAATGTACGTGCAGCCCGGCATACAAACATACAGCAAATGACAAATACATTTTGTTGACCTTTAAGACTATATATATATATATATATATATATATATATATATATATATATTAGGGATGCGACGATACCACTTTTTTGGAAA
>JAQMYG010000007.1:2746517-2758485 GCA_030014215.1 Clariallabes teugelsi
TTCTGTTTCGGTCGGGTACATACCGGTTCTATAGGTACCGGTTCCGTATTGGCACCGGTTTTCGGTACCCAACCCTAGCGAGTACCCTGTCTAGAAAACTTCACCATAACTGCTTCTTGGTGGCACCTTGGCCTCTCGTCCCCAGGATCCGGGTTCAATTTCCACCTAGAGGACTATGTGCATGGAGATTGCATGTTCTCCACGTGCCTGGTGGGTTTCCTCCCACAATCCAAAGACATGCGCTGTAGGTTAATTGTGTTCCCAAAATTGCCCGTAGTGTGTGATTGGGTGTGCACTCTACGGATTGGCACCCTGGAGTACCCTGTCTAGAAAACTTCACCATAACTGCTTCTTGGTGGCACCGTGGCCTCTCGTTCCCAGGGTCCGGGTTCAATTCCCACCTAGAGGACTGTGTGCATGGAGTTTGCGTGTTCTCCCCATGCCTGGCGGATTTCCTCGCACTATTCAAAGACATGCGCTGTAGGTTAATTGGTGTTCCCAAAATTTCCCGTAGTGTGAATGGGTGTCCACCCTATGGATTGGCACCCTGTCTAAGATCTACCTCGAATAGAAAGCTTCACCATAACTGCTTCTTGGTGGAACTGTGGCACCTCTGGTCATCAGGGTCGGGGTTTGTTTGGGTTGAGTTTGCGTGTTCTCCCCATGCTTGGTGGGTCTCTCCTTCAGCTACTCCGGTTTTCTCCCATAGTCCAAAGACATCATTGGCGTTCCCAGAATTGCCCATAGTGTGTGTGTGTGTGTGTGTGTGTGTGTGTGTGTGTGTGTGTGTGTGCGCGCATGCTCATGACCCTGAACAGGCCAAGCGGTATAGAGATTGTGTGAGAGAGAGATGGTATTGACGAATGCATGTTCCAAAATGCCACCCCACACACTATTTTTTCTTTCTTCTAGTTAATCATCTGAAGGTCCTGAGGATCCTTCAAAAACATTGCGAGCAAAATTCGCCCCTTTGTTAATCATCCTCTGCGAAGTCATTTCTGTCTGTCTGATTTTTTTTTTTTTTTTTTTAAAGGGTTAACCCCGGGAACTAGAATTGCGAGTAAACAATGCCGAAGACACGGTGTCATCCTAAACCTGCCACTCAAACCCGCGGGCCGGGGTTTTAGGCTTAATTAGCATTATTAACCTTCACACAAAAAAAAAAAAAAAAAAAGAATGAGGCAGGTTTTATTTTGCCGTGGTGACAGCTCGGGCTGTATGGCTCCGTTCTCCAGCATGAAGCATTTTAATTGGCTCCAGCTTCATGCTCTCCACACTCCTGACGACATGGCGGGGGCGGATGCGCTCTGAGGTGAGCGACATGCAACTGGCCTTTTTTTTTTTTTTTTTATGAAGGGGGGTGGGCGTGTGTGGGTGAGTGTGGGGAGGGGGGGTTAGTTCTTTTCTCTTCATATCTCTTTGCTTGCTATGGCAGAGCACTGAGCTTCCCCGTGCCGTGCAACACGCTCGTGTGACAACTGACGGATCATTAAAATTTTTGATGGCTGCCGTGTACAGGCCTATCTGCAGCCGCGAGCTCACGAGCACGCCGCTGCTGCCGCCGCCGCCGCCTTTTGTAATTGTTCTGTCACCAAGCAAAGTTAATTTTATTCCCTTTTTTTTCGCTCGAGACGTTTAACCGTTTCCGGGTTTTATTGTCTTTTGTTGGATTCGAACAGAATTAGGAGATTAAATCAGGGGACGAGTGTAAGATCGAACAAATCACTGTTCAGGAAGAGTGTTTAGGGGAACTTGCGCACTTGTTTCGTACAAGAAGGTACAGCAAGAACAACATATATATATATATATATATATATATATATATATATATACTGTATGTATGGGGTTGTGCTTGTAAGGATAAGTTTTTATTTTTTTCCCCCCTTCCCTTTTCACAGACAAGTTTTTAGGATTAAAACGGAACGCTTGCCGCTCTCCGACTCGGCGGCTCCATGACAGGTCTCATTATCACAGTAGGTGTCGTGTTCTCACTGGCTAGGGTTCTGCGACAAGGTGACGCCAGACAGCCATTTCCTTGGAAGCATGTGATTGCCAGAGTGCAGCTCGCTGCTCTAATTCTATTACCAGATTCACAGGCGTACCTCGAGCATAGCGCGAGCGCCGAAATGGTGAGAAGTGCGACTTGTTCGTGTGATTTATTGGTGTGTTTCTTTTTCTGACAGGGGTGTAAGGCACCGAGCGCCTGTCAGCATGGACGCCCAACTACAAGGCCAGCAGCAACCCATAGCAGTGTTCCACCCGCAGGTAAGTGCACGTACACACACACACATACACACTCACACACACTTGATGCACACTTGATGCGCGGATCGAATTAGGATTCGACCATTATGGGCTGTTTCTGGGGGGAAAAAAAACAACCAAAAAAGGTAAAGGTGCTGTGTGTCCCCGTGTTGTTAAGGCGTAGTCATGACCGACGTCCTGCGCTAATAATCTCTAATACTAGAGTTACACTCGGACCTGGTGTACGATTTCACCGCACGCACACACACACACACACATCATCACAAGGCCAGAACTGCGATGTGTCTGGCACGAATCAGCCACACATTTTGAGACGTCTAAACCTGTTCGACGTGATTCCTGTTAAAATTCAACGAAACGTTTTTAACAAGGTTTTAACAATTCCAGATTCGGGCTCATTTGGGAATCGTTCGTATTCGTAACGACCTGCTGGAATGAAGAAAAGCAAGAAGCCATGATTGGTTTGACAGATCATGATCAGCGTGTTATATAGAGCTGTGATTAGTGCTGTCCTTCGTCCCCCTTTTTTTCTTCTTCCTGTTTTACCGAGAACCTCCGCCCTCGCCTGCTCGCTCTCGCCACTCGCCCACTTTCCACATCTGTACCGCGCTGAATCTCTCCAACTGTCAGTCTCCCCGCAGAGAGACAGGCGGTGGTCTGCTCGCACCGTCTCCCCGTTCGTCTCCTCCTCTCTCCTCCTCTCCTCCTCTCCTCTCTGCTCCGACTCCTCCTGCGTGCCGGATGAGAAGTGATAATGAGATTCTGCTCTCTGCACAAGCAGCGCTTCCCGCGCACAAAAGCTATCATGTGTTTTTCTCCGTTGCACCGCCGGAGACAGAGAGGTGTTGAAGCTCGTCTCTCTCTCTCTCTCTCTCTCTCTCTCTCTCTCTCTCTCTTTCTGTCCTGTGGTGTATTTCTTTCTCTCTCTCTTTCGCTCTTTGTTCCTCATTCTCAGTCACTCTTATTCTCGTTAAACAACTAATTAATCCACTGATTGATTGATTTTTTTTCCCCAATACATATATCACATTTCCCAGATCCTCACACTACCTCGACTATCTCGAGGTCACAGGAACCAAGCACTGAAAATGGCAGCTTTTTTTCTTTTTTTCTTTCATTTTTTCCCCCCCTTTTTATTTGTTATATGACCAAAAGCCTGGGAATAATAACCTCGTCCAAACCTTAACAGTTCCCCGATTAGCCATCTCACCTCCAGCCTCGTTGTGTTGGAGGTGGTATAGATTTCAGAAGGTCTGCAGCGGGGTGCTAAGGTATTTGATCGGGTTTCTGTGGTCTGTGTCATTTATTATTTGTGAAGCTGTAAGACAGGGGGAGAACAATATCTATTGTGAGCCTTGTGCTGTAAAAAAAAGCTTTAAAAAACACTCTAAAATAAAAAGAAATAAAGAAATACATAGGTTTTAAGTATGGGGCGATATGACAAAAATATCACATCTTGATTCCATACAAACCACGATATAGATACGCTTACACACTGACAGTGACGAAGTATTATTGCAATTAAAACAGACAACCAAAAACCTAAACTAATACTAATACTATTAATAATAAAAGTGTTAATTAGTAATAAATGCATTTACACTATAATACATTTTTTATTTATAAGAAAATCAATAAAAATACAAAAAAAATTTTAAGACATGTTACAAAGTCAGATTATAATTTAGTAAAAAGTTGGATTGAAAATCTTTTATTTAATTAAAATATACCAGAAACGCACCTTGTCTAGGGCTTTCAACAATGGACATTGTGTCACAAAGCAGCTATACAAAGCTAAAAATTATGGTAATAAATTAAAAATAAATAAATAAATGAATATATAGCTTTATAAACGGGCATGCCGGAGTCTACGGTGGAGTCAAAAGAAGACTAAAACCTCCCAAGGAAGAAGAGGAACCTGACTCCTAAAGGAAACCCGTCCTCACTCGTGTAATGTGTTATTAAAATGATTATACTTAAAATGAAATACGTGGCATTTTATAACCAGAACTATCTATCTATCTATCTATCTATCTATCTATCTATCTATCTATCTATCTATTGCTATCATCTGGCTTGGACTGGAAAAAAAAAAAAAAGAAGAGAAGATGAAATTTACATGCAGTCAGACATTTAATATTGCTGGCGCTATCATAACGGTAAGTCCCGAAGGTATAATGCATATGCATTAGGTGCAGTAGATGAGCTGCATATTTAATGTGGAAGGGTGAGAATTTTCAGACGCGATTTTTGATCGTCACTTTGGATTTTTGACAGAGCAAAAAAAAAAAAGAAAGAAAGAAATCCTGCCGTAAAGCAAGAAGCAGGGATCTAAACACTGAAACAGAATGCGGAGAAGCAGAACCACTGTCTGGGGGTAAAGAAAGCATAAATATTGCATGGGGCAGCCTGATGAAAAGGATGGGAACTGGATCTCCCGCGTGTTGCCTCCCGCCTTCCGTTTCCTTGCCCTGTCACTCCCACCAAACCGCTATTCCTCCCACCAGCACCGGCGCCAACCCCGGCTCGCTGCTCTCGCACCTCTTCGCTGCTTGTGTTGTCCTCTCGCTGGCAGCTTCTGGCAGTGTTGTGCTGTCATCTCACACCTAGTCCTCCATGCTGCTACCACCCCATCCTCCATCGCTCCAGCGCCCGCCACCCCCCTCCTGCCCGCCCCGTCTCCCGTGTTCCTGTCACTGAGCTCCATGCTTGTGTTTCTCTTTCTCATACCAGTGTCACCAGTGGCCAACCCTTAGTATGCCGCCTTCCTTGGAGTAGAACAACGCGCTTTATCGTGTCATATAACGTATTAATCAAGCTCACACTTCTACTTCTTTCTTTTTATTTCAAATCAGCTACAAAAACACACTGGTTCTAGGCTCGAGCCTAGGAATGCAAACTTAGCGGTTTTCCCAGATCTTTAACATTCATCCGTTAGTTTTCCCTTAAGTCGTTCGTTGGCCGTGCAATTGACATGACGGCACTTGAAGCTGGATTTTTAGATTCCATTTATTAACACTTTATTAGGTTTGTGGCCACCTAATCATCAAACATCCAAATCCACAGTCTGTCCCCCTATTCATCTATCTTTCAGGAAGCCATCCCGCTAGATTTTCAAGCTGTGTATAGGACTTGTGTCTGTTCAGATACCTGAGAATGTGCTGATGCTGGTAAGGGGCGGGTCAGGTGCAGTCGAGTTCCAGTTCCTCCCAAAGGTGTGTTGGGTTTGAGATACAGGGCACTTGAGTTCCACCACTTCAACCTTGACAAACCGATTCCCACTAGATTTTCAAGTATAGCTGTGTATAGGATTTGTGTCTGTTCAGATACCTGAGCAGGTGCTGATGCTGGTAAGGGGGGTCAGGGGTGCAGTCGGGTTCCAGTTCCTCCCAAAGGTGTGTTGGGTTTGAGATACAGGGCACTTGAGTTCCTCCGCTCCATCCTTTCGTACTAGGGATGATTGATTTGTATCTCTAACGATTGCTCCCCCTTCCCTCTGGCCAGCGTTTACATTATTATTTTTCTCTGTACTCAGGTACACCTGCGTATTTTCGACCTCCGATATGGCTGGTTGGTTTGCGAGCCGCTATTAGAGACGGAGATGAAGGGAACGAGGAAGGTGATCTTCACCCTACGACTAATATTATTGGTATTTCGGAAAATTTTTTCCGGAAGAAATCGATGCTTCCGTATGCCTTCTTACTTCATCAGTTATTGTCACCTTTTGCGCGCACACACATTTCCGAGAGACAGACAGCACTGGTGACATTTGTGACCACTTCCGTCCTCGGATACAGTTACCTCCCGTAACTGATTCAATAAGTCCTGAGCGTGGAACCATTGAGTTCTCACCAATCAAAATAAACCAGACTTTGGGGGGTTGTCAAGTGTTCTCGAAAATGGTCCCTGGACCCTAATGTGAAATTTCCTAATGGAAATTACAAGGCCTACAGCATAGACAGACTTTGTATAAAATTGTGTGCTTCCAAATTTGTAGCAAATAACGGTTTGCAGAAGAAGCACATAAGGATGTAATGGTCAGGTGTCCACATACATATGGTGTATTATTATATTTCTTTTCCACAGTGTAATTTATACACTATACTTGAGTGTCTGTCTCTTTTAAAGTGACCAGCACGTGGCGACTGTGGGGTCAGTGTCTCCTCTGCTCTCCACCTGCCTACACCCCACTGCTTATTTTTGTTTTGTCCCTCTCTCCCGCTGAGAAAAAACGAGCCCTTTGTTCCTCTCCACCCTTCCTCAAGCTGTGATCTGTACAAATTGTGCCGCGTCTGTGGCATGCGACCCCGGCGGCCATAGAGCCTTTTTCTTCCGCTGAGCTTCATTCCTTCTCGGCCCGGCGCTCTAAATTGTGTGACAGAGCAAGGCTCGGATGAGACGGCCTGTCAGTCAGCGCGCCCCGCTGCCCTTTGAAGGCGAGGCCAGGGGACGAAAAGGTGCGGCAAATGGCCTGTGAAGTTTACATACACTGCCCACTGCTAAACAGATTACCGCTAATGAAGTGTCTGGAGCTCGGGTGGCGTCAGGCCTAATCCTGGCTGGCAGCACGTCCCTTCGGCTGCCAAAAAAGCCGCCACCCTCTGGCCCTCTTCCGCCTCCCGGGCTCAGGGAGGTGCCCGTCGTTAATCAGTCCGGATAGTGCGCAAGCTGACATGCAAATGTAGGTCATTGCATATGTAAATGTGTGATTAGCGAGCTGCATGCCAGGACACATTAGCACAACTTTGCTCTCAGCATGCACTTGTCACGCCGCTTTAGAGGCTCATGCTAACATTTGTCAAGCGAGCAATGCGAGGAGTGAAAGCAATGCCTCGTCTCTTTGCAAACCCCTCCCCTTTTCCATATCACATGACCTCCTAACCTTTTGGAAAGCATGGACCATAATGTGATTTAGTGGTTTTGGAATTCCAGGATCAGTATCGGAATTGTCGTATCGATTGACAAATGATATCTTGTGCAGTGAAGGGGGGACAAAAAGGCAGCAGAAAATGAAGCCAGGTAATGAAATAAAAGGAAAATAGCTTCAGAATTGCCTTAATCTGGATGTTAATGTACAAAAAACACTGTAGGAGTGGAAGAATTTCGTCTTTGGCACCAGATGTGTGTCTGGAATAAGTGTGTGTGGTGTCATGAAGAAAAACAAGCTGCTCCAGTGTGTTAATTGGATGGGGCAATTCTTCAGCTCGCGCCTTTTTTATCCTCCCCCTTAAAGCTGTCAAACCAAAACAATGAAATGCTTAAATTGGCTGCCCCTTGATCTATATCCATCCTTCTAGCACTCAGCCGCTCGGGCACTTAGCTACAACGTGCGTTTCCTCCGAGCCCCGGTGCTTCGCATAGTCATATGCTGTAGATTCAGCCAGACGGCTTATATAGCTGTCAGTGCGACATATAAAAGCGGTTTGCTCTTTAGTTGTAGCTATCACCACGAGCTCTTAGGAAGCACGCCGGCTTTTGTCGTAAACTCCCGAACACCAGGAGGCATGAATATATAATGAAACTCTTTTCGAGGTGCATGCTTTGAAAAAAAGAAATACCCTTCCCATTTCAGATAAAGGAAATGGTTTTAGGTAAGATTAAATTCCAAATTCTGTGCATTTTTAAAACTATAATGGATCAAAATGGATCACAGGGGTGTTCTTTCCTCGTGACGTGCAAAGTTAAGTGTGTTCCTGTGGTCTGCCTTGCATACCCGCTCATGTTTTCTTTTGTGTCGCTTCTCATTTCTGGAGCCTTCGCAGGGCGACATGGAAACAGTAAAGGTCAACGTAGGATTTTTAATTTTTTATTTTTTTTCCCTCCCTCTGGTAACATAGCCAAAGGGCTAATGATGACTGTTGCTTAGCGCTTTAATTTTGCAGCAGCTCTATAAGAAATAATCATGGTGGTTTGCCACTAGAACAAAGTCTCCTAACAGAGAACGAGAGCAAGCATTGGGTGGCTGTTGTAACGACAGTTGCGATGACATTAGGGTTTGAAAATTAGAATGATGTCGAGATAACGTTGAACGAATGACTCGAAGACAATGTTGCAAACACAACCTCAAAACAACAACATTTTAAACTTTATGCCAAATAACATCCACCTGCCAAACCGACCGCGTCCAGTGTTTAGAATTCTGGTCGGATCAACAGCTTCCCGCACACAGAGTGCGTATCTCAGGTCACACCTCTCTTAGTGCTAAGATGTTACCGCTCTGCTTCGTTTCCTTACAGAAATATTATCACGAGGTGTGTCTTGGCTACCAAATTAAACGTACTTTCGGCTGATCCCGTCAAGGGGTCGCCACAGCAGACCATTCGATCCGCAAACAACTTTTTACGCCAGATGTCCTTCCTGACGCAACTCCTTGTCTGATCGCGACTGGGATCGGCACTGCATGCAGTGCCTGGGTAGTAGGGGGTGTGCCAACCCGGCGATGCCGGGACACCTGGGGGAACAAAGATTCTCAGATCCTCCGATCAACAGCCCCAAAGCCTTAGCTTCCTGATCCACCACTGCCCGCTTCTTGGCTCCCTAATTACTTTACTGTAATATGGCGTTTGTTGCACTCGCTGTTATGTATGTACTAGCATCAACAGCATGGCCCTTAGTGCTCCAGTGGTAACGGCTCAGGCCATCGGTTTGGTATTAATATTGTTAAATAAATATACAAAAAAGTTAATAAAAAAGTTGTCACAATGTCTTGGCATACATTTTGCCTTTTTATCTGGTGTGAATCTCATTTATTCCTCCGTATTCAAAGCCCGGAATTTATTCCGTGGTCTCCTTTTTTTCGTTTTATAACAGAAGCCTCTACAGCCGGAAATGGGCTACAACAGCTTAGCCAATTTCTACATCGAGAAGAAGATTGGACGGGGGCAGTTTAGCGAGGTCTATCGGGCGAAGTACTTGTTAGACAACACTCCAGTCGCTTTGAAAAAAATTCAGGTGAGTAAACTCTTTGATCTTATCCATCATTTGATCATTTTTTGAGGATATGTTAAGTATCCCTTTAAGTCCCTGTGTAGGTTTAAATCTTGAATGATTTCCAGTTTTTTTTAAAAGCGATTTATGTTGAAGGAAATTGTCACGCAAATTAAAATGATTAAATAAATGTAATAATCAATTAAATATTTAAAACATTCTTCAGTTATTCAGGTGTTAAAATGATTATATGTTCATTATGAGTCTTTGAGGTGCAATATAAGCTGAATATGAACTTCCGTCTATGACATCCACTAGGTGTCCAAAAAGTTTTGAACCTAAGGTGACGGTGTTTTTCATTCTCACTGCACCATCATTAAAGAAGGACGAGCTGTTTACTTTGGATTAAACACACTTCTGTGGAGTTCATTAAACAAATACGCATACACACCTTTATGCTTAAAGGTATTTACTTTGGAAATAACGGCAGGTTCTCTCCGTTTATACACTACTGCGCTGGATCGTCTGCAGAGACGGGCGGTAGCCGAGTGCGCTTGCTTCGCGGCTGTACTTGCATGCATATTTCATGTATCTACATTTCATGTTCTACTTTACTTGAGTAGTTTTATTAGACGATACTTTTTACTTTAACCCCGCCCAAACGTACAGCACATATCGGTACTTTTACTTCGCTACGTTTCTACATGATGTTGCATTATCTATCCACACCTTATAAAGTTAGAGGTGTTTGAAATGTGAAACTGAGCTGGTTGCAGTCAGCGACGAAATTTGGAAGCAGAGAGAGAGAGAGAGATTAAGAGAGACTGAATTTTTTACTATTTAAAAAGCTACATTTGATACTTTTTTAGTACTTTTGTACTTTTACTCAAGTACACGTAAATGGAGGACGTCTACTTTTACTTGGGTATTATTTGCCGTACTTCTACTCGAGTACAGGATTTGTGTACTTTGCCCACCATTGATCATCCACTACTCTGACACTCTTTCATGATAGATGTGCTTCCTGTTACCCCCACAACAGCAAGTTTACATTGAAAATTCTGTTTCAATTTGATCAGTGCTTCCAACATGCAGTAAGATATATTAATCAGATTATAACTTTTGGTGATGTAATCAAAGTGGTTCTGCGTAGAAGCGCTTAATCTGCCAGGACAGAAGAAGAAGATGTAGATTTTAGGTTAAACTTCATACCTTTTCCAATAAATCACCCCCCCCTCCCCCCCACCTTCTGTGTTAAAATTGGTTAAAAGATTTCAAGCCCATCTGTGATTGGTTAGATGCTTAATTACATATGAAATGTTAGCCAATCAGTGCTTCATCCTCAGCCAGACATCCAGTGGATAAAAGTAGGGGCCATGTAAATGATCGACATTGATGGAATTTTTTTTCATTTGTCATTCACATGAATATTCAGTCTTAATAACTGATGAATCAGGAGTTACAACTATGTTTATCTTTCCAGTATTAATAAGGGTGAAACAGTACAGGAAACAAAAATTCGAGGTAACACACTGAGTGGGTCCGTACGGCGGAAAATACGCCTTGTCTGAATATCTTAATCCTGGCTTAACTTAATGTAATAAATGCATAGCGTTCACGTGATGCATTCAGCCTCTTAGCCTTATATAAGGCAGCAGAACTTGTGAAATAGATCGTAAGAAATTTAAACACTGCTAATTTACGATTCGCTTTCGTTCGTATCCAGGGTTGCCAGGTTTTGTCAAATTTTTTTTTTTTCCAATAGTTTTGTATATTGGGGAAGAAAATTCAGCTCAGTAATTTACGATGAGTAAGCTGAGGTTTTTATTTTTTCAAATCGTTTCAGGTGTTGTGTATATCTGTCTTTATGTTCAAGTATTTCCTGAGTTATTATAATCAACCTACTGTATGAGTGGGTTCTGTTCTTCAATTCTATAGTCAGTGTTATGAGTTCAAGCACTGAAGCGACATTTATTTTTTCTTCCTATAAAGAAAAAGTCGCGACCGATTGTGAAAGTTGGTGGACTGATTCAGCGTCGCCCCGAAAGTACTCTGAACTGTTGAACCCATTAAGATGCCGTATAGAATTTGGCGTACTTTGGGTTCAACGTGACCGTGGCGTCTCTTGCGATTGGCCGAAGGAGGCGTTTTAGATGGTCGTGTTGGCATGCTTATCAAGCACCATGACATTGCTGAGTAACACCTGCTCATGCCACCATTTACCACCGTGCCCCGTTGGTGCTTGTTTCTTTTTTTGTTTGTTTATCTCTTCATTTCTTTTTCTTCCAAATGCCATTAATGCTCTGCCTTTTTTCTTTTCCTCCCTCTCCCCTCTTACCCTTTTGATCTTTTGATAGATATTCGATCTGATGGATGCCAAAGCCCGGCAAGATTGCATCAAAGAGATAGATCTCCTGAAGGTAAGAAACCAGAGGAGGGGAGAGAGCGATGCCATGTGCTGCTATTACGCTTTTCTAAAGATGCCTCTGCTGAGACCTTATAACAGAGGAACGGCTAGACATAGAGGGAGAGAAAACAATTGATCTGCACCACCAGACGCATTGCTCTCTCTCGCTCGCTCTTTCACTCTCTTTCTCCATTTTCTGTCTTATTCCTTGTCTCTCTCTTTTTGTTATAAGGCAAGTACAGATCACGGGTTCTTCATGTCGTTCCTCCAGGCTGAGATTGACTTTTTTTTTTTCTTTTTTTTCTCAATGCCAAACCTATATATATATTTTTCTTTTTAAATCCCTTTTTTTTTTTTTTCCTAATGTTT
>JAQMYG010000007.1:2815756-2834306 GCA_030014215.1 Clariallabes teugelsi
ATATATACATACAGGACCAATCATAAGTTTGGACACCCCTTCTAATTTCATGATATTTCCTGATTTTTCTTTCTTCCTTTTCTTTCTTTTATTGATTTTCTTTTCTTTCTTCATTCCAAAATATGCAAATCATCTCCTTTGAACAGTTGATATTGAGATGTATCTGCTACTTATGATCTGGAAAGCATTCATAACGGCTCTGCTGGTTGTTAATTGGTGATTTCTGAGGCTGGTGACTCTAAATGAACTTCTCCTCTGCAGTAGAGAAAAGTTTCAGTCTTGCTTCCCTTGGAAGGTCTTCATGAGAGATGAGTTTCATCATGGTGCTTGATGGGTTTTGCAAATGCACATGACAATACTGCTCTTGCAAGAACAACAGCTGGCCTTTGTTTCTTAAAATAACAACTGACACTTGTTATCGTTGTTGCTATTTAATGACCTAATGCCATATGTGTTATTTCATGGTTTAGAAAAAAAAAAAACTAAAATGTAGAAAATAAAACGCTGAATTAGAAGGTGTGTCCAAACTTTTGACCGGTACTGTATATAACATGCTGGTGCCAGATACCACAGCAAAGATCGACCCCCCCCAAACCCCCCACCCCCGAGCGTCTTATGGCGTGACACCCTGTGGGGCCAGAGCTGCTCCAGTGACACAAAGGGAACCTACACACTGTTTTAATAAAAGCAGTGAACAGCTCAGCTAAGCCTCTACAATACTGACTGAATAAAAATATATCAGGACTATCGTTAGGAATGTAAAATACACTTTTTTTTTTTCAGGGAGTAAAACTGTTGTATGTTGCTGCAGCTGAATTCCAGTAAAGCTGAAATGTTTCATTAATGTTGATGTAAATAGTTTCCACCATGCTGATGCAGACGTGACTATTTAAAACTTGCCTCACCTATTTTTGCTTTACTGCAGCAGTAGTAAATGCAGCTAGCTCGCGAGCTAATTGTGATTGCATCTGACAGTCAATATCACGCTGTTGTGCAGAGACGAGGTGTGTACGTAGTATAGGAAGTATATACAGTAGTATATATACTATATATAGCAGGAGTAACTTCTACGTATATGAGCAGGTTGGTATGAACTTTTGCCTGGTAGTGTACTTTGGAGACACACTCGCATGCATACACGCAAGGAAGGTAGAATCATGCACGAGCTACTGCAACAAGGGGTAATGAGAAATAGTTGAGACTAATTAACCATCATGACTATGTATGTAAAGTCAAGGGGACAACGCTGCATGAGGTGTACCGATTATGCAGAATAACACGGGACAGAATTAGGGCAGGTGTGACAGAGCCCTCTTAAAACATGCTGAAGCCTGCTGGAGGCCTGGAGTGCAGGAACAGCTCTGTGTATATTCACTTCTGAAGTTTCTCTAAAAAAATGGTCAATTCATGAGTCTTGGGTTGGATTTAAAGCTTTTTGAAAAGAAATAGTCAGTCTATTGATTTTCTTTCCTGTTCTTCATGCTCATGTCCTCCTTAGGTAAGAATGCCTACTCACACTTTCTCTGTTTTAATGTCTATTATGTACAGTAAGATTGGTGACTTTGTTGTTGGACCAATATATGGTCGAGTAGGTGAGTTCATTTCAATCATTTGATTTTCTCCTTCAGCCATCACCAGGATCAACCGTGGCCTGAAATGTCTATAAATTATCTGACGTCAAAACACAGTTTTCCCAGCTTGCGAGTCAGATTTCAAAATAGGTTTTCTCAGTGCATTAATAGTGGAAGTGGTTTCAAATTCTTACCGGAAACTAAGTAAAGGTGATGAGAATAAACCATGGAGGTGGTGGACACTCCTGTAAGTTTTTCTTGTAAATGTCTTCACTTATTTCATGTTTGACAAACCTCAGCTAGGTAACTGTTCTGGGGCTGAATCCCAAATAGTGTAAATGCCAAAATAGAAAGCTAGCGCATTAGGTGGTAGTTACTTAGCTTAGTTTCTTGCGTTAGCCATAACAGAGTAAATTCAGACCAACAGAAGGAAATAAGAGGGTTTAAAATGACATAATGTTGGCAGGCAGCTGCTCTCTTTCCACTACTGTGGACCGGACCATACTGGTCTACTTTTCAGGTTATTTGTACAAATAAAATGTAAAAAAATAAACTGTTGATCCTTGAACTGTTGATCGTCATGTGTTTAATAAAATATTCACGTACAGATCTTGGATCAAAACAACACAAGGATGTGTTATCACCTTTGGAACAGGGACTGGTCTCCAAAACATCACACATTAACTCAAGGGCTTTTAGAGAGGAGAAGGTCCTTAGAGGCTGTTAGGCTGAGGAGAAGGTCCTCAAAAGACCTCGGCTCAGGAACAAGAGCTGCTAGAACTCCAAAGGCCAAAATACAGCTTTCAATCTGTTTCTGTGGTATGGAAGCCTGAACTGACAGCCTGATGTGCCCACACGTGGAGACTGGTATAATTACCCAACCAAAAAAAAAAAAAAAAAAGTCCATGAATCAACAAAAAATGCATTTCAGCTTCAGTCCTGTTTGTCGATTTAATGGGCAGGTCTAAGGTAGAACTGTGTGAGTATAATTACAGAAATAGGGATGTGTGATGAATCAGAATCAAGCCGCATGAGGCAGATGTGCTCAGTGGGTATGACTGGGGAAATTCCATTGAGCGAGAAGTGTGGGTCAACCCCACGGGCTGGACATGACTTTCTCTCTTTTTTTTTTAAATGATACTCACAGGTGGTTTGTCAACCTTTGGAGATTCACATGATAAGCAAAGACAATGTGATATGTCACATGTTTCCACTGCTCCTTTATCTGTGACAAGTCACTGTGTCCAAAAGAGATATTCTGTAACATGTGTAACTCTATCAAAAAAACAAAACAAAACAAACAAACAAACAAAAAAAAAAAATATATATATATATATATATTAAAAAAATCATGACTTAAAGGTTCAAAAAGCACAAAACCTATGATTTAAGCAGATTCAGCACATACAGTACTTTGTGAAACACCAAGGGTAAGTAATGGATATAAATTGCAGGGCTAACAAGGTTAATCAGACACGAGTGATTTAATTTACCGAGCATGAAAACAAGGCGCAAACAAGAAATAGAATTTGCAGACCACAGAAGAAGGTAGGTGAAGATGTACTGTATATATACTGTATGTTGGACGTCACATCCACACTGTAAACATTAAACAGACTGTAAGAGTGGACTTACTTTAACATTACTTTAAGCTCTTAATATAAGTTGCTGAATGATATTAAAAAATAGTCTAGTGTTTTTTATGTTACAGCAGCACTTTCACTATCAGTGTGTATCCAATTATACTGAAGAAAAAAAAAATAGGTGGTAGTGGCTCAGCGTGTTACGGATCTGAGTTACTGATCGGAATGTCGGCAGTTTGAGCTCCAGCTCCTCCAGGTTGCCACTGTTGGGCCCTTGAGCAAGGCCCTTGACCCTGTCTGCTTCAGGGGCACTGTATAATGGCTGACCCTATGCAAAGCTGGGGTATGCGAGGAATAAAGAATTTCATTTAACTTCAACTACAATCTTGATATACTGTACACTGAGGAGCCATACCATTAAATCCATTAGTGTGTTACAGTACGTTCTCCTCGTGCCATTGGCGTGGCTCTGCTTGGTATCTGTGGTGTCTGGCACCAGGACATGTGCTGAATTGACTTTTCTGTGCGATTGGAGCAGACGTGCTAGCCTTCCGCCCCCGCGGGTATGGTTTACTGGTTTATAATTAATAATCAGTGTGATTCAACTGATCTGGGTGTTGGGTTAATGTCACAGCTGTTTTGTGCATTTTGTTTGTATCATAAAAGCTACAATAATGTGTGTAATAGAGAAAAGAGAGAAAGAGAGAGAGGGTTTATGTTTATAATGTTTATATATGTTTATAAATTCAGATTGATGTTTTGATATTTTATAATTGTTTTGGCAGCGATGTAAAATTTTGTTAATGCCAATAAAGCCCTGTTTTGAGAGAGAGAGAGAGAGAGAGAGAGAGAGAAAGAGAGATAGCACCTGTGCTCTCTATGAGGAACTCACATCTACAGAGCTCTTCAGTGTCTACACTCGTTACTTGTTTCTCATAACTGCAGCACTATAAAGGCATCTGAAATCACTTCCTGTGACTTTTTGCATTCTGTAGAATGAAACCAGTTTGTTGAAGCAAGCATCAGACGCAGCCTACACTCTCTCTCTCTCTCTCTCTCTCTCTCTCTCTCTCTCGCTCGCTCTCTCAGTGTGTGCAGATGAGCTGGATGGCTTGCTTTTGAACCTGACAATGCGTTTGTCTGCCATCAAAACAAAAAGTGCTTTTAATTGTAGTTCGTTAAGCTGATTTACTGTATGATAATATATTCAAGCTCCACTAGATACGTAACGAAGCTACTACTAACAGTGCATTCTTGCAAGAAAGAAAGGGTCCATCTAACACTGAAAAACATTTTTTAAACCATTCGCAGAACCTTTGAGAAATGTGAAATAACAAAGGATGACTGTACAACCAACTGTACTTACTATTGGTATATTTGAATACTAGCATTTAGTGTTCAGTGTTATTAGTCTTTATATTAGAAACCATGATATACAGTACGCTACTACTATACAGCCACAAGTTTGTGCACACTTGCCCATCACACCCATATGTGCGAGTTGAACATCCTGTTTTGGATTTAGTCTTGATTTTTTTTTTGTTCTTTTTTTTTTTTTTTTTGTAATAACCTCTATTCTTCTAGCAGCTGCGTAAATTTCACACCGGACTTGATTTCCAAATGAAATGCAAAATTGACTTTCATCAGAAAGGAGGACTTTGGACCACTAAGCAATGGCCCAGTTCTTTGTTTCCTTAGCCCAGATGAGACACCAGATTTGCTTGGTACTAGGAATGCAACGGTTGTAGACCATTTTCTGAAGATGAATGTGCGTGGTGGCTCTTGATGCGCAGTCTCCAGCCTCATTCCACTCCTTATTAAGCTCTTGCATGTTCAAAGTTTGACTTTGTTTGACAATCTGCTTATTACTTCACTCATCTCTGTTGCTTGTGCAACTTTTCCTACCACACTTTTCCCTTCCATTTAACTTTCCATTGAGCATATTCATGGAAAGTATACGGTATAAATTCCATGTACGTCTCGGTGTACATCAATACATGAAGCGACAATGACTGGACAGTTGTTCAGAAGACCATCATCGACACCCTCCACAAGAAAAGGGCTGAAGGAAAGTGTATGAAGATTAATTTACTCAAACTTGAAATAAAATATTCTAATATGTTGATATTTTGTGAGATGCTGAATTTTTGATTTTCATGAGCTGTAAGCTGTAATCGTCAAAATTAAAACAAAAAAGACTTGAAACATTTTGCCTGAGATGCAATGAATGTAGAATATACAGTATGAGATTTTCACATTTTAATTAAATTATGGAAAAAAAACTATTTGCAATAAATAATTTTTTTAAAATGCACTATAATTGGAAACCTTGTCATAATTTATTTATTTATTTTTTATTTCACCTTGTTTATTCAAGTCCACTGTTCCTCTGTGCAGAACACATCATTGTTCTAGGTGTGATCTAATAATGTATTTCAAGTATTGTCTACATGAACAAGAATATTTAACAGACAACTCATTTCTGAAAATAATAAAGAAGCGTAACCTTCATTTCACTGCTTTCTCAATGGGAACATTTGACTTTAATGATTCTCCAGGAAGTTCATGTATTATTTCCTTGAATGTTATTGGTATTCTACTGTATGTTCCTCAAGAATTAAGTGGGCTTTAGAAATTTGCTCTCTCATCTCAAGTGACGTCTTGCACAATTGAGGTCAATGTTGTCAGCATCATA
The DNA here is from genome assembly GCA_030014215.1 of Clariallabes teugelsi. NCBI lineage: Eukaryota > Metazoa > Chordata > Actinopteri > Siluriformes > Clariidae > Clariallabes > Clariallabes teugelsi. The sequence continues at coordinate 2,821,606 of JAQMYG010000007.1, forward strand.
CTGTTCAGTGTTCTTGGAGGTGTTATGTCTAGTGTCCTATATCTTGATAGCATGGGAAAGCCCCATGTCATCAATACAGTGTACAGTATGTCAATTTAACTCAATTCAATAAAATTTTATTTGTATAGCGCTTTTAACGATGGTCATTGTCGCAAAGCAGCTTTACAGAATCAAAAGGAAATTATGGAAATGTCTATGAAATTTGAGAAAATATGTATGAAACAAAACATCGTGGGCGATGGTGGCAAGGAAAAACTCCCTGAGATGTCAACAGGAAGAAACTTGTGAGGAACCAGACTCAACAGGAAATCCATCCTCATGTGGGTGATAACGGATAGCAGGAATTGTTTTGCAGTTTTACTGTGTTAACAGTTGATGTCTTTAAGTTAATATGGAGTCCAGTTGGTTATTGGAGGCTCGGGCACAAAACTGTAGAAAATTCCAGTCCTGAACTATTGAGCAAAAGCAGTCATAAGTCCTCAAAGTGCAGCTGTTTGCATCAGCCAAGGCCAGAACCATCTTCATGGTAAAGATGAACCATCCACACCTCCCAAGCAGAACACACCTCCCAAGCAGAACACACCTTCCAAGCAGAACACACCTACCAAGCAGTATGTAGAGGTGTTTTGTAAAGGCACAAGCGTAAATGTGGCAGAAATAATAAAGGTCTCTCAACTGACCTGTTCTGAATAGAAGCATTCTCCAAGTCCTGTAAATGTAGAAAGAATGTAAGTCTTTATCATCTTCGTCATTGTCTATACCGGTTGTCCTGTATAAAGATTCCTAGGGGGGGGTGGAGCCAATCCCAGGAGCATGAGGCAGGGTACATCCTGAACAGGGTGCCAATCTATTGCAAGGCACGCACACATACCCATGCTCACACACTCATTCACACGCTATGGGCAATATGTGAACTCCAATTAGCCTAACCTGCATGTTTTTGGACAGTGGGAGAAAACCGGAGAACCCGGAGGAAACCCCCCTGAGCACACAGCAAACACGCCCTGTGGTGGGAATCGAATCCAAGAACGTGGAGGTGCAATACAACAGTGCTAACCACTAAGTCACCGGACTAAACTCCCTACTCAGTTTCACACACACACACACACACACACACACACAAAAATGCAGTACCTTCTATATGTATAGTACATGCACAGATAGATAGATAGATAGATAGATAGATAGATACTATAAAATGTACTAATTTTTTACCTCTTGTGAACCCAAAGTCAGTGAGCTAACATTATTCAAATAACTCATACTGATGGCCATCTATTTTTAAAATCTTAAGCGAGCTGCCAAAAATTTGCAAGGTATTTTTAGACCTAGCTGGAAGGACAATATCTATCTATCTATCTATCTATCTATCTATCTATCTATCTATCTATAGGTTTTAATGAGACAATTATCTAATGGTCATTTTATTTTTATTTATTGTTCATGCTACAGTAGTAATAAACCAATAAGCTATGGTAAATACAGGAATTTTATAAAAAAATTATTTTTATACATAAACTAAAACCTTTGTTTTAACTAATTTTGTGCTAATATTTGATAGATTTGCTCTCCAGAAACTTGCCTTGATTGAGAAATCTAGTAGCATGTAGCATCTCTTTCCAGATTGAATGTTATAATAACCTCTATCAGGGCTACAGATGGCGACTGAAATATGAGTTTTATGAGCCTTTATTCGTCACATACACAATACCACTCAGTGAAATTCTTTGTTTGTCTCATATCCCAGCTTTTGTTAGTAGACAGTCATTATACAGCACCCCTGGAGCGTACAGGATTAAAGGCTTTAATCAGCAGCAACATGGCGGCGCTGGGGCTTGAACCACCAACCTTCCGATCAGTAACTCTGGAGCCTGAGTCACCACGATCCGAAGAAACAGAGTTGTTGTCAGAAGTGGGATTCAAAGCCATGCCTCCTGAATAGCCAATGACATGCACACAGTGGCTGTTTCCTTGTGTCTAGGTGAATTGAAAAACGAGAGAACAGATTAATTTAACACTTAATTTAACACTTTTTTAATTTGGTAGTATTTTCTGATGAAATTTATTTTAATACTGTTAATAATTTCCCTTTTTTACTTTTCATTCTCGGCAGCTTTTAAAACTTTTCCAGTGCCTAATGCTACCTAATGCATGTGCTGTAGCTTAGCTTAGATGGAGAAAGGAAAAGATTTCGGACTGTTTCTCACTCCCTGGACTACCTCTACAACAATACACAGACTAGAGATGTGTCGAAAACAGTGAAAGTTCTCAGATACAGTCATCCCAGTCCGACTCAGTATTCAGTCATCATTATCAGAAAATGCTAGCAAAGCACAGCTAACTACATTTATTGTACTCGTGGCCCCAGTTTGTCTACATGTCCACATGAGGTCACATGGTTATGTTATAAAAAGTGCTAAATTTCCACTCCTAAAAATTTGATTTGGTTCTTAAATATTTTGGGTTTAGTCATTCTGGCTGCTGAGGTCAGTACAGTCATGGCCAAAAGTTTTGAGAATGAAACGAATATTAATTTTCACAACTTCTGATGATTCAGTATTTTGAAATCTTTTCGTCAGGTGTTACTATGGTATACTGTAGCATAATTACTGTACAAGCAGTGTCGAAGACTTTTATTGACAATTACATTAGGTTTAAGTCAATATTTGCAGTGTTGACCTTTCTTTTCCAAGACTTCTGCAATTCACCCTGCCATGCTGTTTATCAACTTCTGGGTCACATCCTGACTGATGGCAGCCCATTCTTACATAATCAATTCTTGGAGTGTGTCAGAATTTGTGTTTTTTTTTGTTTGTCCACCTGCTTTTGAGGATTGACCACAAGTTCTCAATGAGATTAAGGGCTGGGGAGTTTCCTGTCCAAGGACCCAAAATTTCTAAGTTTTGTTCCTCGAGCCACTTACAGTAGTTATCACTTCTGCCTTATGGTACTCACGGTGCTCCATCATGCAGGAAGAGGCATTGCTCATCACCAAACTGTTCTTTCAATGTTAGCAGGGTGTTTTTTCGTGACCATTCTTTATTCATGGCTGTGTTCTTAGTCAAAATTGCTCTCACCTTCATACATTTCAAGGCTGTACCTCTGCACAGGACACTCAAATTCCTGAAGTCTAACCTTCGAAAACCATGTCTTCATGGGGCTCCCTGGAGCATTGCCATCCCGAAGCAGGTTCCAGTGATGGGAAATTTTAATTCTATAGCAAACAACGACATTCTGTACAATTGTGTGCTTCAAACAGAATTTTGCCAAAAGTTTGATGAAGAACCACATATGGACATGATGCTCAGGTGTCTACAAACTAATGCTCATACTGTATGGTGGAGCTTAATGGTAATGGTATAGCATTTTACATAAAAAAAAAAAAAAAAATTAAAATAATATAAAGCCAGAACATTTCTGACATTTCATGCCTTCTACAGTACATGTGTCATTTTGTCAGTGATTAATTCACACGCCTTGATCATCCGTTCAAACAGTTTATGACATCATGCAAGTGTAGGCACATGAATAGTATATCACAACTAGCTCCACCCATCCTGCAAATTCCTGTAAGCGAGCCATCAGCGGTCATTAGACACAAAAAGTACACAAGCACCATCGTTTCATTCAGCAGTTTAAACGAACATGACATGACACAAGATCTACTGACATTATCTTTTCTACTAAAACGAGTTACTACTTCTACAGTCTGGCCGACTCTCCACTTAAAATAACTCAAAATCTGTGCAAATGTGGATTTGGTAGTGAGACATCTATTTATTTATTTAATTATTTATTTATTCATTCATTTATTCATTTATTCATTTATTCATTCATTTATTTATTTTTTGTAAGGAGTCTCCAGTGTTTGCACTTTGTAACATTCACAACGAATGTTGTAATTTGCGATTTGTAACATTCGATGCTGTAAAAATGGAAAAGTCAAGAAAGAGAGAAAAAGAGGAGGCTGGGTATGAAACCAAGGAAATGATTGTATAGCTGATATACCAAAAGTGATAACAGGAAGTGACCCGTTTTGCTATTACTGTCAACATATAAAAAGGGTATTGTGCTGCTCTTTAATGAAAAAAAAAAAAAAAAAAAGAGAGAAGTCACAGGCAAACTGCTCGTTTATTGTCTGCTTGAACTGTGCTGTAAAATGATTGAAATACCTTAAGACATGACGTTATTGCAAAATGATTGGAACGCCAGACCACATCACATCTCACCATGGTTATTTTCCTATAACAGCCTGACCTGCTGTGTTTCACTCTTACACATTTCTTCCTCTTCCAGACATCCACTCACGTTACATACAGTACAGTATAGCTCATGCTAATTGTGAGAAGAAAAAAAAAAAAACCCACACACACACATACAAACACACACACACACACACACAAATAAAGTATTAATCACAACAGAGCTTTGTAACTGTACTATTTGCATGTACTGTAGGTAATGAAAGAACAGGAACTTTTTTTGAACATGGAGTCTGTTTAAAAAAATATGTCATATGTCATCCTGTTTAAAATGACAATTATGAAAACAGTACAGTATACAGCATTAGAATGAATGCAGGTTGTGAGACAAGAAAGCTGACATTTTCTCATTAAAGTCGAGACTGTAAAGGCGCTTTAAGTGTGGAGCTGTAGTTCTTATATGACTCTGCCTCTCTTTGTAACTTCCTCAAACGAGGCGGGAAACCGAAAAGAGAGGAGAGAAAAAAAAAAAAAACAAGTGAGGAAGTGGTGTCTTGCAGCACACATTACAAGGGACTAGACAACTAGTAGGCTGTGTTCATGAGACTTTAACAAAGGACTGAATGTGTGATCAAGGATAAAAATGTTTGAAAATGGGTAAATTATATGGCACATTATTTAACATGATATTATAGATTCAAACATCTATCATCAGCTATCTGTCCATGTCCAAGAAAGAGAAAGGGGCTGAGACAAAAACCTAAAAAAAAGACGACTGAAATGAACAGAATGTAATGAAATTATTTAGATATCATTTACAGGATCTTAAGCATATGTATACATAACCTTGAATTGCATTGTATACAATGTTGTGTTAAACGACTGTACACTGGCTGGAGTTTTTTCTGTAACCCGGTGCTACATCTACATATGATAGAATGCATGTTTAGTGTGTGACCACACACACCACTGGGTGAAAGCCGTACTATTTAAGCATCGTTTCATTATGAATAAGTCATTGTCTTTTTTACACTCACATGTAGGTTGTTCAAGCCCTCTCGGATGATTTTTTCCCCCCTCAAAAACAAGGCTGAATGTTTTTTGTTATGTTATGGCCTGTTAAACAAATAAGTCATTTCTACATGAAAAATACATTTAATTTACACTAAATTCATATTTAACTAACACAGTGCAATTTGGATTACACTAAGACAGGAACTATGTAGATAATAATAATTGTATTATTCCCAATGGAAAATTTTAATTTTCACAAGGATACAGCACCCCTGGAGCTTAAACGGTTAAGCTGGGACTCAAACCCACAACCTTCCGGTCAAAAATCCAGCAATCTTAACTGTTTGAGCCACTACCCACTGTATATGGGTAATGATGTACAGTCATGTGCAAATGCCCCCCTTATTTCTTTTCCAGATTTTGCTTCCAACGAGCCAGACATTCTTGTGTTTTTAATGTAGTCTTGAGAAATAGTTCCCCAGGCTTCCTGAAGGACTTTTTGCCTCTCGTTTCCAATCCAGTCCCTGTACCTGAGCAATTTTAGAGGAATGTTTTTGGTCTGTTAAACCACAAATTGACCTACAGTATGAATCATTCATGCATACACACTGTATATGAACCAGTGAAAAACAGGTGCAGATGATGAAAGATGATCAGGCTGGTGATTAGTACTGTACACTGAGTGGTTGGAACAGACGAGAGGGGAAATGAGGCTGCTGCTGAGTGTGTTTTAAATTATTCCTTTCAACACTTTGCTGCCTGTCGCATTAAAACACGTTCTCATTTTTTTCTCCTATATCATTTCATGTAATATGAAGAAATGATGGGTGGTTCAAGACTTTTGTACAGTACTGTACTTGTATTTTGTTTGGTACTGTCTCTGTAAAAGATATACTGTAGACCAGCTGTCAGGATAATGTTGGTTTTAAAGATACTGATTCGACCCTTCTCCTTTGATTTGATTCAATTATTGTCTACTTTAACTTAAAAGCCAGCTATATAAACTGTATAGAGTGTCCCTCCTTGCCTTTTAGCTATTAGTAAATCAATAGCTAGATCATGACCCCGTCAGCCCTGTGATCCATCCTGGTGCACCTAGTTGGAGTTACAGACGGCGATCACGCACTGCAGCTGAGGATGACCTCATATGGTTTGTATAAAATATCTGTAATAATTGAGGATAGTACCAATTAAAAACCATAAACATGTCTGTGGGCTGCATTGGCACAAATAGTTTTTATGTAACGACTTGTAACTACAATCACTATCATGATTTTAGGACTAAAATTGCCACAAACAGTCTCCGTCAGTGAACAGTTGGTAACTGCATCAAAGTGAACTTCATGTACAAAGTGCACTTTTGACCATATAGCTCATACAAGTGGTTTTATTTATGGTCACACTATTCTGTCTACTATCACCCGAATGGAGCATGGTTTCCCTTTTGAGCCTGGTTCCTCTCAAAGTTTCTTCCTCATGTCATCTCGGGGAGTTTTTAGTAGCTGCACTCAAGTGTATTTTTCATCTTAATTTTAGTGATTCAGAATTTTTATTTCTTTGTTCCAATGGCAATTTGAAAATCTCTTGTGGGCACCCCAAACCTTTAATTATATCTGATCAACACTAAGACATGCAGACGGTCCTTTCCTACACCTACAGTATATATTTTTATTCCTAAGCAGAACAATTCTATGGAAATGCAGTTTGGTACAGTAATAATCCATCCACATTCACATAATGTGTAAAGCAACAAATATAACTGTCATTAACAGCTTTCCTTTTGCCATTATTATGATTATAAATCATGATTCGTCATAACATGACATATAGCATACACTCTGGTTTAAGAATATTTCAGAGAAATAAAAAATAAAACAGAATTGAAATCAAATGTCTTTGTCTTATTATTTCTGATTACTTCTTATAAACAATGTAAATATTGTGTAAATATTTAACCATTGTTGCAGTAGTGGCTCAGGTACAGTAGCTGTGGCTCTGGGCAGCTGACCGGAGGGTCAGGGGTTCAAACCCTGCCACTGCCATCACTGTTGGGTCCATGGACCTTAGTCCTACTGTACGTCTCATACAACTCATGTCGCTGCATGCAGCACCGTTCCCAAGCTACATTAGAAGAAGGGTGTGTTATGACAGGAAGGGCTTCTTGTGTAAAACCTGTGCTAGTTTTTGCTGATCAAACACTTTGCAAAACCCTGTGCTATACAAAATAAACTGAATTGAAATGAATTGGCTAAAGGAATAATTCGATAGCTTACATCATTATTATCCTGTACAAAAAAAACAACAATGAACTAGCCTTACTTTTGCTAGTTATAAACAATATAGGCCATATGTTAGCTCTCATTATCTCACACACCCATTCTCTATACTGCTTATCCTCTACAGGGGAGCAAGAAGCCCGGAACCTATCACATTGGACCCAGGCTAGATACAAACTGCACAGGGTGCCAGTTTATCACAGCGCTCAATCACACACACACACACACACACACACTTTGGGAGCGCCAATTAGCCTCATCTGCGTGTAGGAGGAAACCGGAGTATCCCGAGGAAACCGAGCACAAGCAGTGTTAGAAAATGCATAATCCACACACACACACACACACACACACACACGAATCAAACCCTCAACTCCGAAGGCGCGAGGACACAGTGCTAACCACTACGCCGCCATGAGCTTCAAAATGCTGAGATAAAGGGTTTCTTGCTACTAATGCTAAAATGTTGTTGTTTTTGTTTAACTAGCTGAAATTATTCAAAATATATAAATAATAAGATAATATAAAATAAGATAAAATGTATTTATCGTGTGGTTAGTTCAGCAGCTAGTCAGAATTTTCATGACGACAAACTCAGGTAAATCCATGTAATGTTGCTAGCTATCCATAAACAAATCAATTAAAATGCTATGCAATGCTTAATGCTAACATGCAGTGTCAGAAAACGAATCAGCTGACTAGCTAACCATTTCAGTTAGGCAGAAGCAAGATGTTTCTAGCTAGCTGATAGCATTAGCATTAGCTTAGCTTTTCTCTCTCTCTGCCTTTGTTTTGTGATTATGGCTGACCCAAATACTGAGTGGTCATCAAACTGCTACACATAACTAGCCTAGCATTTGCATTTACTTTTATTTAACATATAGCAAGTATAAGCATTAGGAATTTAGTCACTCTTTTAATTCATTCTATCTTTAAAAAAAAAAAAAGAAAAAAGTTTTGAGAATGTTTAGAGTTTGTTGTTCCACCCCATGAGTAAGACAGTAAATGAGCATCTAACATAATAAGTGGATGTGAGGATGTTGATAGCATGAATGCGTAATGTTCTAGCAGGGCTGTTTCAAAGCTTCTTCAAATGAGGCAGAAGTGCAAAGCAGCGGAGGAATTGTGGCGTAGCTGAAAATACAGCTTCCTGTTAAGACGCCCATCGTGCACTGCTGAAGGTGAGAGCGTTCTTGACATCGCTCTGTCTGACAAGCCTAACACAAGCTTGAGGACGCCGGGGCTTAAAACACGCAGGAAACTGTGACGACTGATTAGATAAAACATAAGAAAGTGTAAGTAATTTTTTTTTATTATATATATATTTTTTTAATTAAAATTAACATGATAAAAAATTGACGGGAAAAATATATACTACATGTAAAATCAGTATCAGTTCCAGGATTTGTTAAGTAATTAATTTTATTTATTTATTTATTTATTTATTTATTAAACAGGACTTATGGTGTCTTAGAAGAGGCCTCTTACACCCCGTTATGGCAAAGTTCCTTGGACCAAGGTTTTTGCTCCTGGTCCTGGCAGGAGTCGCGTTATGTGAGTAGAAAACTTTTCTATAGCGGCGTGTTTCATTGGGAAAGCTAGTTTTCGGGCTGAATTGTGACATGTTTATTTTTTTCCTGTATAAATTCTTTTCCTGTGAGTCACATTATAGTTGACCTAAAAATATTACAGTATGTTAAATCATCTTAATTTTTTGCTTGTTTGCTTGGAGCAAGGATTATCGGTTATTGGTTATAGCATGGAATTTGAATAATAGTGTATGTTATTATTATTATTATTATTATTATTATTTGTCTAAATGAGAGTATAATCTTTATTTTTCAATCAAATACTCCACATGTTTTGGACTAGAGAATTATGATACATGTTTTTTTTATAATACGAAACAGTAAAGATATGAAGTTCTTTACTAAGTTGATGAATATGGAGATGAGAGACGCTGGTGGACTCTTTCATTGTGAAGTGGAGCACTTATAAACTCTTTCATTCTGGCTCGCTTTGTGTTACGTTTTTAGATCAGTTGGCATTTGACCACAGAATGTTTGTGTGCATGTTTAATTGTTGTTTGTTCCTGGTAAAGAATAAGATGTGTGTGTTTTTTTTTTGGGTGTGTCCACTGACAGTCTGATTGATGCTTAATGGCTGCTTGAATGGTTTAGCCATGTGTCGCTCGGCACTGGATTCACTGGAGTCTTGCTCTTACGCGTTCTAAATATCTGTCTAAAAGCATTTTCTGTTTTGAAGCTACTTTCAGAACCGGCATTTTTTTTTTTTTAGTTCTTATACTTGTGCTTCCTTTTGGGTGTTTTTTTTTTTTTCACAATGCAGCCTGCTTTTGAAACAGGGCCTCTCTGCACAGGCCTCGGGCCACTTCCTCATTCGAACTGGAGCTGGTGTCTCTTCCTAGTACTGTAATCTCAAGCTCAAAGCTGATTCTGTTAAAAAGGGAAAATAAATGAATAAATAAATAAAATGCTTCATAAAGCATGCTTCTATAAAATTGAAACTACCTTATACTATTAAGCTGCGTGGTATATAAATAAAACATGTGGGGGGTGAAGAGTTAAAGTCACATGTCAGAATGATCATTAGAGCCGAACAGTGTGTCGTGTGTGTGTAAACCATGATAAGACAGCTACAGTATTAGTCATCTCCTAGGCTGCGAAATGTAATTTTAATCCTTTACATAATGTTAATGTTACGGTAATAAATGGTTTATTATAAGATTATATGAGCGTAATAATACATCCTACCTCATTTAGTAATATAACTGTACAATTATTACAGTATGCTAATAAATGATATGCAATAACCACCTTAGGATCTTTGGACTGTAACCTTGGCGTGGTTAAACAGTTCAAGGAATAAAAGGAGTTCTTTAAAGATGCTACACAGGTCTTAAACAGGTCTATGTAAATTGTAAACGCAGAGCAAATTTTGCCAAAACGGCTACACTTTAGCTAGCGTTAAACACACCCATTTATATAAGGTTTGAAATTCCAGAAATACTTTTAAGCATTGCTGAACAATTCTTATATTACACAGCATTGTGTGAGTGTTGTATCGCACATTTGATGGGAAAGTAGACATAATCACAGATATTGCGCACTATAGAAAGAGAAAAATAGGTGTAATGTACAGAAATTTCTCACAATTATATTACAATTTATATACTACTATTATTGCTACTACTACTACTAATAATAATAATAGGAAAAAATACCTACAATATAATTCGACATCTTTTAGATGATAAGCAAAACAGAATAATATGTTTAACCTTTATACAATTATACATTTAAATACTAAGCGGTACAGTGTTGTACTGTATTTTATTATAATTTATGTATTTTGCAGTCACATTAGAACATAATCGATGTAATGTAAACTTTAGATGCAATGTTTTTGACAGCTAGTGTCAGACATTAAAAGTAATCTGATTAATTTATTCAGCTACTGTACTGTATGTTGCACGTGGTAAGATTTACTACCGTTTAATTAACAGCTAAAATAATTACAGTACTAAACCAAATTTGCTTCACACAGCTCAGTGTTGATGTATGATGTAATGTTTGTGTGAAATACTCTAAAATAATTTTGTGAGGATGAGGTTAATTTGATCCGTGATACTATAGAATAATTTACTTTATTATTCAAATCGAATACACATGAATTTATTTTAATTAATACGTATATAAAATGATTATGATCTAATTATTGTATAATGGTTTGTAAATGCATTTTCACAGCAGGGCTGAACCTTTTGTTTCATCAACATTACATCATTTCTAGTTTTTTTTTTTTTGTAGATTTTGCGTCTACACCCTGATTATCAAGCTTCTTACGCTACTTTTTGTGGATATACTTTACATAATTTTTCATCAGGTTTTTGTGCATTGTTGAGTAACGACTCTTTTAATATAAGCCACTTGTTCGTTTACGTGTTATACTAAAGCAGGCTGAATGTTAAAGTAAGTTTCAGAAATGATAATGTTCCATTAAGTGGGTGTAACTTTGAGAAAAAAATAGTGTGTTGGCTGTGTGTGTGTGTGCAGTTTAAGCTGTGAACTGAGTTGAGCAAAGCCACATCCGGAAAAGAGAAAGACTGTCAAAAGACGCTCTTGCAAATCATAGTTCTGCTTTATTAGTCCTGTAGACTATACTGTATAGCCTGTGTGCTGTATTATATATATTTGCTGATTTATATATCATATACTATAGACTATATACTATCACATTTACGTGTGAAATATAATGTGCATTTAAGACGTTATTGATATAATATCCATTTGATTAGGGACTATGTAGGGACTGCATTGTTTTTTTTTCTTGAGTATTTTATTAAATTATTATTATTATTATTATTATCATTATTATTATTATTAATACTAAATAGAATGTGTTAATTGGCTGTGGTTGCTGAAAACTCATAACACACTTACCAGCAGATAAATGAACTTTTGCACGAAGCAGAACAAAAGAAAAAAGAAAGCAAAATGTTCTTGGGAAAGGGGGGGTAGGGGAGGGCTTTACAGCACACAGGAAGCTGTGGTTAAAAAAAACTGAAATAGCTTTTGTGTGCTCTGCGTTGCTATGACGACCAGGCTGCGCTGTACATAGGCCAGTGTCAGTGATGCTCCTGCGTTCGATAGATTATAAGAATTTGACAGGAAATGGTCATTTAATATGTATAGACAACACACACACACACACACACACACACACACACACACACACCTACTGTAATATCATACACAAATTTTGTGCCAAATTTTCCTATGACCAGAAATGTCAAAATTGTATGTATATACAGTACAGTGATATACAGTTAAATGCAATATATTTTTTATATGAGATTTACTGATGCATTGCTTATAGTTTCAAGTTTTATGTTACTGCTTAAATGTTTCTGGGAAATACCCTAATTGTCACTAACATTATTGTTTTGTTTGAGGACAGTACAAAGAACCACAACAGCCTCACATAGCAGAGAGCCTGAAGGCTAACATGGAGAGTGCATTTTAACATTTTTTTTTTCAAACTTCTGCTCACGCTGGGCCACAGGGCACTCATAGGAAAGCGCTATCTACACTCTTCCACATGCATGAGCACAAAGATGCACATGATTGGCCAGTGTCTCTGTGATTGACAGGAGAAAGAGTTTAATGGTTCATGTTATTAGTAAAAT
>JAQMYG010000007.1:2836374-2847321 GCA_030014215.1 Clariallabes teugelsi
TAACTTGCTTCAACTGCAGCATCAGCGTCCTTTTTGGCTTTATGGAAAAGGCTTTGCTGGGACGTTAGCTCGCTCTGCAACCGCGTAGCTCGTTTTTTTCCTATCGTCTTCCTGGTACTTATCATATTGTTCTCTGTGTTTAGTCGAGTAATGGCGCTTGAGATTATATTCCTTTAGAACGGCGACTTTTTCCTTGCATATCAGACATGTAGCATTTCCATTAAACTCCACAAAAAAATACTGCAATGTCCATCTTTCTTGAAACTGTCTGTGTTCATCATCCACCTTCCTTTTCGATTTGGAAAGAGACATGTTTTCGTTAGCAGCCAAACAAAAAAACTACTAAAGCCCCGAAACCTCTTCTCAAATCGCCTGGCATGCGCGTTATTTTTTTTACGCTTTCATGGTTATTTAATTGAACCCTAATTAAATATGAAGGAGTAGTTTTTATGAAACAATTAGGGGAAAAAATGCTGGTCGGATTATAAAAATTTTTGGCAACAGTTGCGGGCCGGAGGGAGGAGGAGGGGGGGCGTGTGTAAATGGCCCGCGGCCCAGCAGTTTGAGACCCCTGCTTTAAATTAATATACTCATGTATTCTGCTTGTACTGTAGCAAAAAAAAATTACACGTCAGGCTCACCCGCAAACACGAACCTGGAACAAAATTCATCAAACACAAACGTGACTGTGACAGGTAACAACATCTTATAGTATATTAGGTAATGATAGGAATAAAATTAGAACCTTTACTATGTGCAGTATTACATATAAGTTTATATATTCATGTATTCTGCTTGTGCTGGTAACATACAATGAAATATTAGGCTTAATTGTAAGGAATAATAGCAATAAAGTTAGATGATATGTGTTTTTGGTACTGTATTGCTGTAGTTCCATAGAAGCCTTTATTATGTGCAGTAATACATACTGTATATTTTCATCTACTCATGTATTCTGCTTCTGTACTGTAACAACAACAAAAATGACACACCAGGCTCACCCACAAACGCCACCCTGCAAAAACACACATCAAGTACAACCATGACTGTGACAGGTACTGTAACAACTTCTTATTGTAGGTAATGATAGAAATACATTTAAAGGTTAAGTGTTTATAGTACTGGATGATTACAGTCCCATAAAAATATATATTTTTTTGCAGTTTTACCTTTAAGTTCATGTACTCATTTGTTCTGCTTGTACAGTAGCTAAAAAATTTTTTTACACATCAGGCTCACACACAAGCATCAAAACCCTGCAACAAAACTCCACAAACACAACCGTGACTGTGACAGGTAACAACTTTCTATAGTAGGTAATGATAGGAATAAAAGTAGAACCTTTACTATGTGCAGTATTACATTTAAGTTTATATATTCATGTATTCTGCTTGTGGTAAGAGTACTTGGATTACTTTTTTGTGTGTGTAAAAGTCGTCCTACAACAACAATCGACAAGCACATCTTTGCCTAAAAACGGTAATATCCTGTTTTTTTTAGAGAATGATAGTGAAGACGTTGATAAGTGGTTGATTATAGATACCTTACGATGCGGCCAAAAATATGTAGACACCAGTTTTACTTACAGTTCAGTTCAGTTCAGTTGTTTGAACCACACAAACCATTGCTACGTACAGAGCGCTACTTTTCCGAACACACAGTGCAAATAGTAAGCTTGTTGATCAAGTGATAATACTCTCGGGTTGATTTTAGGATTTGGGCCTCTTAGTTCCAGTGAAGGATAATGTTAATGCCGCAATTTAAAAAAATGTATAATCCCAAATTTGCACCAACAGTTTGCAGATGGTCATTTTTCAGCATGACTGTACTTCTGTGCACAGTGTGAGCTCCATGAGCTCTTGGTCTGATGAGTTTGTGTGGAGACACTCCAGTGTTCTGTACAGATCCATGAACTCAACGCTAATTTGAGGAGGAACGAATGCTCTCAGAGACACAAACACAAGGCGAAATCCATTTTAGATGTGATTGTGATGTGTCCACATACTTTTGGCCATATACTGTAGTGTCCGTACACACGTTTGGTATGTGCTGTGTTACATACTGTATAGGCTCAGATACTTATGTGTTGTTCTCATTCTAGCATCAGTCAGTAACACACCAGGCATTCCCACAAACACCACTGTACATCAACACAGTAGAATTTTAAATACATCTTTGAACAAAACAGGAAATAACTTTGTATTTTGCTTAAAGATGTGTGATGATGGTTATGGTTTGACTGAAGGAACATACTCAAGATTTGTCCGCTCTGAATTATGTACATGCTGATAGACTTATGCATCATGCTTGTTCTAAAACAGACAGTAACCCAGCAGGTAATAATCACTTTTGTGAAGGACAAATCTAGTGAAGTTACTTTACTTTTAGCTTTTATTAGCTGCTGTTTGTCAGCACAGATGTTACAGCGTGCCCTGAGTACAGTACAGTAAGTCTCAGAGATGGGTCTTTAATTTAATGGACCACTTTGAAAAAAGACTGACTTGTGACTTTAAGAAACCTTTTATGTACCTTAAGAGCATCCGAGTAAATAATCATATTTTTTCTATGATGGATATTGTAATATTTTTACTTTGCTGTAATTAACAACCTGTTAATGATTTTTGACAAGGTACAGAAAAGTCTAACGCAAGCTCCTCTGACTCCCCACTCATTACCTCCACCACGAACTCAACCTCACCCTCACCCTCAACCTCAACCTCACCCTCAACCTCACCCTCACCCTCAACCTCACCCTCACCCACACCACCAACAACAGGTAACAGGATAATGTTGGATCACTCACTCACTCACTCACTCTCACTCACACACACACACACACACACACACACACACACACACACACACACACACACACACACACACACACACACACACAATTCTTATTATCTATCTTTACATTATCTTTATAGATCATCTAAATATAGATACTATAATTTTGTCATTCTTTTCACTCCACAGTGGGACAACCGAAATGTAAGTACCCATTAATTTCAAATCAAACATTCTTCTAGCTGTGATCATACCACTGTTTTGTTCACCAGGTTCATGAAAACATTTCTTTATAGGCACCTACTCTCTCACAAGTGGAACTGATGGGATTGAAGTAAAAATTTCCACAAATGGATCTGAACAATTTAAATGTACACTTAAAAGTGCAGGACATGACATTCCTGCAGTGCCATGGAAAAACAAAACTTTCACAATACTATTTAAATTAATGGAGCCTTGCCAAAACTACACTGTCACTGTTTCTCCTCCCTGTAAACCTGAGTCTGGCACAGATAAATTTTTTCTAACTAATAAATTTGGTAAGTTAACACTCACTTTATGTTTAATATATTAATGTTGATTTAACTTATTTCAGAGTTTATTTGAGCCTAACTGGATCTTTAAAAACACTGTTTAGTGTTAATTAAACACGCTGTATATTAATTTACCATTAAGTACTACAATTGTAACAAATAATGGACTAATACTTAAGTGGATATTATGTTGTAAAAAATATTTTGCACAGTTGATATGTTCTTATCTTTCTGAAAATTACTCAGATGTAACCCACGAGGTGAACACAAATGATACCCATGTAGAAGTGTGTTTTGAAACCAAATGGAAATGGAAACAGTGTATTCCAGTTAATACCAGTAACGCCTGCACTGACCAAGAAGTGACTTTTCAAGATGCCCCCTGCAGCAACCCTCAAAAATTCTCATTCCCCCCAGGTATATTAGCACTCTTTATTTGGGTACATAGTTAAAGTTTCATTTGTGTGTGTGTGTGTGTGTGTTACAGTATATGCATTACATATTACAATCCAGTAATTATTTATTATGCAAAATACGTATAATGTGATTAAAAATGTAGTAAAATAGATTCATAAGAATGTTGTAGAATACAGCTCCCCAAAAAATATCAGTGCAAACCTCGTGAATAAAATACATTTTGAATGTATTAAATTAATATCACGTAACAATCTGTAATTTGTAACTGTAACTGGAAGAATCATTTTTGACAATAAATTCCTAAATGTGTCTGTTGCAGAAAAGCCTGTTATTGATTATACGAATGAGTACCCCACAAACTTTACCTGGAAAAATCGTGCACAGTGCAAAAATGACCTCAAATACAGTTGCAATGGTAAGACTGAGTTTTTTTTTACATAATATACTTAATAATACCTAATACTTAATATGAGCAACTGTTTGTCGCATTTAATTATTGTCACAAAGTAAGTTTTCATAATATTTAACTAATTATAAAGAAGTTTATTATTATTATTATTATTATTATTATTACTGTTGTTGTTATTGTTGTTATTATTAAATAAACTTTATTCTTTACAGAGTTACCAGTTACAGATTTTAAAACAGATGTGAAACCAATTCATCACCATAATTGCATGGGGGCATATGATTATGAGAATCAAACCATTTCCAGCAAATCCACCAGCGTTCAGATTAACTGCAGTAAGTTGGTAATTTATAATGGTGTTATATCCGAGCCTATAAATAGCCTCAGGATAGCCCCCTGATATCTCAAGCGCAGCACATAGTACCACATGGCATTGTTTTAACCAAGGCACATCACACTGGGATCGTATAATGATACTGGCTAAATTCTTACAGACAAGGACTGGTTAACAAAAGTACAAATAATAACAAAAATAATTAGATATAGAACTATATATATTTTTATATACAGTAGTTGATTAAAAGTTAAAAGTTACCATCCAGAGACAAATTTTAGATTTTGGCAAAACCTCTGTCATTCCTTGTTTGTTTTAATAGGCAAAATATTATTGTTACTGTAAAATAATATTGTATGAGTTTCTGAAACTGACAGAAGTTATGACATAGTTATGGACTACAAAATTTTATGAGGTGCATTTGTAATTGAGTAAACAGAGGAATATTATAAAGCATATAGAAATGTGTTATTCAGTAAGCTTCACTACATACTGTACCTATTTAGGAGAATCACCAATGCTGTCCTAAGTATTGGGATTGCAATACAGCCAATAAATAATAGCCCTAGCACTCACTGCTAAATATTGAAAAAATTGTAGGCATAGGCCACCAAGGTCCTATTGATCTCTTGAAAATGGATTTTTGTAAAAAATAAATAAATAAATAAAAAAAAAGGAGCAACCTAGCACCAAACCAAACAAAAGGCAGTAACCAAGTCAGCAGTTTATAATAGGAAATGAATATATGTCTGGTAAGGGGAAAGCAGTTTGCTAGCACTGTCATGGTAAATCAGGGACAGTGGAAGAATTAGCCATTTAGAATTATCAGTCTATTGATTGCTTATGTAAAATTAAAATTAGGCACATTCTTTCGGTCCTTAGCAATTATCAATTCAAAAGAGATATCTCTAAGAAACGCAAAGGCTCTTCTCCAAATTATTAAAATTATCTGGCAAGGTACGAAAGTGTTTTATTAACTCCATAACAGCATATTATACAGTACAAAACTCATCAGCATGTAATAACTTACAGTATTTGTAGTGTTACATATTGATATACCTTAAATGCTGTGATCCTATGGCAAGTGGCTTTAAAATCTAAATAAAAAAATTTATTTAATTCTAACTTTCCAGCATTATAAAATATGGCTGATTTAGGACAGGCAAAGTAGAATGCACTCAATATACTCTCAAAGGGTGTTTTCAAGATATATAAAAAGGACCGCTGCCCAAGGACTAGAGCAACAACAATAGAGCAAACTAAGTGGCTCAAATTTAGAAGGACCTCAAAATTGTCAATAAAGTGTATGAACTATTTTAATGGTTAAATGTCAATTGCTATTATGTACACTAAAAAGGTACAAAATGAAGTTTTGTTTATGTGGCTGATCATTTTTCTCTCTGTTATAGCTGTGAATGATCCCAGTCTCAAAGCAGTAAGTCATGACACCATAGTAGCATCCTGGGACATCAAAAGCAACAACTGTTTATCAATAACCGCAAATTTCACCTGGGATGTAACATGCCATAAAGAAAATAGTAAGAATTTTTTATCTTATATATGAAATTTAACAGAAACATGCAATTATATATTTTTTGTCTTAATGTTTTTGTACTTCTATTTTATTTAATTTAATTACAGGTCACCAGGAGAAAAAAGGTTTGTCATTGTACATTACAAATGCATCCTTCTTATTTAAAATTATTTTTTTTTGTTATTAGTCTTAAGTGATAAGTTATACTTCATAATAAATATTATTGTTTCAGGGGATTTTTTGGGAAACTCAACATCTTTTCACAATTTGGAAATCTATACTACCTATAAATGTAGCTTTACAGCAACGTATGAAAACATACCATTTAATCACACTGTCATGGATATAAAAACCTTTCCTGCAGGTAAGTGGTCTTAGCAATACATAATAATTTGCTTATCACTTATCCCCATTATGACTTTGTGCATCTTATACATAATTATAGCTACAATAAAGCAATATTTATTTGCTGAGAAAGGATGTACAGTTCCAAGTCCTGCAGTTCTTGTCCTTCTTTTTGTCTTTGTTTGTTTGTGTTTGTTTCTTTTTTTTCAATGTGTTAAATTGCTGTCAGATCAGATCACATGTCTTTAAATCAAGCCTTTACCTATCCCCTCCCCCTACTTCCTTAACATGTTGCTGTTGTCTCATTAATTTCTTATTTGTAATGATCCAGCCCCTTATTTCTTTGTAGTCACTGCAGAGTTTGATCTTTAAGGCCTGGGAAGGTGCATCTACATAGATAGATAAAAGTTGCAAATTCAAGCCACAACAAATTAAAAGCAAACTGTTTGAAATTTTAAAGTCTGAGGGCTGAATCATTTTTTTTTTTTTTATATATTTCTCTTCTTTCTTTTATAGAACCAACTATAACAAAATACGAATTACCCAAAGAAAAACGTGGCCAGAATAGTTTCAATGTGAAATGCTACATTGATAATTGGAATGGGAAAGACGGAAATTTCTCTGCAGTTCTCTACATAAATAATGACATTCAAAGAGAAATTGATCCTCAGGAAAAGTGTGACTTTACATTTGATGAACTTTACTATTTAACAGAATATAAATTTGAGGTACTTGCTTTGACATTTAATCACACCACATAAAGTAATAACAATAATGACCACTCCATTATTCTGACTATGGACTTGACACCCTTTGTTTACTCAGATCTTTGCCAAAAATAATAATGGAAATAAAAGCAAAGCTCTAACTGGGCACTACAACACCAAATGTAAGATATTTGACTTAATTTTTATTAATATATTTGTCTTTTTATAATTTTATGTGTCTCTAATTTATAATATGCACAATAGGGCAGCTTAATAAACCTAATATGTTAATGTGTTTCAGACAATGATAAAGCTGTTCTTGGCATCCTGAGTTTTCTCATCATTATCACGTCTCTTGCTCTCCTGTTTGTCTTGTACAAAATCTACCTTTTAAAGAGAGAAAAGTCAAGGTCTGTGTCACAGATGATGTTTCCTGAACACTATGATGTGAAAGATTGATTATTTAATGTTTAATAATATTAATTTAACTATTTCTTTATTGTTTTCTTTCGTCACAGCAGAAATGAGCAAGAACTGGATGACCTTCTTCCCACGAGTAAATAATAACACACCTCATCCTTTGCTCCTTTTTGGAAAGTCTATTTTGTTTTCTTAATGTTCTTCTTCTCCTTGCAAGGTGCACTGCTCCAGGTGGAACCCATGAACGCTGAAGCTCTGCTCGAGGCGTATAAGAAGAAAAGAGCTGATGAGGGACGTCTGTTCATGGAAGAATTTCAGGTTATTCTCAGTTATTGTCATTTAATATAGACATATAGACCTATAGTAGGATCTCAGTAATAAACATTAGTAAACAGCAAACCTGGAGATAGTAGAGGTAGAGGTTTGCCTCGATTCACTTGGTGCGTCGGACATGGAATCACAGTGGAATTATAACAACTTTTATTGTAGAGCGTTGTGGAAAGACTCTTTTACAAAACAATAATTGAGGACGTATGCTGGGGTAATACTGATAACCATCAGATCACAGTGCACAAATCAGATCACACCAGAATACAGTATACTGTATCAGAGCTCTTAAACCTATACACCTGTGGCTTTTATGTCACACATGCAGAATGTTGAAACAAGTAGTTTACAGCAAGGATATGATTTCTAAACTTATTTTTTTATTTACTGCTTGCTCTTATACCATAAGAGCTGAATTTACCAAATAGCATCACACTCAAATATATAATATAATAATATAATATAACAAAATATAATTGTCCTATAATGCACCTGAATTTGCAGTGGTAAGTAAGTATGTAGTATTTTTTTTTAGAAAGGAAAAAACGTTTTGCATTTTTGCATGAATTTTTGTCTGTTAATATATGGTGAGAAGCCCTGTCCTAGACACCTGGCCCAATTTGAAATATTTACTGACTATATTTGGCTTGTTTGCTTTCTTTAGAGCATTCCACGTATTTTCTCCAACTACACAGTCAGAGAGGCCAAAAGGCCTGAAAACCAACCAAAGAATCGCTATGTTGACATTCTCCCCTGTAAGTGTATCAAGGAACAAACAAAAAAGAAATTATTATTTAAATAACTTTTTCCTCATAATTTAACCCTTGACTGCGTGTTTACTTTCAGATGACTATAATCGTGTTTCTCTCTCTCACGGAGGAACTGATGACTACATCAATGCCAGTTTTATTGAGGTTGGACTTATTAATCTCAAAGTTTCAAAGAAAAATTTCTCTAAGAATGAAACACTTCATGACTTTTACATTTATTCGTTCAGGGTTACAAGGAATCCAACAAATACATTGCAGCCCAAGGTAAATGCTGCTGTTATAACAATCAAATACAGCTTAAAAAACCTGAACTATTGTTGTTGATGATGCAGACTGTCATTTTTATTATTATTTTTTTTTCATTAATTTATTTTCATTAATTATTGAATTTATTTTATTTAAGGACCCAAGGAAGAGACAGTTGGAGAATTCTGGACAATGATCTGGGAGCAGAAGAGTTCGATTATTGTCATGGTAACCCGTTGTGAAGAAGGAAATAAGGTAATATTGTGTATTAATATATTAGGAAACCTGTGATTTACTATTGTAGTTATTGAGTAGGATTTCCATAATTATAGAGTTTAAAACCTGTGCACTGGTTAAATCAAGACTTAAATGGAAAATTGTCTTCACCAATAAGTGAGAACAGTGACAAAGACGACTGAAAAACACACCTTTGTCTACAAACTGCACTCCTGCTTCAGCACCACAGACAGTGACTAGAGCACCGCTTGACTGTTTGTCAAGATTGTTGACTAATTTTTCCTTCGCCATGAAAATAATCTCAAGAACAAAAAAACTCCGTCACTGGGGCAAAGTTTATCGAGTTCAGGATTGTACCTGCCATGGTGGAGCAGCGAGTTGGCAACACTAATCCCTGCGCAAATGTGACACATAGAATAGAGTAACATGACACTGTACATTATTCATTCATAAAAAGTTTAATTAATCCATGTTTTGCTTCTCAGACTAAATGTGCTCAGTACTGGCCATCACTGGAGAGAGAAACAGAGATTTTCGAGGATTTAGTTGTGAAAATTAAAGGAGAGGAAATCTGCCCGGATTACATCATCCGTCACCTGACCCTGATGAACGTAAGCAAATTCAGACTTGTTTTAATTTACAGAAATTTTTCATATTAATCATAAATTCTATTTCATTTTTAACTTACTGTACTTTATAACCCGCTCCAAATACAGTGTAATGCTTCACTTTTTTCACATATTTAGAAATCTTCATGATTCAGGAATACAAAAGTTAATTAGTGGGTATAAATTCTTTCATCCATTTTAGCGTAAAGAGAAATCAGCAGAGCGAGAAGTCACTCACATCCAGTTCACCAGTTGGCCCGACCACGGTGTCCCATCTGATCCCGGCCTCCTCCTTAAACTCCGCCGCAGAGTCAATTCCTTCAAAAACTTCTTCAGCGGGCCCATCGTCACTCACTGCAGGTACTACAGTACAGGAGCAGATTTTGTAAAACAGTCACAGTTAGTTATTCACAAATGAACACATCTTGTTAGATCTGAATAACAAACATTGTCTGTCATTCTACTTCAAAAGCTGAACTCAAATCGATTTTATTCTGCGCAGTGCCGGAGTTGGACGCACAGGGACATACATCAGTATCGATGCCATGATTGAGAGTCTGGAGGCAGAAGGACGTGTGGACATTTATGGATATGTGGTGAAACTTCGCCGCCAAAGATGCCTCATGGTTCAAGTGGAGGTGAGACACATACAGTAGCGTCCTGCCATTGTCTGACGTCATTTTATTATTTTATTGTGGTATAAAACTTAACAGTATGGGTACATTAATATTATTTAATACAGCAGAAAGTATTAAAAAATAGTTAAGTATATTAAGCAATAACTAATTATAACAAAAATAACAAATATATTCTATGTTCTATATTATTAGTTGATGTAATTTGTTATATTATTGATATTGATGCATTAATACACACTTATGAATGCAATATTAAGCTTTTGTTTGCAATTAAAAGCAATTATAGTATAATACGTACAGTTATTCAGTTATTTCTTATAATAATAATAATAATAATAATAATAACAACAACAACATTATGGTTGTTGTTAATTAATATTTTTATGTGTCATAAAGAAATAGCAATTAAGCTAACAGCTTGTTGGTGTTTATTATACTTATTTGTAAAATGGAAGTTTGATTGATATTTATCTTATATAATATAATAATTCTGCATAAATATTTTCAAAAAATACAATGAATAATTTAGTGTATGGTTAATATACTTGTATTTAATACATACACTCACCTAAAGGATTATTAGGAACACCTGTTCAATTTCTCATTAATGCAATTATCTAATCAACCAATCA
>JAQMYG010000007.1:2847666-2859373 GCA_030014215.1 Clariallabes teugelsi
AGATGCTATCCTATCAATATGGGCCAACATTTCTAAAGAATGCTTTCAGCACCTTGTTGAATCAATACCACGTAGAATTAAGGCAGTTCTGAAGGCAAAAGGGGGTCAAACATTGTATTAGTATGGTGTTCCTAATAATCCTTTAGGTGAGTGTAGTGTCAACAAGAGGAGTGTGTGCCAGCAAACTGTTGGAAATCATCTAGTTAAAGTTATTTGAGTTTGTGCAGTTGATTTTAATTGAACTGTATAGATGATCATATTGGTTTAGCCACACTAAACTAATTCCTCAGGATTTTAGTGGGTCATCTAAGTAACGGCAAAATACTTTAACAAGCTTTAAGGTAGACTAGCAGAGGGTGTGTGTATGTGTGAAAGAGATAGAAATGTATGGAGATGTGTGTGTGTAGATCTGGCTGCTGTTTGAGGACAATTAGGATTAAGCAACATCTTTAGATGTAAACAGTAAATGTGTCCTGATCTAATCGGAGGTGTGATGTATCCCAGGCCCAGTATGTGCTCATCCACACGGCGCTGATCGAGTACAGTCAGTTTGGTGAGACGGAAATGTTACTCTCAAACTTCCACTCGGAGGTCAACATACTCCGACAGAAAGAGGGGAACGATCAGTCCTTGATAGAGATGGAGTTTCAGGTTTGTGCTTCCTCTCTTTCTTTATCCTAACCTTCAAACTGATAGTTATTATAAAACAATTGTGAGTCCAAATCTCAGCACTATCAGAAATATTGTAGTTAATCTAACACTTACAAATGTGTTATCACTGTATCTACTCATCTCTATTAATGTGCTGTACTTTATCTACATGAAGGTATATTCAAAACCTCCTGATTTAGTGATGTATCAAAAATTTTAAAAAGTGCTGACATTGATTTTTTTTTCAAAATTTATGCACAATATATAGTACAGTATATTATTATTTGTGTTTTTCCCCTTAAAACTTCAGAAGTACATAATACTTTTTTATAACTGTTTAAATTATAAGCATTCTTTATAGATGTATTCTCCCTACTGCTTCAGCAATAATGTATAATAATACTTTAACCATGTTTTTACTGACCTTTGCATTAATGTTAACTTAATCTTACTCAAGCCCTGGCACATCATCCTAATAGTCTCCTTTTTTGTTTTGCAGAAACTTCCCAAATTCAAAAACTACAGGTCGGCCAACACGGCGCGTTCTGAGGAGAACAAGGATAAAAACCGTTCCTCTATCGTGCCATGTGAGCATTGAGCTTTTGAAGTTTTTAATCACTTAAAAAAAATTTTTTAATACAGTCAGGTCCATACATTGTGGAACAATGATACTGTGTAGAACCACCTCCAGACCTTTTATCTGCTTCACTACTCATGTAACTGCTTGTCAGGCATTTGTTCCATTACTTATGATCCACAAAAAAACGTGGTATGTGTATGAAAATTAATGTCTTTTTTTTTTTTTTTTTTTACATTTCAGACGACTTTAACAGAGTCCCAATTAAAGTGAATGATGAAGCCAGCCATGACAGCGAGGCTGAGGATGAGGATGAATATTCCTCAGATGAAGATGATGAAATCCCCACCAAATACATCAACGCCTCCTATGTGGATGTAAGTGTTTCCCTACATACAGTACAAAGTTTAAAACATTTCCATGCATGTTCAGATGTATAATGTCTGCTGTCCTCCAGGGATACTGGAGCTCGGGTAGCTTCATTGCCGCACAAGGACCAATGGCTGACACGGTCGTCGACTTTCTGCACATGCTTTACCAGAAGAAGGTTAAAACTGTGTTCATGCTCACTGACTGCACTGAGAATGAAAAAGTGAGTCTCATCACATCTGCATTAAATATGTAAGGCTCGAAAAGATCCCACGCTCATGACTCGTTTGTGCTTATGTGTTGATCCGTCAGGAGTTCTGCTCCCAGTACTGGGACGATGAGAAGAAAACATTCGGTGAATTAGAGGTGGAGGTCAAAGAGACTGAAAACTGTCCTACATATGTCAAGCGGTGTCTGGAAATACAGCACACAAAGGTGAGCAGATCATCTGCTTTGCTATTATGATCATATTGACTAATACACTCTTAGATACAGCCGTGTTAGATACAGCCGTGCACTCAGACTTGCTTGCTCGTCCCTCCTGCAGAGGAAAGACAGTCACACGTTGCAGCAGTACCACTTCCTGAAATGGGCGGGGCACGAGCTGCCACCCAACCCTCTCGACCTGGTCGAAATGATGAGGAAAGTCAGACAGGACAGTGATACGAAGAACAGTGACGTTCCCATTGTAGTACACTGCAAGTGAGTCTTTAACTGCTGGAATGTCTCACACACACACCGCGAACATCTTATTAAATTAAAGGAAATGGAGGAATAGAGCATCTACAGAAATGAGTGTGCAATATACTGTATTATACTGAACATGATTGTTTTTCTGTACCAGTGATGGTTCTTCACGTTCTGGAGTCTTCTGCGCCTTGTGGAAGCTCCTAGACAGCGCAGACACAGAGAAACTGATGGACATCTTCCAGGTGGCCAAGGACCTGCGCAAGACTCGGCTAGGCGTCATCAACAGCCTGGTGAGCTTTTAAACTTCATATACAGGACAAAATCTTGCAACATTACCCCAAAAAAATAAATAATAAAATAAAATAAAATATTTGCACAGGTTTGTCATGATGTCACAGGATAAAAATATAAAACTGTGCACTCATTTGTAATCATCTATCTATTTTTGATAATTGTTTAAGTTTAAAGTATTGCAATAAATCTTGGTCATTATTTTTTTTTTTTAATCTTAACCAAAATTGTAGTAGTAAATTAAAAAGTTACATCTATAATAAGTGATGTCATTCAGCAGGATGCTATAGTAGACTATGGAGCTCCAGAATAGGCACTTTTTTTTTTTCTAATTCATTCGCTTATTTTTCAAAATCATTCCCACATTTTGGTTGATTGATGCAAACCATAAAACACGACTCATTATCACGTTTTGGTTGTTGTTAATTTGTGCACACAACATATAATTAGTTCCAGCATTTTTGTTCATTTATTTTCCGCAGATTTTGGGTAATTCTTGAATGCAAAATATAATTAGTTCTCACGCTTTCGGTTAATCTGTGTACATGAAATATATTTAATTCTTACATTTTGGGTTTTATTTGTTCCCACATTTTGATTAATTTGTGCTCACGGCATATAAAACATTCTCCCTTTTTTCTGTAGAGGTTAATTTCAGTTAGTGCAGACAAAATGCAATTCGTTCCCTCATTTTCATTAACTTCTGCGCACAAGATGTTCTTTTTATTCTCATGTTTTTGTTTTAGGTTAATTCATGTCTATGGGATACAATTTGTACACAAGATTTGTTCTTGTGTTTGTATTTTTTGTTAGTTTGTGCACAATTTCCGATATAGTTCTTTTCTAGATTTTGATTCATTCCTGTGTGCAAAATATAATTTGTTCTCACATTTAGTTAATTTGTGTGCACAACATTCATTTAGTTTTTACATTAAAATTTTTCATTTTAACGAAAACCCAAAATTTTTAATAGCTTTATTGTCATTTTTTGCAGGGTGGGGGTGCGTCGTTTTTGTTTGTTGTTGTTGTTGTTCTTTTGTACGAAAAATATACAGGATATTTGTTTAAATTTTTTTTTGTTAGCTATTCACACAAAATACGATTTGATCTTATGATTTTTTTGTTAAATTGTGCAAACCACATAAAAGTCTTTCAAACATTTAAAGGAATTAATTGACATTTAAATTAATTAATAAACAATTTAATAAATTGAAAGAACAACCTAGAAAAAACATATAATGTGACCACTTCTGGGCTCTACACTAACCTGCTGATTGTCAAACATCCTTTTTATGCATCCTTAATAATAATAATATTTTAAATATAAATAAATAAATTTATAAAAATCTTAAATATAAATAATAAATATAATAATTTTTTATTTGCCAAATGGGCATTTTTTAAAAATGCAAATGTTTGAAATTTCTGCAATGGCAATAAGTTGCTTTTACAAAACAAATCTGCCTGAATATGTCTATAATTAGACCTGAATTTCCATAGTTAATCCTAAAAAATATAAAGATATTTGTGTTATTTTCCACTGACAGCATGGTCTGTAATACTCGGTTTTCCATTAAAACAGGAGCAGTATGACTTCCTGTATGCCGCGCTGGAGGCTGCGTACCCCATCCAGAACGGCGAGGTGAAGAAACCTGCCGAACCCACTGAAGACACTGTGCAGGTTATTAATGAATCCACAGCACTGATCAGTCCAAGCACAGACGCTGCTCCAGAGAAAGAAAGTCCCAAGGAAAGCACTGACTCACCTCCACCTGCAGAGGGAGCCACTGAGGCTGAGGCCAGCAGCGAGCCAGAGAAAACCCCTAGTGAAAACACCACTAACGGTCCCACGGCAACTATAGAGGTTTAAAACTGTTCAATCATTATTATGGCTTATTTTTATTTCACATGTTTTTTTTTCTAAACAAATAAACAAACTAATAAACAGACAAACAAATAACCAGAAAAACACAAAAAACAACAAAAAAAATGTTTTTGTAATTAAAGACTTTATTCAACACTGTAAAAAAATTTAAATGGATTTTTTCTCATTTTTATTACATTGACTTTTATAGTTTTGTTGTATTTAACTATAGATTTAATTTAATTAACAGAAAACGAGGGGATAAACATTTATTCATGTTAGCAATGCCCATTTATGAGTCTGTGAGAAACTTAGCGTCAGTGTTAAACTGTTTTTGGTGTCTAGTCTCTACCACATGCCAAGACGTCAAAAAGCCAAGACTTCAGACTGGTTGCATGCGTTTACCCCAAAATCTCTTCGAATTCTGTATTTAAATCCAACATTCTGTTTTGTTATGAACTTATATTTGAAATGTTCACTTCAGAAATGCTCGCTTTTAAAACGCTGTCATTCTCTCTGTCATTTTCATCTAAAAACTGCATGCTTGAATGTAATGTAAATGAAAATGTTTGCCAATGTATATCTATATATATATATCTGAAGATTTTTTTAAACAGCTAAGTTATAAAATTGCGAATGTATTCATGAACAGGAATATTATATGCAAAGATTTCTTTGCACTACAATTCTGTCTTCAAACTATCTAAACGTTATGATTCTCGTTCATTAAAACCTGATAGAATTATGGCTTTCCTATTTTGTTTTTCAACTGCACAAAAATGAATAAAGAATTGAAATACTGTATGTTGCAATGTAATGGTCTTGTGGTATAGTGGTGGATTTTAAACTAGATCAGGACCGTTAGCATGGTGGTTCTTCTTATATGGGTTTGTAGGACACTCAGACAGATGCAGAACCTCACAATCTTGTTTCCTGCAAAGAAAAAACACGAGAACAAAAGAAAGAAACGTTCAGTCTGGGCTGTAAGAACATCCTGTGCAGATGGGATCAAACGTGCAATGTGTATAGTGGAGACCTTACTCTAGCAATGTGATATCTGTCAATGTTTTAATCATCTTACTTCACTAATGTACACAAAATCAGGGTCTTTACTATTAATACATTCATAAATAAAGTATCTACCATTCATCTAAAGGCACAGGTGTCCGTTTATGTTCATCTCTCAACTAGAACTAGCAAGCTACGTTTTTGCTGTTGAAGATGGTGACATCAAGGTCCTGTAGGCATAAACAAGAAAAAAGAAGCAAGTACAAATCTACGGTTATACAGTACAGTACTAATTATTGTTTTATAATATTTGGCAATTACCAATTTTTAAGGACAGGGCAATTCAGTAGGTTCAGTATTTTTACATTTAGGCATTTGGCAGACGCTCTTATCCAGAGCGACTTACATTTTTATCTCATTATACATCTGAGCAGTTGAGGGTTAAGGGCCTTGTTCAAGGGCCCAACAGTGGCAACTTGGTGGTCGTGGGGTTTGAACCTGAGATCTTCCGAACCGTAGTCCAATGCCTTAACCACTGAGCTACCACTGGCCTAGTTTTTCTCATCTGCCTTGCGGAAGGCCCGGGTTCAATTCCCACCCAATGGCCAAACCCCAGCCACTGGATACAGTGCTGGTCCCAAACCCCGATCAAATGGGAGGGCTGAATCAGGAAGGGTATCCAGCGTAAAAACCTATGGCAAGTTGTGTGCAGATCAGATAGTCCCATGTGGCGACCCAACGACTGGAGCGGCTGAAAGACTCATGACAACCGCTTGCCAAAGACAAAATAGCAAGCAATTGATAGATAGATAGATAGATAGATAGATCGATCGATCAATCTTAAGTAACAGCAACAGTCAGTCATTATTTTAAAACACGAAGGTCAGCTGTTCTGGAACAGTTTTTGCAAGAACAGTATTGTGTCGAGTGCATTTGCAAAACCCATCAAGCTCCATGATGAAACTGTCTCTCATGAAGACCTTCCCAGGAGAGCAAGACCAAAACTTACCTCTGCTTCAGAGCAGAAGTTCATTTAGAGTCACCAGCCTCAGAAATCACCAATTAACAAACAGCACCTCAGATTAAAGCCGTTATAAAGGATTTACAGATCTTAAGTAGCAGATACATCTCAATATCAACTGTTCAAAGGAACAGAAGACTTGGGGGAAGATCTCACCTCTCATGGCACGACTCCACAAGTCCTGGGTGTGCTGTGGTGTCTCGCGCTGGGACGCATTAGCGATAGATCTTTTGGGTGCTGTATGATGTGGGATTGGACCTCCATGAATCAGACTTATCTCGTATCTCATGTGTATCTCTCGTCTCAGGCGTATCTCATGGGTGCTCAATCGGACTGGAATCTGAGGAGTTTGGAGGCCGGGCCAGCAGCCTAGGTCCATTGAGTCCCATGCACTGTTGTGGCAACTTGTGCTGCATTGGCTTTTCTTTGGGATCGGTCCATCCCAGGAAAGAAAGAGCAAAGATCACTCGAATTACCAGAAATTGTCAATTAATGGAGCCTGAGATTAAAGTCGTTAGGAAGACACACCTCAATATCAACTGTTCAAAGGAGATTTGTATATTGGATATTTTGGATGCCTTCAGTATTGTTTTATGATGTAGAAAGAAATCAAAATCAGGAAAGTCTATGGGATTAGAAGGTGTGTCCAAAGTTTTGACTAGTAGTGTACATGCAAGATGACTACAGTAAAACTCTAATATCACCTCTAATGTTTTACGAAGAATGTAGCCGTCACATAAAGTGGTACTATATATGCATAATGGTCAACCTACAAATCCAAAATTTATGTCAAATGTCTAAATATGTTAGAATGTTAGACTGTGTAAGGGTAAGACCAGAAACATAGAAACCACTTTGAATAGAGTTCACAACACAGATAAGTGTAATGCAGGTAACATACACTGGGTGGCACATGAGGACAAGAAAGAGAGGACAGATCATCCCGCTAGTGTATAAAATGGATGGATAACGGTAGTTAAGCTTGAATTCTCTGTCACTAATATTTCTGAATATTTGGCTCTGTAAGCAGACTTTCAGATTATGATAATTAAGATTATTTTAATGATCTCTCTCATGTATCATTGTAAAATATTTCAGAATATCAGTTTTGTTATTTGTAAGGTTGAAGAAATCATCATACCCTATGCCAGGAACAAACCATGGCCTCGGAAGTGGAGGTGCTGATTTACATCTCGACGTGTGTTGGAGGTCCACTTCAGATTACACCAAGAAAACAACATTATTTGCAAATAACTAAAGGCATGTTACCTCTAGTCCCCACCTCGTTAAAACTTTTGCAGAATTTATGCATGAAAACCACAAACGAGTAGAGACAAATGGAGTCTGACACCCACTCATTGTTCCAAGCTCTGGGTGGAACCCATATTGTTCCTCGTGAATCCCCCCTCTCCAGCACTCTGTAATAGCTTTTTCCCAGGAGGTTGGGGAGTGTGATTTTGTAATTGGAACACACCCTCTGGTCTCCTTTATTTAAAAATAGGGAATCGTGCCAGTCCAAAGGCACTGCCCCAGATCTTCCAAAAAAGTTAACCACACAACCTCAAGCTTGTCAGGAGACTTTAACATCTCGGGCCAAATGGCATCCACCCCTGCAGTCTTACAACTACTAAGGTTTCGAACCAGTATAATAACATCAGTCACTCCAAAGTAGGAGAAATTTCTGGCACTGTGTTTTCTCTGGGTTAAGGAGGTCGTCTAAATGAACTTGCTCAGCAGAGTTGGTGGCTTGAACACGGTTAGTTTAGACTTGGTCACTTGGTAATCTTGGTGAAACAAGTTTGTTTTTGGAAGTGATGAGTCATATTCTCACACCAAAGCTTATTTTAGAGGCTCCGAAACAGCTCTCATTAGTTAATCAAGTAAATCTGGCCAGTGTTGCATAAATCCAACTCCAACTCAGTTGACATCTCTGCCTCATAACTTAGATGAAAATAGTGCAAACATGACCATTTAATGTTGGTCCACTGTGCTGTAGTACCAAATGCATCATCATCGCCTCATCGTCTATCCCAGGAGACTTAGGGCATGAGGCGGGGTACACCCTGAATGTGGTGCCAATCCATCCCAGGGCGCCCAGAACACACGCATTCATACACTATGGCCAATTTGGAAATGCCAATTAGCCTAATCTGCATGTCTCTGGACTGTGGGAGGAAACCGGAGTATCCGAAGTATAACTCCATGCACACAGACCCTAAAGCGGGAATCAAACCAAAAACCTAGTGTTATAAGCCCACAGTGCTAACCACTATACTATATCCATTTATGAGCGATCACTTGTGAACATTTCACCGCACTCAGACCCAGGAGCCCATTCTGATTCCAGTCACGCCCCTCCCAGTATCTTCATCAGTTACTTTCACTATGAAGTCTGAAGGAGGCACTCGCTCGAACACACAAACACACCATGAACTCCAAGAAGTTTGCACTCTGATCTGATTTTTTGCTGCATATGCACAAGCATCAGTCAGCATTTTCCTTTCTGGTGAGTTTCCCTTTCGCCCGACTGGGGGAAATGTGAAATAGGACCGAGATCACCCTTGATCAATGTGCTTACCCTTACTGTGTGTGGATGTGACGCCGACATCTAGTTCATATCTTTTCATTACACACAAACAGTCACTTTTTTTTTTTTGTCAATAAAATGACTTTTATATACTCAATATTCCAGACTTCCAAAGCCAAGGTCTAGTCCATGTAAGGATATATATTGATTATACTGTATATAATTATACCTTCTCTTGGGGACGCTGTTGTGCAGTTTTCTACTGTTTCACTTGCTTCTGTCTCAGCAGGTCTTTGGTAGTCTTCATGAAAAGGGATCTATTACTGTTAGTTTCTGAAATTTGCATTGTCTATAGACATACAAAAATCTATTATTTAACTATGTTAAACTTAGTACTATGATGCTGATTAATTTTTTTATCTATCATTGACTAATATAACTACTGTTTACAGTAATGTAGTGTAAATGTATAACCATTACTCAAAGTAATACAGGGAGAGAGAGAGTCTATAAGGAGATTCTTCCTTCTAAGCTTCTACGGTTTCAGGATCATTATACAAAGTATGCACTGTATATAAAATACCAAAAGAGATGTAGGAAATTCCCTTTAATAAATCAAGCGTAATTCTGTGGAACGTCTGTGCCTTCTGAAACCACATTTGACTCCACCCAAGAATACAATTATCATATCATCTTTCTCTCCAGCCTTTGTGAGAGTGGTATTTGCAGAAGGTGTGGTGAGACACTCCGATACAGATATACACATATAATATCAGCAATAATATACAGCTAGTTACTTTAGACTATAAACGTCCTACCCTATATATATGTGGCACCAACTACCCGCAGCAACTTTACATAATTACGGCTCCTGCTTTCCTGCTTTGGGAGGGTTTAAGTCATTACAACGCAGTTCCAGCTCAAGTCTAACTTTAGTAACAGATAATCAAGGCTTGTACGAATGTTTGGATTTTTTCTGATGATATAGTGTGTAATATAAACAGCGTCAGCATTAAACTTGAAGTTTGAAAGATAAATACATATATACATAGAAAAGTCATGTTGTAAGTATGAAATAGTACAATAGTCTTGAAAACATTTGCCTTCACACTCAGTGTGCACATGCAGACACAGCATTTGATATACATACCATAATACAATACTGGACATGGGATGCTATATTACAGTGCTATATAACAGGGTTAGAAAAACTAGAATCAAGGTTCTTTATAGTAAGTGACAAATATGCAAACTATGCTCCAGTAAAGCCAAACCCTCCTTTATGTATGATAATTACTCAGAGATCCTTTCATACCACAGGGATTATGTTTCTTTATATTTCCAGTGGGTATAGAACAGAATCACCCCCTTTTAAGATAATCACACTTTGTTTTTTTGGAGTCTGAAATGAAAACAGTTTTTGTTTTATCCCGCTGTATTTATTCACTGCAACGTTTAATATCCAAGAGAGAAAAAATCGACACTAAAATGTCAGAAAAAAAAACAGAATCACTGATTTGAAAAAGGATCACCTCCTCCTAAAAATGACATGTAAACTTAATCAAGTTAAGCTAATATACTGTACTTCTATACACACTCTATATTCCATGCTGCTCCTGCACTAAATTGGACACAATCATGAACATACTGCATATAAAATTCCCATCCATAGCATCCAAAAGTTTTTTTTTCTGACCTCCAATGTGATATTGCTTTTATACAACAGTTCCACAAACATCATTTAATATCAACAGATATGATTTGGTTCCTTATTTAACCAGCTATTTTGCTCCACCAGCACTGAGCCTGTGTTGAGCTGGCGAAAAGAGGTGTATCTGCACTAGGAAACTCCCGTATATACCACTGATTTTCGGACGTATCCACACGTACCATTGAACATATACATCAAATTCCACCAAGCTAGGATACTAGGATCCTAATTCGGATGTATCTTGCTGAGGTCTCCTTCCATGGTACAGACATTTGTTGCCACAGCAAATAATCCACTCAAGGATTTTGTCAGGAGACATTCACACCTCAAGAATCATTTGCATTTTACACCTTTGCACAACTCTGCTCTTTCCTATTGTTTTTTTTTTTTATCTCAACATTGATTGGTTGTTAAAAAAAAAAAAAAAACACTTCCAAAACCCTGACATCTATAGAGGACATTACCCAGTCACTTTCCTCTTAATATTCTTTGATTGGTCACACTTTTTATTTAGCCCAACCCAAGCCCTCATAGCTTAGTGACTTGACTGGTTAGTGGGCAGGTATGTACATAGACCCTATCCACCCTCCCCCCCACCCACCCCACTACTATACATCCCCCACATTCTTTAAAAAACTGACAATAGAATTGATTAATTTTTTTTTAATTTTAAATAAACCAAACACTGATAAATATACAAGTAACAGTAAGGGAAAAACAGAAAATATGGGGAAAAAATGAACAAATGTGCAATTATGAAGGTGCAATACAAAAACAAACATAGTGCTTGTTAGAGTTCCAAACTGGCTCAGTTCTACTAGCAAAGCTGAGACAACAGTGGGTTCCTGTGAGATGGAGAACCCACACCCAGAACGTCATCAACATGCATTCTCCTCATCAGACATCAGTTCCAGCATTGCTGTCTGCCACAGTTCTCTCTCTGCATCTGTTTGAACGACCCGACACCTGGACTCCAGCAACTGCAAAACACACCATAC
>JAQMYG010000007.1:2860092-2875259 GCA_030014215.1 Clariallabes teugelsi
ACAAAAATAAAGGGACATGAAAATAATTTACTCACTCACTCACTCACTCATCTTCTATACCGCTTTATCCTGTTTTCAGGATCGCGTCATCACTGCCTGATCATGAAGTGAACTTATTCTGTGCGTAAAGAGAATAGTGCTATTAATTACATTTAAAATGATTATGTAAAACCCCATACATAGCATGTAAAGAAACAGCATTAATCTTACCCAGTTTGTGGATCGTATTTATGTGGGTTGTTTTCCGAATTATAGAGGCTCCTTACAGCTTCCTGTAACGTTGAATTAAAAACGAATTAATACATACAGTAAATTTTTTAACAACATCGTATAATTCAGACGTGACAAACTGTTAAAAAAGCTGGACTCCTACAACAATGCAAGTAACAAGAAGTAATTGTGTAGCCAAGTGCTAACTTAGGTAACTTCGCAAGATATAATTTACTACTACATTATCAGCTAGCATAAAGGTCAACTTACTGCAATGCCCACGTTATGCGCCCTCTTAACTCTTTTATGCACATGGCTTGACTCTTCCTGCGGTCTTTGCACATCGAATTTGCTCTCAAGTTCATCAAGACGCTGGATCGCCTCTTTGAGAAGAGCAGTGTGTGTGCAGCTTGATCCTCCTTCAAACCCTCAAGCTGAAGAGACAAAGGCACACCATGGCTAATCCCCCGCTTGTTGTAAAGAAGAAATCCTTAAGGTTAGTAACGTGTGGGGGAAATGACAGATGATTGTTCAGAGTTACCCCAAGATTACCAGCAGTGGATCACAAGGTCTTGACCGGGGGACAAATCATTTGAGTTTTTTTTTAATTCCACTTTAGAATATCAGCTCAGTTAACTTCCAGGTTCCAGGGTTGAATCCAAAATATTGTTAAGTGGAAGGCTTGTACAGTAGGGTGAACAATACGGTACCCAGTTCCGCACAGTACTGCCCTTGATTAGGGTAAGAGAGGGATTTGGGATTTGGCCCAGTGTTAGGAGCCAGTTAGATGTAAATATGAGTCAAAAATTATCTCGCCACTTTGGTTATATTAAAACTTCAGTGTTACATCAGTTCACCAGTGACTAGTTTTTGTGGTCTGATGGTGTACATGGTACCTTTATTCATCAAAGACCTGTGGATGGAAGAGGAGAGGAAGTGTACAGGAATAGATGGAGAGGTTTAAGGAAGGTCACACAAGTGATAGCCATCAAGAAGAAGTCCGACACGGTTTAGAGGCAATTCAGAATATCTTAGAAGCAATTACTAAGGATACAAAGTGTTGTTTAAGATGACATAACATTATCAGATGTGGTTTAATGGACATCCCAGTAAATTCATCCTGAGGTCTGATGGTCTAAAATATTGCAAAGACCTTAAAAGTCCCAGTTTAGATCTGCAGGCATCATACAGTAATAAATGTTAATGTTTAAGAATCTATTAGGTTTGAGGAAAAGCATTGCATGTGATCAGCAAAGAGAAAGCATCTTAGCGTTTTTCTTATCTTTTATTTAATTTAACTTCAAAATAATAATAAAAAACAGCAGTTGGTAAAGTTAACATACAGTAATTGCACATAATTTAACTAGTTTAACACTATCATCTATTTATTCGAGAGTAAAACTCACACATCATGTTAACGTGTCACCTGGCACAATAATCCATTTTTAATTACTGGTTATAGACAGCAGAAGCTATAAAAACGTGTTCAGACCTTGAGAAAACATTTTTGAAAATAAATGAATGAATAAATAAATAAATAAATAAAAAACACAATATCCAAACTTCAATAATAATAAAACGCTATAGATAATTAGTTGACATTGAATGCATTGTGTAAAGTAAACATTTTGTCAATTCAAATAATTGGAAATTTTATACAATTCAAAACACAGAATCTTCCAAAACAAAGAATTGAATTGTTCTCCTACTGTACAGTACAGTATGTCATATCTCTATTAATAAACACCATGAAATGTCTGGATTATACCAATAAACATTTCTTTATTAATGCCTTTACACAGTTTTAGCGAATAGCAGCTACTATTGCCTGCTGTTCTTTGTGCACTGTTTACTGTAAGCACCACAAGTTATCACCTCATAACGGAAAATAAGGTGACCTCTATCACCTACATCTTGTGGTTGAAGATTCTTCACGACTTAAATGTCACATGGTCAAGAATATAGCTGCTTCTGACATGTGCGAGAAAGAAGCTAACACCCAGAACAGCTTGTGATAAACAGTAGCTGCCTATATTTTAGCCAGCTGGCTAGCTTAGACTGGGATGCTAGTTCAGTATACTGTATGTGTTACTGCATGACGTAATGCAAAAATAACAAACTGCACATTGTTTAAAAAGCAAATATGGAGGTTTTATGTACTGACAATCGCACTGGTTACACATTTTGATCTTAGTAATTTCCAGAACTTTTAAAGACTCAAGTGTAACCCGCACAACACGGGGTCAAGTCTGGAAACTACAGCGTGACATGTTTCTGAGTATCGCTTTGTGTCACACTCTTTTTTTTTTTTTTTTTTAAAGGTTTTGATAGACATGGCTATTAAAACCTGTAAATGTTTGTATGATATGGTTGGGATGTGATATAACTGTATTTACTTTTAGCAGTTATAGTCTGTCTGTATTTATTGAATTAACCAAAGAACATGCACGGGGCAGGGATAAAGTTACTCAAGCAACTGCCGACTTGCCATCTTCAACTGACCGACTCCTCCTAAGGATCTGCAAGTGTGCATTCAATCAAACAACTTTAGCCTTGCTTTGTCACAATATCTTAAATTTTACAACATACAGTACAGAAGCTAAAATAATGGGTGGCATGGTGGCTTAGTGGTTAGTACTGTTGCCTTGCACCTCCAGGGTCTGGGTTTGATTCCCATCTCTGTGTGCATGGGGTTTGCATGTTCTCC
This sequence comes from Clariallabes teugelsi, assembly GCA_030014215.1. Taxonomy (NCBI): domain Eukaryota; kingdom Metazoa; phylum Chordata; class Actinopteri; order Siluriformes; family Clariidae; genus Clariallabes; species Clariallabes teugelsi. Next base: position 2,863,010 of record JAQMYG010000007.1, read on the forward strand.
CTGTGCTCGTTAGGTTTACTCTGGTTTCCTCCCACAGACCAAAAACATGCAGAGTACAGGGGCAAATTGCCTGTACAGTGTCCAGGGTGTACCCCGCCTTGGGCCCTAAGTTCCTATTGTATTGTTTTTCTTTTTCTTTTGTATTTATTCACTGTTCTGTCCCTACTTTATATTTACACACCCATAGTGGACATTTACCCACTACGCCACCAGAAGGCGTCCTTCCCTGAATTTTGATCGCTTTCTGATTGCTTATTTCCTGGCAGTGTTTGATTTTGCGCTTTTGTAGTTTTCCTTACTTGGACGGTCCTTTGGATGGTTCACGATATTTCTACTACATCTATCTATATCTATATTGACACCTATGTCTCTAACTTTTCCTGTAAACTGATATGCTTTCAATCTGTTCTTTAGATTGTATTTATCTACAGCACCTCATTGTGCAATAAACCTCCTGCATCTTCTCTCTACTCCTGCCAGTCTCATTTGTTACAGTGTGCTTCATCTTACAATGTTGGATCTACAGAGGTTTTTAATCTGGACTTTGCTCCTTCATCCCAAGGTCAGTGGAGCACTCATCTGATCTACTGCTACCTTCAACCACACCCAACTGAGACAAATTTATGCAGTGTTTTAGAGAGAACTTGTGAGGTGTCCAACCACACCAAACCAAAAAGAATGGCATCGAAAACAAGCTAAAAAACAAGCTTAAACAGGCTAAAAATAGAGCAGCCAAATCTGCACTAATGTTTCACAGTTTTGTACCAGAGAGTGGATGGAATGAGCTGGCACTGAAGACGATCATTCGCCAAAGTCTAAAAAAAAGCATGCATCAAACCAAACTAGCATGCTGTGATACTGTAGCTCAAACTCAATCAGTTCATCTACTGTAGCCGCTCAAACCTCATACTCTGCTTTAATTACACCTTTGCCTACCTAGCCTTTTACCGAAAGAAATAACATAAACACATGGAAGTCATTCAAGTTAGTCATCCTGCCTAGGACCAGGAATGCTGTCAAAGGTCTGGCTTTTGTTTGTATTGTGGAAATAAATTGCACCACCAAACCACATGCACATTCAGACCTGATAATCAACGGAGGTGTTAAGAAACGTAGAAGAACTACTCAGTAACCGTACTTATTTTGTGCAACTGTGCTTTACTTGAGAATGTTTCATATGTGACACTTTTTACTTCTACTCGCTGCATGTTTTGCTGAAAAAAACTGTACTTTTACTTACTGCATTTTAAATAGAGACTCGTTTAAGTAAAGACTTGCAATGATTGGTTATCCAGCCAAAGTGATTGACGTTACCTGGGCAACGATTTACACAGTCACACTTGTTAAGTTAAGAATAGAAGTGATATAGCTAACAAGCTAACATACAGTACTTAACAAAAAATGTTGTGATCTCTTAAAAGTACAGTAGAACCTTGGCATTTAATTTTACTGCTATCTGGAGGTAAGTTCTTAAGGCGAAAATTCATATTGCGGATGTTTGTGCAACTTAGACAGCGTTCGGTTCGGTTTGTTCGGTTGTGTGTTTTTTAATGTTTAACTGAGTAGACTACTTGCATTTTACAGCGCAACAATAGTAGCAACTAGCCAGTAATGAATGAGTCTAACTATACAGTACTGTCACATTCCTGTTATCGAAAGCAACTCAAATTAAATTGTGTTTAAAATACATTAAAGTTCTGTTTATCAGTAACTCAGTTAGATAGATATCCAGAAAAATATGTTTGTTTTTGGAGTACTTGTACGTTTGTACATTTTTTCGAGCATGTACTTAGTACTTCAACTTGAATAAAAATTTAAAGTGGTACTTCTACTTGTAGTGGAGTACATTTAAGTCAAGTTTTAGTATTGAGTTCCTAAATAAATAAAACAATAGCTGAAATACTGGACACTTTTTTTTTTTATCATTAGATGGCATAGCACAGAGAGGGAAATCACAGAAAACCATTCTCCCTTACTGTAGGTGCTTATTGGTTCTTATTATCTAACAGAAATTATGTCATTTTTAGGTTGCATGATTACCAAATAACCTAAAAAATACCTTTCACTCTGGGCTCACTTGAAAGTGAGCAAATGTCCTGGAGCTGACTATGCTTTAAAATGTTCCTACCCAGTCATTATACACAAAACTGGTAGAAAGTCCGGATTTAACAAAAAAGAAGTACAAATGTAGTACCTGCAGTGGACAAATTCTTCTTTCTAAAAAAAAACTGGCGGTCTTTTCACCTAGACTATCAGGAACAGATAAGAACTGGAACAGATAAGAAGAGACAAGATGTTTTACCAAGTTGGACTTCAAAAACACCTACATCCTCATCCATATCAGAGAAGGCAATGATTGAAAATCTACACTGACATTGTTCAGATTTTCTCCACATCTGAGGCAAGACATGAATATCAGGTTAGAGCAGAGCTGAGGAACTTCTTCTTAGAGAAATAGATGTTCATGAAACAGGGTGTGCAATCTTTTTTATAGTCACTTTGGGTTATATGCTTAAACTCAGTGGTGTTCCCTCTAACATCATTCTTAAAAGAAAAACCCAGAGTTCTTAAGTGGTTGGAGGACATCATTTCAGCTTTCCAGAACCTAAAGTAACGTTTTTACTAAGACACCCATACATCACCTCCCAAAAGCGCCCTCATAAAAATCTGTGGTTTCTCCGGTGCCTCTGCCAAAACTCCCAACTGCCTACACTCCACTGAAGTCATATCTAAGGTGGTGTACTATAGAGGAGATAGAGATAGAGAAGTTAAGTTCATCTCATAAGTATACATTGGAATAACAGTATGTTTGGTGATAATGAAAATATATCATGCCCACTATCCAAAAAGATCATAGAGGGATGATGATTCGAGCCACAGTCTTTCAGCCACAGCTGCCGGACACCTGAATATTATTGGGTTGACATGAACTATCTGTTATACCAAAGCATTATACAAGCATCTGGGCCATCTGTCTAGCAGATAAAGCTTGATCATAACTGGGTCATGCAACAGGATAGTAATCCTAAGCATGCCAGCAAAAGTACAATTTAATCAAGGTTTTGAAATGGACCAATCAAAGTGAACCTCACTGAAATAATGTTTGGAACATTAACTCACTTGTTCAAAGACCAAATAGGGTCATTTTTACTAGTTTAGGTTGAAGCGTTAATGTCTCTAAATTTAAGCACTGCACACCAGCGACGATTCATGTATACTAAGTAAAGACTTTAAACATGAATTTTTTTTTTTTTTTTTTTTTTTGCTTCACGATATGAGCTGCATTTTATTGTTGACTTGATGGAATATTGTTTTAAATGGTTACGTTTATTTGGTGTATTATGTCTCAAACACTGTTACATCAGACCTTCGAGGGCAACATATGCATGTTTAGTTATTGAATGTTGTACAATGAAAAGACTGAATTACCTCAAATTTCATATGTGAACAGACAATGTATAATTATAACTGGATCTACAGCTTCTTATTTTTGATATCTCTGCAATGTTTTCTATATGAGTTAGACTACTGTTTTGCACATGCCAGAAAATCATATAGAAAATTAACGTATAGTTGTTTCTACACAAGTTGATGTATTAACGTTTCAGCAAAACACTAATTTTAAATCACTGACACCCAGAACTAGACAGGATGGGTATCAGCACCCAATGTCTAGTTGAATTGCCAGCTCCACTGCTTGCTGCTGAATGGCATAGTTTTTTTCCCACAGTGCCATTCTGTTGCACCTAGCTTGGCACATGGCACAGGTTACCCTGGACCAATGGCAACATAAAAGTCATAAAGCAAACTCAAATGTCCTAAACACAAGTTAAATGGGCACAGATCATAAACATCATGTTTTAGCCTTTCCTTCACTTTGGTAGAGATGAATCTTGGTTCCAGATCTTTTATGACTCATCTCTGTATTTATTTGCAAATACTGTATGGCCTTCAGATTCTTAACTACTGATAAGCATCTTACATTTTGTGGTATGACCTCTATATTTCTTAGGGTTTTTTTTCCAGCACATTCCAAATTGTTGTATTTACTATGCCCAATGCTTGTTCAATGGCACAGATGGATTTTCACTCTTTACTTAGCTTCAAAATTATTCAGACACAGCATGTTTTGGTAAAACAGGACTGAGCTAGAGTTGGGACACTTGGGATAGAAGTCCTTGCTGGTTAGCTCTCTGGTCTTCATGTTGATGTATCATGTTCAATAGCATAGGCAATCTTGAAAGGATCTCAAGACTCAACAGGGGACCCATCCTCATTTGCTTGATTGAAGAAGAATATAGCAGGAATTGAATTATAGTCACATTGTGTGCTATAAGGCTAAAGATTCAGCAGAACAAGAAAGATGCTTAAAGTTAATATGAAGTTCACTTGGAGGCTCAGGTACAAAACTGTTTTGTGATCATTTAAGTCGTAAACTATTGAGTGACTGTCATAAGAGAATAATGGTCTGCATCAGAGGTCAATACCATATTTATGGTCAAGTGAAACCGACCATAGTTCCCACACGCATCTCAAGCAGACCATACAGGGCCATCCTCAGCAGCGAGACAGAGACCTCCACGCAAGAAGAACTCCAACCAGAAGCAGGGCACTGGGATGCGTCAGACAGTGCGGAGGGCAGAAGGAGTTGAGGAGCTCAGCAGAGAGAAAGGGAGAGAGTGAGAGACTTCAGTGTATAGGACAAACAAAAGCATTGACCTTGCTGTTTGAATTCTTTGGATGGACTTGTTAGCTTGGGATTCACTCTAAGAAGAGCAAGACATTCTTAGGTGAATATCAAATAAATACCCGCAATGACACTGTATCCAAATACATAAACTTCAATATGGAGTTGCTCCCCCTTTTACAGCTATAACAGCTTTCACTCTTCTTGGAAGGCTGTCCACAAGATTTTGGAGTGGTTCTGTGGGAATTTATGCTCATTCATTCTGTAGAGCATTCATGAGGTCAGGAACTGATGTTGGTGGAGAAGGCTTGGCTCGCAATCTTCATTCCAGTTCATCCCTAAGGTGCTCGATGGGGTTGAGGTCAGGGTTCTGTGTTAGGGCCGGTCGAGTTCTTCCACACTGAACTCATTTAACCATGTCTTTATAGTCCTTGCTTTGTGCACTGGGGTACAGTCATGTTGGAATAGAAAACGTCCTTCCCCAAACTGTTGTCACAAAGTTGGAAACGTAGCATTGTCGAAGGATGTCTTGGTATGCTGAAGCATTGAAATATTCAATAATTACTGTAACAGGTTTGGTCAAATACTTTTGTTCATATTTTGTATAATTTACATCCTACAGTGAACAATGTACCAGCCTCACTGGGGTTCAAAACGCCATCATGTTCCGCTTATGTAGGAATGTCATCTATGTATTGTAGTTCTATGCGTTCTGTGAGCCTGCAGACGTAAAATCCTGGTTATGCCCAGTTGTTTCATTTTTACAATATAGGCTTTAACTGACTTGTTACATTCCACACAAAATAACTGATACTAACTCTTTCATAAACAGAGACAGTATGTGCAAGTCTGCTGTCAATGAGAGAACGTGTTCAAGTGACTCATGAGAAGCCCCAGTCATAGTATTATCATGCAAAAAGAGTTTTCCCTCCCAAACACAAAGAGGCTACATATCCCATACAAAAGACGTCTTCAGCTTGGACGAAACCCACACAGTGCAGGGCCAGACTTCATGCCTCTATACAGTCGAGTATTGTCTGTCCGGGTTCTCACAGATGCGTTTCTCTCTTTCTGTCTCTCTGTCTCTATCTCTCTCTCTCTTTCAATCTCTCTTTCTGTTTTTCATTTCCCTCTTTCATAACGATTCACACACATATCTCATGCGCGGCCCACTCATAATGCGCAACTTTCTTGCAAGCCTGGTTTGGCGAAGTCATGCATGACCTAAGTCTATAGTCAGCTTGTGTTACAATTGTTAGTCTTTACTACTATTAATTAACATCTAAGCATCGTATCTTTGTTCACACACATTAACAATCCCTCAAATTGAAATATCACACGTATCGCTTCGAAATCAGGCCAGACTCAGATTGCTCCAAATGGCTGCCTCAGCATGGCACTGTAATTTGCCAGTATTTTATTTATTTATTTATTTATTTTAAATCTGAATAATGATTTGCTTATTTTAAAGTACCATTCTTGTGTACAATGGCTTTCTGATTCAGCTGCAGTGAATGGTGTACATGGTACTATGCGTGTATGGTGAATGGATGTGCCGGGCAAGGACGACTTGTCTTAAATAAGTGTGAAGATCTGATCACACACCCCTCATTATGTGTGTGATCATCCAGCGCAGGGACAACTGCTGCCTCCGCTCGCTGAAACACCAATCAGATTTCACCCAGGGAGAATATAATTCCCCGTGTAGGCTCCATTTATGCGGCTTTATGGGAGCACTTTTAAATCTCATTAGATGCTACAGCTGCACTTCAATACTGCATGCTGTTTTTAGTGTTTTATTAATTCTGCCATAACCCAGTCCCCCCCTCACTGGCATGAGAGAAAGCTCTCATTTTGGTCTTTTTTAATGAAGCCAGTTCTAAACTGAGCCAAAAGCACAGATTGAGATTGTATAATACAGTCAACAAAGAACATTGTTTTGAAAGTTACTGTAAAACATTTAAGCATAATGTATTTTGCCTTAATTAATTAATTCTTTCTTTTTTTTTTGTCTTACTCAAAGCCTCTATATATCATCTAATTTCAAGATTTTTAGTTTCAGGATCTAAAATGAAGAGAGTTAAAAATAAAACCATTAATGATATGTACAGTACATTAATAGCTTATAGTAACTTTTTTTCTGAAAATGTATGATGTTTTTGAATTACACAATATACTGTACAAAAATCTCATATACAGTACGTATGCCACACCTTGACTGCTTTGCCAATCAAAATGAAGTTTGGAGTGTTTCACTGGATAATATTGATTAATTACTGAGGGGTAGCTCAGTGGTTAACCGTTGGACTACGGTTCGGAAGATCCCAGGTTCAAACCCCACAACCACCAAGTTGCCACTGTTGGGCCCTTGAGCAAGGCCCTTAATTGCTCAGATGTATAATGAGATAAAAATGTAAGTCGCTCTGGATAAGAGCGTCTACCAAATGCCTAAATGTACTGAGGTGCCACAGTGGTGTTTGCACTGTAGCCTCACACCTTCAGGGTTGAGGGTTTGATTCCCGCCTCGTGGTCTGTGTGTATAGAGTTTGCATGTTCTCCCTTTGCTTGGTGGGTTTCCTCAAGGTACTCGGGTTTCCTCCCACAGTCTAAAGACATGTAGAATATCCAACTCAGCATTCACAAATTGGCCACAGTTTGTGAGTGAGCTTGTGTTTTACCCCGTCTAGTGCCGCAAGTTCCCTGCGATAGGCTCCAGGCCTCCCTCAACCCTGTACCAGATAAGCTGTATGGAGAATGAGTGAGTATGGGTGATCATTACAGCAGTGTTTAAGAAGTTTCAGCTGGGAAAAATTCTTTTATTCAAACTGATGTGGGGAGTAGATTCGGATTTCTTAAACAACCTTATCAGAAGATGTATCCTGTAGTCGTGGCAATTATGTTCCTGAGTTTCAGAGGGTCAAATTATTGGCCTGCAACAAGCGAAGAAAACAACTAATAAGAAGTGACTGAAATGGCTGAAATTACTAGAATTGAGTTTAGAACCGTCCAACTCAACAACAACATTAAAACCTTCTTGTACCTCCACGGTCGAGGGGTCGATTCCGGCCTTGGGTTTGGATGTTCTCGTCAAACTTGATAGAACACTCTTGTTTCCTCCCACAGTTCAAAGACATACAGGCTTTACCGCTCTTTCCAAATAGCATGCAGTGTGTGAATGTGTGTACATGAGTCCTGCAATGGATTGACACCCTGTATTGTGTGTACCTCACCTAGTGACTCCAGTCCCCTGGCATAGGTTCCAGGCTTCCTGTGACCCTGTACAGGGTAAGCTGTATAGCAAAAAATAATAATAAATAAAAATTATAACAAAACAATCAGGTATAAAGTTTATGGTTCCTCTCTCTATCTCCATCTACTGTAGAAACCTTTGTAGCCCAACTAGGGACCGTGGACGCCAATGGTGACCATTGTATTTATTCCCATTTGTATGACCTTGGTAGGACTTCCAGTTAACATTCACACCTACATTCACACATTTTGGGAACACCAATTAGTCTAATCTGCATGTCTTTGGACTGTAGGAGGAAACCGGAGTGCCCGGAGGAAACCCACCAAGGACGGGCAGAAGATGGTTCCTAAAACAATTTTTTTTTTCAAAACCATTTTTTCATTTTATTATAGGTTCGGATCTTTTTTTTTTTTTTTTTACTGATTTGTTTTTTGCTGGCATCAGGCCATTATTCATCCTGAATATTGCCTTACAACCATCTCTCATTTATATTTTCATAATTGTGAGCTCATGCACTAATCCTCAGTGAATCAGGAAATTATTAGTCATATACGGTACATTAACAGCTGTCTGAGTCACATACGGTAAAAAGAGTCATTAATAATGATATAACCATCTTGTTAACTCATTCTCTTTATTAATATCTAATGCCTACAGCATTAATAAAGATGATTTACATTGAGAAAGATTTTTTTTTGGACAGGCTATAATATTAGACTGACATCCTTTCTTTCTGTTTGAATGGTTTGAACCACATGAGATATCACAATCATGTCATTTTTTTTATTGATATCACACTGATCAATTGGCTTGATTTGGATCCGACACAGTGTGAATCGCAAATCAAGTTTTTTAAACTGCATAAAGTTCAGGCTGCAAAATGACAAACGGAAATGTTTACTAATCCTAATTTTTATGTTTACTAATATGTACTGCATATGTCATGACATTAACAGAGTGAGATAACCAGATGTTTATGCTTCATTATTACCACATAGCTATTCATACTGTACTGAATGTGATGCATATGCCTGATTGTTTCCTGATGCAACATTGCTTAAATGTTACAACAGTCTTTAACTTTACATCTTGCATTGTGTTCTAACAATAGTGATGTGATGAAATAACAATAAAGCCTACTTGACCTGACTTAACCATGCTGTAGCGTTCCTTTCATCCACACACTGTGTGTTTTATCCCGAGCGCACCGAGCCATGCAAATTTACCTACCGTAATTAATGCTAACGTGTCAGGAAAAATAACACTGCTGGCAAACCATGCATTGAAGGGGAGGTGAGCACAGAGGGACACTTTGTTCACACCTGATATTTTTGGAATCCAGCTTTTGAAGGAAAAAGGAGGAGAGAGAAAGAAAAAAAAAAAAAAAGCTGTCAATGTTTATGTGGAAACCTAGTTGTGGAAATTCTCCGGGTGTCTGAAGCCACTGCAGTTGAAGAACGTGGCGGTGGATATTTTTAAACCCCACAAAACCTCAAGGCCTGTACTTAGAGGGGGTCATACGAGGCAAGATGGAGATGCATCATCTGAAAAAACTCTATGGACTTTCTGTAATCCCTCTGCTCTCTACACTGGACATGTTATAAACTTACAGGACATAAGGAGCTGCCTTGCAGTAATCCTGTTTATTCTTTAGTATTCTTCACATTTTCAGGATGTTATGACAGATGTGTGACTACAGTACATACTGTACTTCATAATAGTAGTTAAAGAATTGTCAACTTTAGCTGTACCAGCTGTGTTACTGTACACACAGGGGGTGTTACACAAAACATTATTTTAGTCCTGTAAAAATTATGCATTTTTTAAATTGCATGAGAAATTCAATTTACGCAAGAATAAAAAAAAGACACAAAATTGTCTTTCTTCATTGTTGTTGTTGTAATTCTGTTTAGAATTTGTAATACCTGCACCGCTGTTAAAGTGTTACACCTCATTTAACGTCACTTGCTTTGAAAACGTAACCTGATATTGAACATGTAATATTATACCGGCTTGTTAACATGCCATCAATTTTTCACACCATTTCACATCTAGTGACGGCACTTTTGTTGAAGACGTGCCACAGTCTTCATCGGTTTTAATTAGCTCTGATGCTAATGTGTGCAATAATCTTTGTGGCAGGAGAACAGTTTTAGACCGCAGTAGAAAAATCACTCCCACTTGTTCACAGCCATGAAGAAGCCTGACTAAAAGATAAAATGGTAGAGAGTGGGTGTTGTGACGGCCACACCACTTCAGCACTGTTTTGCCTTTTGCAAGTGTTTCAAAATTGCTCTGGTGATCCAGATAGAAGCGTCTAAAATAGGGAAAACCCACAGAAATATTTTGTTCTTTTTTTTCTTTTTACTCATTTTACTGTTCATAAGTAATACTTAAGATCTGTCACTTTTTAAGGGCATTTTCAGTCAAAGCCCTCTTCAAGGCATTCCACAAGTTTTCAGTAGTATTTACATCTGGGCCCTTACCGCACCATTGGTTTGTTTATTCCTTTGTTGAATTCAATTTAAGCATTGAGTTGTTAGCATTCCTTCAGCTGCCTTCAGGTTGTTTTTTTTTTTTTTTTGCCCCTAAATTTTTTCTCTAGCTTTACTAGAGCCCCAGTCCCAACCAAACACAATCAGACTCAAAGCACAATGTTACCACCACCATGCTTCAAAGCTGCCTTGTTTATGCACTAAACATACAGTACTGCGCAAAAAGTCTGCACAAAACGCTGTACAACAAGGATGTCTTTAAAAAAAAGTTCTACATTAAAAGATACTATAAAAAGCATTAAACAGTAATTAATAAATCAAAGTCAATAACTGGAGTGATGACCCTTTGCTTAAAATATAGTCTCAGGTACAATTTGGGCAGTTTTATAAGGAAACTACTGTAGGTGCGCCCGTGACCTTGTTCGCGTGGAATTTATTTGCACACTCATAAGCACATTTTTAAAAAATGTACAACACCATTTGTTGAATTTTGGAATGAACTAAAATTTTTACGTTACCGTGAAGTGCGCAGGATGAAGATGTGAGTTTATTAAGTAGATTTCAACTGCACACTCATAAATGCGTATTAAAAAAATGGTAAATGTCAAATGCGCCATCTGTTGAATCTTGAGATGTACTAATGATTTTTCCAAGGTTGATTTTTTTATAAGGGTGTTTTCCATTTAAATTTCAAAGTAGCATATCTTCTCCTCCTGTGGACCGATTGCAATGAAACAAAGTCTATTTCGGCCAAATACACTTGTGAAAACTCCATTAAAATTCAGTCAGTAGTGTTTATGTGATGCATGCACAAACAAACAGACAAACAGATAGACAAAAATGTTAAAAATCATCTTGATGTGTTCTATTTCTCATCTTACGTCGCCCCAAATTATTACTGAGCATCCTGCAGACCAAGACTTCTGAGGACTTTTTTTAATGTAGCAAAACCTAGAAGATTTCTTTTTACTTTTTCTTTTTTCTCTTTTTTTCTGTGAAAAAAAAGTTGTCTTTTATGTAATATGCTGCTTTCTTTCCTGGTCTACAGATTTCCTGTAAAATTATTACTATTATGTTGCTTGAATACTAATGTTTGGAAATTAGAAATGTTTCTTTTCTAACTGACTTAATAATGAAGTCATAAAATAAACATGTATAACAAAGTTTGGACTTAGACCCGACAAGGTACCTAAGATATTTACACAGTACTGTGTCTTGTAGAATACTGCTCATGTAGGTGTACCAGTAGGTTCCATTAGACCATAACATATTTTGGCAAATGGTTTTGACTAAATTAAGTTAAAGGAGATTTAGATGTTTTGTTTTGTTTTTCCCATGAGAAAGGCCATCCATCTAACCACCCCACCCCATATCCCAGATATGTAAGGAATACAAGAATGTTTTTACATGCAGGGTGACGTATTCCTGCAGCTCCATTAATATTGCTTTAGTCACCCTGATAAGGTTTTCCCTTCTTCAGTTTCTCAGGCATATCCAGTTATTGATAATGTTACTATTGTATGAGGTTTCTTTACTCCAGTACATGCTTAGAATTTTTTTTTGCATCCCTCTCCTAATTATTGCCCAATAAGATCCTGTATGTGTTTTCTGAGCTCTTTAAGAAACATGGACTCAATGCTTGGATGAAACCAAGTCGTTATAATGTTAGCAGAATCTGGGAGAATATTCTGTATTGTGTCGTGGCCTACAAACATGTCCACCTAAACTACAATCCCTAGCATAATAATGAAGTCATAAAATAAACATGTATAACAAAGTTTGGACTTAGACCCGACAAGGTACCTAAGATATTTACAC
>JAQMYG010000007.1:2942608-2952726 GCA_030014215.1 Clariallabes teugelsi
AAAAACAGCTCGTAATGACACTTTTAAAACTACTTAAAATTTGATTTAGAAACAGTTTTTAAAAAATTATATAATAAAAAAAAAAAAATTAAGTAAATATAAAATACAGTGCAGTCAGTTCGGATGTAGCACAGTGCTCATTTAATAAATGCACAGCTTAACAGATGAGTTTTAAGTCTTGATTTAAATGTGACTTTTTTTTGCTAAGGCAAATTTCTTGCAAAATTTCAGTTCTTAAGGTAAGAATTCTTAAGGTGGAGCGTTCATATGACGAGGTACCGCTGCGTTAACGAAAGGGTCATGATGGAACTAACTAAAGATGGAGGAAAAATCTTTTTTTTTGCTGTGATTTTCTTGCTGTGAACGTACTGTGATATATATATTATTTATTTATTTATTTATTTTTTTTGGTAGATTATTATTATTTTTCTTTCTTTTTTTCTTCTTTTACTTAATGTTTAATTGATGAATGTTTGCATGTGAGCTGGTAAAATGTTGCAGTTCCTCTATGAGCCTAGAGGTGGTTTGAACATTGGGATGCAGCGCAGCGTCCTGTGTGATACAGTATGAGCGAATTATTTAATACGTTTGTTTATAAAGTCTGAAAACAAAACAAAAAAGAAAGAAATATCGAATCAGGACATTTATGAAGACGTGACACTTACAGAATCTCAGTACAGATTGAATCTGCACCTGGTCATGGTGATGTCCTATCGAGCGCTCCTCTGTGATTCCCATCCCTGGTCCTGACCCGTAACACAGTGTTGGTGAACCAGCATGAGGGTGTGTTTTTGAAGCTCTTCCAGAAGTTCCTCTGGGTAATCAGTAATCCGAGGTTCACATCAGTTGTATGAGCGAGTAGGATAAGAAAGTAGAGGAATTTCACAAATACCAAATTTCTTGCGTAAAATCTCGTTTGAACGGTTTCTGAATAAATCTTTCAACATGATAAATGAGAAACAGTCACTATGATAGTGTTGAAAAAATAATTGAAAAGGTTTTTTTTTTATTTTATTATTTTTGTAATGCTGCTCCTGAGATTAGTAACCAAGCCTGGGTGTAGTTTGTCCTCACATGGGTGCATGCGGGTGCAGTGAAGTTATTTAAGGCTCCGTACCTGCATTCCTTTAGCGTTTCCTTTAAAGGAGGTGAAACTGAGGACATTAAAAGGTTTCCTGTCTCTCTTTGGCAGCTGCGGCGGGACACGGCATCAGAACGTCACCGAAACACGAACACACACACGGATCCGAGACTGACAGACGTACTGTAAGTGAGGGTAAGTCGTCTGCTTAATTGGTTTCTTCAGGATTTCATTACAAAACCATTTATTTATTTATTTATTTATTTACTTTATTTTTTTTTTAAGCTGAAAAGAACACAACACAGCACTTTCTCTGTTCTAACCACAGCAGAAGGAGATCTCCAGATGGTGTTTGTCCTATAACCAATTTACACTTTGTCTCCAGTTTAGTCTGTACTTTTCAGTAAGATATTATTTTCAGTAAGATGAATAAAGCCGAGCAGATTAGAACCAAAAGCCAACGTCACGCGTCTCACCCCCGCCTCAGCTCGACTGCACCGCTCGCTCACCCCCACGTGCTCGGTTCTCTTCCGCACCTCTCAGTCTACCTGTCTCTGTCTCACCGACTGACTGTCTCGTACAGCCGAAATACTAATCTTTATTTCCTCACATCTTTCACATCAAAGGTCTAAGAGCCTCATCGCCGCGCCGTACCGAGCTTGAAGTCTTCTGTAAATGTCAGTCGAGACCTGTGTGAGAGACGGTGTGGGACTTCAGTGAGAGTTTGCTCAAGTAGACAGATTAGGACAAGCAGCGGAGACATGCAGAGAAATCCCGTAAAGCATGAGGGTTTGCATCTCCAAGCCTGCCGGTGCAACACGCGTAACACGCGTACTGTAGCGCTGAGCCGTGACGTACAGACGTGCTTACGCTCATGAATAGGATTTTTAATTAGCAGTGCTCTTGTTTTATCAATGACCTCTATTTAAACTTTAGATATACCGTACCAAAACTAACTTAAGTTTACTTTATGCCAGAGGCTTTGAACAAATTACAGCGGGACCTCAATATACAAATTTAATTCATTTCAATTTAGTTTTATTTGTATAGGGATTTTAACAATTGTCATTGACGCAAAGCAGCTTTACACAATCAAAAGAATTATTTAAGTTTGTATGAAATGTTAATGTGTCTGAATCAAGATAAGATTGTTAATCTGTTCCGAAGGCGAGTTGTTAAAATTTCGTATCGCAAAACACATTTTCCCAAAGGAAATAACGTAAATGCAGATAATCCGTTCCAGCCAACCCAAAAATATTCCCAATATTCCCAATTTCCAACACTGTAATCATATTTTTGCATATAAAAACAATCAAAACCATTTAGAAAAGACATGAAAATTAAGTAAAATATGAAATATAAACAGACATTAAACTACATTTAACTTTAATTTATGATTCCTTTTGGCACCGGCTGCTTTAAAAACCAAACTGAAAGTGGCTCCCTTTTCTTCTTGCTCTTGAGTCCTTGCTAACATTCTTGGGACCCGCGGTGTATCGGTCATCCGCCTCGTATTTTGAAAAATTTCCCATAAAATGTTAAACGGTTCCAGCAGAAGTAAAACATGTAATAGGCCCATCTGCTTCTATTAACATTCATTAATACTGAAGTGGCAGAACCAGACACGGACCGTACACCTGTCAGAGAAACACAATGAGGATGAAGCAAAGAAAACTTTACAGAAACACCTGACCTTTTCGAAACACTTCACAATACAGCGGCCTTAAGCGTTCCACAGGAAATGTTGAAAACAACCCACTTTCAATTAAATCAGCATAAAGTTCTGCAAACGCGTATGCAAATCAAGTTTTAAACCACATCGCTGCTTTAGTATGCAATCAGGTCAAAAAAACGAAAAAATGTCCCAATTAAGTGACGCACGCTATGAGTTTCAGTCACTTGTTTAAGTAAATTCACTTCTTCTTACTCTTTCAGAAGTGTTTGGTGTAGATATTGTTTGAGACACTCGGTTGGGTTTGTACAGTACAGTACTTTGGAAAAAGATTTGGGGCGAGATACTTCACCTGCTGGTTAGCTGTATTAACCTCAGCGCTCCTGAGCAAAGTCGAAGTAAAGAAGCAGACATCAGGTTACACACACACACTGATGCACACAAGCTGTGAATGACCTCGACGGATAAAGCAGCAAAGCATTTGTTGGTTTGAATCTAACAAAAACCCGTCTATAATTTCATACAAATAATAAAGATTGAAGATCAAACCAAAGTATGGTTATTAAATTTATTTCTAGACAAATTTTACTGAAATTGCAAGAAGAAAAAATGTCCCAATCTGTTGGAAGATAATTTTGTTCCTTCAAAAAAAAAAAAAAAAATCAGAAAAAAACGACAAAAATTATCTGCCACTAGAACGAGACGTTTTTCCGCTTGTAGTTTCAGTGTCAACAAATCTCGTCTTTACGCTGCAAAAAACGACATCTTCGTAAGTGAAATTCTTGAATCCAGCCAAACTGTTTATCATTTCTTAAAAGGAAGTTAATCACAAAACAAATATGTGATTATTGAGGTTATGTCTAGTCGAACGTTCCTATGTTCCTATTTGTTTTTACAACAAAACAGACCGTAAAGCAAATTTACAAGATTATTAAGATTATTTCTAGTTGTAAGCGGAAATGTCTCAGATCAATTTGCTAGTTTTTAGGAATTCTGCCAACAGAGCGAGACATTTCCGCTTGCAACTTCAGTAACATTCTAGAAATAATCTTAATAATCTTGTAAATTTTGCTTTATAATCTGTTTTGTTGTAAACTTTAAGAAATGATGGATGGTTTGGCTAGATTCAAGAATGTGACTTTCTAGCTAATTTTAAGTTACGTTCAGCCTTTATTCGACACGTCTACATTACTGTACAGTGAAATTCTTTATTCTTTGCATATCCCAGCTTTTTGTTAGTATGCAGGAGGCAGAGTGCATTATACAGCACCCCTGGACCAGACAGGGTTAAGGGTCCAACAGCTGCAACCCGGCGGGACTCGAACTGCCGACCTTCTGATCAGTAACTCAAAGGGTCAGCCAGGATACAACCCCCTGGAGGAGACGGGCTTAATAGCTTTGCTCAAGGCCTCAACGTTGGTAACTTGGTGGTGCCGGGGCTCGAACCCCCAACCTTCCGATCAGTAACCTATAGCCTTAACTGATTGAAGCACCACTGGCCTTTTTTTTTGGTGCAGTGTAAAGATCGGTTGTTGACCGAGAGTTTGGTAGTTAGCAAAGCTTTAAGAGTGATAACTACTCATTTAAAAAAGTTTTTATTATTTGAATTATTATTATTATTTATATTTGTTATTATTTTTGTTGAAGCTGCTTCTGATAATATTCTTTAAGGACATATTGTATTTAGTACACAATGTCAATAAATTCACCCAGAGATGTTTCTTTTTAGTGTTTTTTTTTTTTTCATTTATTTAATTAGAATTATTTATCATTTGATTTTATGTAAAATGTGTGAATCTGTGCTTTTAGATTTTTTTTCGTTTTGTAGTAAGACCCGATTAAAGACCCGTGGTCTTATAACTCATCTCTTTTACTGCTCTGTGCTTATGTAAATGTAGTGGATGGACTTATTGTAGGTCTTCACACTTCCCAGAAGTCTTTCTCTCACATACACTGCACTTCTGCCTGGCCAAAAATATGTGGACATCTCACCTGACCATGAAACCTCTCCATACTGCTTATCCTGTGTTGGGTCGGGGCGGGGGACCTGAAGCCTATCCCAGGGAGCTTAATGCACAACACACACACACACACACACGCAAGAATCAAAACCCCAACCCTGGAGGCGCAAGACGTCAGTGTTAGCCGCTAATCCTGCATACAGTACGTTCCTCTGCACTTTTAAGATGAAGTTGCTCATTGTTTCGATGTTAAAAAGCTCTGTTCTTCTTCTGGAAAGGTGTGAACCCCCCCTAAATCAACTCTTAAACACCCCCAAAGAACAGGTGGTCTTTGTCCTGAAAAATAAAATGCGCTAAACATGCCAAAATGTCCAAGGTTGTCAAATTGCTGTTTTAAATCCTAAACCATATAGGATCCTAAAAAGAGTCAGGAACCAGTGAAAGAAGCACCGCAATTGGTCACCTGGAATAAAAAGAAAAAAAAACAAAATAATTGTAAGCAAATGATCTATACGATACAGTATATATAGTTTAACTCTAGTTCATTGCTCTGTAGTTCTGGTTCTGCTTCGGGTCATGTCTTGGCTTTAGACGTACACATTTCACACGAAACCCTTTTTTAAAAATGATTTCAAATAAATAAAGAGTTAAGTATGACCCCA
Organism: Clariallabes teugelsi; assembly: GCA_030014215.1. Taxonomy (NCBI): domain Eukaryota; kingdom Metazoa; phylum Chordata; class Actinopteri; order Siluriformes; family Clariidae; genus Clariallabes; species Clariallabes teugelsi. The sequence continues at coordinate 2,947,985 of JAQMYG010000007.1, forward strand.
AAGCTCGCAGAAAATTGCTAGCAGCCGCGTTAAACATCAGGATCCGTAGCTTGACGTTACACAGGGCCTGTGCATTAGCCTACAGCTGGTCTGATCACACGTCGGTGGAATTCACCCCGATCGAGCCGCGTAACTGGCGCTCCGCTGAACCAGCGGGATTCAGCCCCCAGCTGGGCGGAGGGGGGGTGGATGGGGGTGGGGGGGGATGTTGCCATGGGAAATTCTGCCTACCTCCTTAACACGGCATCTGCTTCTAATTTACCCGCAGCTTTGTTTAAATGTGCTTACACTGTCAGTGTCGGGCCTATTAACTCACATCTGCAATTATAATGTCCAGTTAGAGAGGTTCCACCTGGCTCACATGCTCTGAAGTCGGGGAGCGATCCTGGCTCGGAGTGAAAGAGGCCGTCGTCGTCATCATCATCATCTCAGAACAAATCTGCCACTCGTGAAAGCGATGAAGTGAAACGTGGAAGAAGAGGCGTAGTTAAAAGTTTGGGAATCTCACGGTTCTTACAGGCTGCTTCTCGAAGAGCTAATGCTTTTTATAAGGCGGTACTGGTGAATTCCAGCTTTAAGGCAAAACACTGGTATGGGGGGAAAAAAAGTCATAAAGTAAAAGTAAAGTTATACTCTTACCCTTCCACGTAAGGGTTTTTATAGAATTTATACAATCGCATGTTTAGCACAATTATAAAATCATTTTACCCTTTAACATTTTAAGTCTTCTGGGAAATCTTTCCACTAGATTTTTAAGTGTGAGAATTTGTCTTTATTTACCCGTTATCAGGCGTTACTGAGGTCAGACACTGATGTTGAGCAAAAAGCTCCGTGTTGCAGTGGGGCGTTCTCGTTCCTCCTGAGGGTGTTCAGTAGGGGTTAAGGTCAGGACACTCGAGAACTTAACACACCACGTTGTCATGGAGCTAGCTTTGTGCACAGGGGTATGGTCACGCTGGAACAGGTTTGGGTCCAACAAAAACCTTAACGCTGAACAGTAAGTCTCCGAAAAACGAGTTCCGCTCCGTCCAATTTGTTCGCAACTCCAACAAACATTCTCTCCATTCTTTTCACTTTTGTCTCCATGGTTATTGCTCGTCGCTTCTTAGCTTCATCTCCGCTGCTTTTACGTTTATTCCGGACATCCTGGGACATGTCCTGGACATGTGATCTAACTTCCGCGATCGGAACATCAGAGCAAATACATGTTCATATCTTCAAAAGTTTGTAACTGGAATGTTCGTATGTAGGGGATTTATTGTATCATACAGATATATTCTCTCACAGTCATCTTTACAATAGACAGCTAACCTTCAGGTAACATTTTAGGGAAGAACCATATACTGGGTGTGGTGGTGAGGTGTCCACATACTTATGCCCACATAGTGTATTTTCAAGGGAAGAAAACGTTTTCAAGTTTTATAAAATGTCATTTATTTTCGGTCAGGACTTTTTCATGGACTTTTAAAGGGTTTAAACTGTCTGCGTTTCCAGAATAGAACAGAGATTAAATTCAGTGATAATGATCCTGATAACGGGGAGTAAAATCATCTACCAGCGAGTTAATTTTTGCTTAAAGAGTCACACCATAGTTGAGGTGATTATTAAAGAGCAGTACATGTTCATGTACACCGTTAACTGATAATATTTTTAGAAAAACCGAGACGGGAAAAAAAATCTCCCAGTGCACCAGCACGCGCGTACTGGTAGTGTAGATGTCCAGTAGATAAACAACAACATCATCATCATCATCAGCCGGTTGTCTTCTGGTTCCTTCGGCACGTGTTGAATCGAGGAGGTGTTTCAGCCCCAAGTAGAAACTACTTTCTTAACCGAATCTACTGTAAGCACCACCTACTACACTAATTAATAAACTGCCTGCCGTGTCCGTGTCTCCTACATCCTTATATTAACTTTGCTTTGATTTTAATCAATGATGTCACCGCCACAATTATACATTTTCATTACAGGATAAGAGCGAGGAGACCTTAAGTCTATCCTCAGGTGTCCACAAAGCATTTGGTCATATAGTGAAGAATAGTCTTATCTCATTAGTCTTATATGTTTATTTGTAGAGGGTCTGATTTAATCCCTAAATCAGAAAATGGAAATTCACACAGTTAACTAGCAAACTCTTTAACTTTAAATGTATGCATGGTAATAAAATAAAGGAAATAAAGTATCGTCCAAATGTATCGTTTTTTTAAAAAAAATTTTTTAAAGTACCTCTTTCATCTCTTCGTGCCAGTGTTGTGATGTTTCACGCCATCCCATCATCACATGCTGTGTTTAAAGTGACCCTGAGTCTGAGTCTCTGACCCTGAAACACTGGCGCTGAGAACGACTGTCACTTAGATAGATGTTAAATCATGAATGATGGAATATCGACGTGAATAAGGAGACTTTTATTTAACGTGTGGAAAAAAAGAAAGCAATTTGTTGTTGTAGAACAAATTAATATTAATATTAATTATATAAAATTAATAATATAAAAAAAACGCATAAGAACAGCATTTGTGGTCCACAAAAGAATACAAAGGATGGCATGTTGTTTCAATGCAATATGATTTTATAGAAAATTAATCAAGCATATTCCACTGAACCGTCTTTTTCGTGTAACATCAAACTCCAAAGTGTTTGTTTTATTTGTTTGTTTATTTGTTTTTGTTTTTTAAATATATAAACACTGATACCTCTGCAATTTAATCCGTTCCAGAGGCGAGATCTTATCAATCCGAACATTTAAAAAAAAACATATCAATGAAGTAGAATATGAAATATATAGATATTGAACCTCACTTAAGCTTAATTTATGAATCATCTTGGCACCGGCTGCTTTCAAAACCAAACTGAAAGCGGCTCGGTTTTCTTCTTGCTAACATTCTTGGGATCCGCGGTGCTACGTCTTCACTAGATCTTCCACAAAATGCTAAAATAACCCACAAAAAATATGTAAACTTACTTCAATTGGCTTTCCAATGAAGCAAACAAGTTTTAATCGGCTCCTAGACATACGCGCGACTTAGCCGGCGCTCCGTTCGGCTCGGTTTGTTCGCTCGTGTGCAAAATGTCAGATCTTAAGGTGAAGGTACAGCGGCACCGCTGTACAAGCATTTATTTAGATATTAGTCACATGCTGCTGAATGCAAGTAATTTTTCCAACACAACATATAAAGGAAAAAAAAAACAGTAAACGATATCTGCTTTGACCCGTTCAGATAGTTTTAAGGTCGTGATTTGTTTAACGGACAGTAAAACCTGATGAATAGATTCCCAACAAAGTGTCATTGCTCATTTGCTGAACCTTATTCTTCACGGCCAGCCTCGTTATAGCGTTCCTCATCTGTGAGGAAATGAGACGTTAGAACTTTTTTTTATTTAGGACTAATGTCAGCAGTATCCGCTATTCGATCCGAGCTCTTCAGATGTCTTACCGCCGCTAATGGGGAGACTTTTTAAAAGCATAAACATCCTCTTGTTCAATGAAAAGCTTTAAAGAGGAAGCCTTACTGCTGGGCTTTTATACAAGTAACACGAGAGTAACAAAAGCTAAACCCTTGAAAAGGAAACATCTGAACATGTGTCTGTTGTTGTTATATGCTCCGTAATGCTTTGAATCGTGGGTTTGTTTGATAAATCGTCATAACACGCCAGCTGTACCGCGACTCCGGCTAGGAAGATATAAGGGGAAATCGAATCTAGTATTGTTTAAGCGTTAGAGGAAGTAGTGGGAGGTCCAGCAGTATATAAACGCATAGACGAAAAGAAGGAAACGTACAGGTTGATGGTTGATGAGTCTCTGACAGAGCGCTCGTTAAAATAGAAGTGTAATTCCTGCTAGTGAAAGCTTCACGGTCACCATGAACCGTCCCCGAGCGTATCGTATCGTATCGTACCATACGCACCACCGCAAGCCTGCTTTCTGTTCACGGCCTCTTATGAAAAAGTGTTTAGGTTTGCCGAGGGTGCAAATACAACAGAGTTAAGATTAGTCACCAGACATTTCCCATGATGCAAAAGCTTTTATAAGCCTTTGTTTGGACACTGTGTTGCAAGCAGGCTGTCTCTGTTTCAGCCAGTCGTCTTCTGACCACACTGCTGCTTACTGAGCGTCTCATCTATATAAATAAAAGAGAGTTTTTTATCTGTACGTTGGTCAGAACTCGCTCTTTCAATGATATCTTAGTTTCATTCATCAGAGGACCCGAAACCAGTCTCCGAAAAAATTCTGTCTGTCTGTCTTTATGTCTGTCCAGCCAGATTTCGTCACAGCATCACGCAAAACTGGCTGGACAGAATTTCATGAAACGTTGGCAGTTGTTCTGTGTTGGCCTGAAGTTAAACCTGCACCATAAATGAAATCAAAATGTTGAGTAGAAGTTGAAGTTATGAGCAGTTCTGTGCCGGATTATAAGCTACACGTTTTAACAGCGTACTGCGCATGCGTCACACTGTGGGCGCGTCTCAAATCGACAGAATTTAATGGACTAGTGCAAAAATATCTGCCTGAAGTTTAATCTGCACCATAAGTGACATCAAAATGTTGAGCAAAAGCAGAGGTGGAAAGAGTAATAAAATTTTGTACTTAAGTGAAAGTACTGTTACTTTAGTGAACTTTTACTGAAGTACAAGTAAAGTTACTCTTATAAAAATCTACTCGAGTAAAAGTAAAAAGTAGCTCATTAAAAATTTACTCAGAGTAAAAGTTACTGAGTTACTTTTTTTTTAACAGCGGGGGTGGG
>JAQMYG010000007.1:2983041-2994478 GCA_030014215.1 Clariallabes teugelsi
GTATCACCTCAATGCTAAACATATAGCAGCTAGCGTGGACGTTAGTATCAATATCTCTCCCTCTGTAAATATTATTATAAATATTTATATGCGATTAAAATGCGATTAATTTCGATTAATTAATTACAACGCCTCTAATTAATTAGATTCTTTTTTTTAATCGAGTCCCGGCCCTAATATATATATATATTATTAATTATTATTATTAAAAAAAATTTTAAGTAGCAAAACAAATAAAAAGGCTAAAATGCTTGATGAGCATGCTAAATGAGTTATGCTAGGAAGTAGTACTGTAAGTTAAACAAATGATCACTCAATTCAATTCAATATTATTTACAACGGCATGTTTACCAACTGACTTTTTTTACAAAGCAGTTTTTGCAGAGGTCATCCGCATACGATCCCTGGAACGACACAAGGCTCTCCTGCAGCTGCTGGAACAAAAATCATTTCCACTAACGGTTTTTCTACGAAGCAGTAATTAAACCAGTGACCTCATCTTCCAGAGAACCCGAGCACAGTTAATAGATCACCGCGCTGCCCTGACTGCAAATCTATGCTGTTGCTTATCATCAATCAGCGAGCCGAATCCACTGATCTTATTTCCTGATCTTATTAGAGTGTTGTGCCTATTCCTGCCGAGTGAGTGCTCTGGCTGTTGCCTCTGGTCCCTGTCTGCAGATGAAAGGAAAAGGGGGGGGCACCGGTCACGGAGGGAGAAAAGAAGGCTGGCCGTGGCCCGTTTGAAGTAAGCAGTTGGGAGTTTGATGACAGAGCGGTCTTTGGGAATTTAAGAGAGGCTCGGAGTGAGCGTTCCCCCCTGGATGACACCTTCAGGAAGGAAGTTTTTCTCCTTCCAAAAGACCTTGCTTTATTTATATTCCACATTTTCATCGAGGGAATCTTTCAAAGGGAGCTTTTTTTTCTTTCTTTTTTTTTTTCTAACCCTAGTTACCCTTTGTTAGCCTTTGAGGGCCAATGCTTTACTTACTACACTAAAATGCTGATTATTTTTATGCATTAATGAAACTTCATGGATCCGGTTCATGGATCATTCATGACGTTTTATGTTTTCTGGTTCTGCTAAAGAAATCCAGCCGGCTTATAATCGCTGACCGTGTTTATCAACGTCATGCGGAGATGCCGATACCAGTGTGACCCGTGTGCACGGACGTCTCCAGCCCGAATCTTCTCCGCTCAGTCAGGATGTCGACCTGCGGCTCTCGTTCGTGACGCGCAGACAAGCCCTCCATCTTTATCTATTATTAACTCAGCAAAGTGGGTGATTAGCCAGCCATCAAAAGAGGCCATATCATTTAAAGCTGTATCAGTGCAGGCAAACAGCGCTGCCGAGTGACCGTTGGCCCCTGGGTGAGACTCTGGCTCCCTCTGGACTAGACTCGGAGGCAAATCAAAGACAGGCTAATCAAAGAGGGCGTGTACCTGTTAACCTACCTGTCATTTAAATTAAGTGTCACTGTGCAAGTCTAGATAAGTGACTGCCTTCACGTGTCGAACCACCGCTGATGTATTTGTTAGCAAAAAAGAAAAAAAAATGCAATGACTAATAAAAAATTTAAATATTAAATTGTAAACAAAGTCTCATTTTTGTGAACACCATTTTGATAAAATGCTCACCAGCCACTTTACAGCGATAAGCCACCCTTACACCCGATCATTCTTAACATGATCCACTCAGCCAATCACATGGCAGCAGCACCACGCAAACAATCATGCCACAAAAAATGTGGTCATATTTGCATTTCTATTACACAAAAAACTAAAATCTAGTGTTTATACAGAATGGGGAAAAACAAAAAGCCACCCAGTACGCGATAGTTCAAAGGAGAACGAGTAGATTGGTTTCGATCGAAAGCTGGGAAAGATAAGATAACTTAAATAACAAGAAGAAAAGCATATCTACATGTCGAACTATGAGGATAAAAAGCGAAAAATGTGAATAAAAAAATATGGTTTCAGTGTTACGAATGTGACATCTGGACTCATTTGGTAAAAAAAACAAACCCCCAGATCACAGACAGGCTTAATGTCAAATAATTAATTAATTTATGCAAAGTTTAATGATTGCTTCAGTTTAAAACAAAGAAATCCTCAAAATTTATATAATCATTTACATCCTGAAAATATACAGTGTTTTATCAGCATTACGGATGTGACATTAAATGCTTGTTTCCATTTTTGGAATAAATAATTTAGGATAAGTTGATGTTATGGATGTGACAGTTTCATGTCATGGATGTATCAGTGTCTGAATCAGTCCTGGTACAGTAAACATGTTTATAAACATTTTAACATGAAAAATTTGAAATAGAAATTATGAAAAAATAACAAAATTACTAAATCTTTCTTTCCTTCTCTTTTTCTTTGTAGTTTTCATCATTTTCTGCCTCTTTGTGCATTTTGATGCTTATAAGCTGACTTTATGGTCAATTTCCAAGTAAAACTTTACTTACTATAAGCATGCGTCGTGTTCGTAGTGTATAAATACGGTTGACCTTTAGCACGGTGGCCTTGCACCTCCAGGGTCAGAGGTCGATTCCCGCCTCGGGTCTGTGTGTGTACATGAAGTTCCATGTTCTCCCTGTGCTTTTTGGGTTTCCTTCCACAGTTCAAAGTCACACAGGTTAGTACTCTAATTGGCGTTCCCAAATTGCCTGTAGTGTGTGAATGTCCTGTGATGATTTGGCACACCATGCAGGGTGACCCGTTCCTCATGCCCAAAGTCTTCGGGGATAGAATCCCGGCCCTGCGCGATCCTGTATACCGGATAAAGTGGTATAGATGGATGAATGAATGAATGAAGTTTCATCATGGTTGGTGTTGTCCTGCCATTTTCCACCCAGAGATTCCAGCCAGAGAAGATGGATTCACATGAAGCCAACATGACATGAGTATGCCGTCCATTCCAACCTGAGAGCACGGCCAATTTCGCTTTTTTGGCTTTTCTATGGCATCATCAGCTGTGGGAACTCGGCGTGTCTAAACTATAGATCGAACAAACACTTTCCTTCACTTGGAAGCCAGAGAGTGCTGTTTCAAATACAGGTTTCTATTTTAGTTGCGTGCTGTGAAGGGCACAACATTTGATTCACATCATATACATACATGAATAAGTTTTGTTTTGTTTGTTTGTTTTTTGCAAAACAAACGTTAGAATAATAACAAAACTTAGAATAGAACATGATAAAAACGACTGACACCTTTTTTAACAAAAAATCCTGAAATTGTCCCCCCCATAATAAAAAAATTATGAGGATTTTGGACAAACGATTAACACTAGTATGAAATGAACTGTAAAATGAAGCCTAAGTAAGAGGTTGTGATACGTGACACGTCCCAGTCCTAAAAGAGGAAAAGAAGCCGAGAACAAAACGCTCGAAGCAGAAGCATTCAGACGATCAGGTCTCCTGCCACCGATTAATTAATTAGGAAATTACGTGGCATTTGTGCCGTCCTCTAGAGAAATCAAAGCAAGGAAAATTACTTAGTTTGTATCCTCTCTCTCTCTCTCTGTCTCTGTCTCTCTCTGTCTCTCTTGCTCAGTCTTTTCCACTTTGTTTGTCTTGTCATCGCTTGATTAATTTTCTTGAGGTAAATCACAACAGGAGTGTGCATGTGTAAGCTGTCAGTGTGTAGATGTATCTATTCATCACCTCAGGGAGAGTGAGAAAGGGTGTGTGTGTGTGTATGTGACAGAGAGAGAGAGACAGAGAGAGAGAGAGAGAGGCCCTTGGGTAATCTTGACGGGTGCGGACACAGGGGAGGCCCCGAGCACCATGTAAACAAGATAGTGATGTCGGATAAGAGAGGCTGATGGTTAATGACAAATGGCTAATAATGCGCGAGGACTGCAGTGCGCGAGGAAGTCTATTGATTATCCTTATTACCCAAAGCATCCGTCTTGAGAGGAGAGCAGGGGGGTGGGAGAGGGAGGGAGGGAGGCAGGGAAATTAGCTTGCTCATTCCCAACTGACGGACTGATTGCTTTGAGGGCCCTGAAAGGGACAAATGGATTCTCACACACACACACACACACACACACTTACGCACACACACACACACACACACACACAAGCGCAAGCATGTACGCAATCTCCTGAACTGTAATATTATTCTAGCTACTGTAACATTTATTATATGATTGTATCATGTTAGAAAAAACGCTTTAACATGTATATGTGTGTGTGTGTCTGTACAGTATATAGTATACAGTATATACACACCGAGGCGGGTTGTTAAGGTGAAAATTTGTATTGTGAAACACATTTTCTTCTATAGGAAATAATGTAAATGCAGATAATCCGCTCCAGCCACACAAAAATATTACCAATATTACAGATTTCCAAAACTAGAATCATATTTTTGAATATAAAAACAATCAGAACATTTTAGAAAACACATTTAAATTAAGTATAATATGAAATGAATGGACATTAAACCTTTTTTCTCGTAAGAAGTAATGTAAACGCAGATAATCCGTTCCAGTCAACCGAAAAATATTACCGATATTACCGATTTTCAACACTATAATCATATTTCTAAAAAACAATCCATCATGTCAATGAGATAAAGTATGAAATAAATGGACATTAAACCTTACTTAAGGCGGTAAGTGTATAATAAGGTGGTGTAGTGGTTATCACTGTTGCCTTGCACCTCCAGGGTCCGGGTTCGATTCCCGTCTCTGTGTGCATGGAGTTTGCATGTTCTCCCCGTGCTTGGTGGGTTTCCTCTGGGTACTCCGGTTTCCTCCCACAGTCCAAAGATATGCAGGTTAGGCTAATTGGTGTTCTCAAAAAATTGCCCATTGTGTATGTGTGTGCGCCCTGCGATGGATTGGCACCCTGTCCAGGGTGTACCCTGCCTTGTGCCCTAAGCCTCCTGGGATAGGCTCCGTGACCCTGAATACAGGATAAAGTGGTATAGAAGGTGAGTGAGTAAACCTTACTTAACCTTCCTTTATGATTCCTCTTGGCACCGGCTGCTTTAAAAACCAAATTGAAAGTGGCTCTGTTTTCTTCTTGCTACCGTCCTTGATAACATTCTAGGGACCCATGACGCTGTGTCTTCACTAAATCATGTGCTAAAAACCCAAAATAAAAAAGTATGCCATAAATGCTTCCCACGCCGAAGCACAATTCGTTAGCGAATCATTAAAGATGTTTCGATAGATGTTTAGCTAGCTAAATTTGCTTGGTTTGGGTTTATTTGCTCACGATTATGAGAGTAATGAATGTGTCTCTGGAGTTTCTGGAGTAGAATCTGTACAATTACAGTAACTGTAACTTTAATGGTACTGTTAATTTTTGTTTGTAATGAGAATAATTAACAATAGTTCTTCATGTTCCCAGAAGATCCTGGAATATGTCTGTGCCATCAGGGAATAAAAAAAACCCATAGATGTTATAACCTGGTCATTCAGTACATTCGGGTCATCAGCTGACTTCACTTTTTGGCCACATAATGTTGCTGAGCGACTGAAGCAACCCCAGACCATAACACATGGCCTCCAGAGGCTTGTACAGTGGACACAATGCATGATGGGTGCATCGCTTCAAGTGCGTCCCTTCGTACCCTGACATGCCCATCATTCTGGAATAGGGTCAGTGGAATGGCTCTGGAATGTTGTTTTTCCAACCACATTTCTTCAACGAGTTGACGGTTGAGAACTATCCTTCCAGGTTTTAATTAAGCAATATCACACGAGGGGAAGTTCTCAGCACAACAACACAAAGGAGTCGTAAACTCTTACCGGAGGGCCTTGGATTCGAAGTTACATTTGGCATTCAGCCTCGTGTTAGAAGCTAGTTAGCTTTGTAGCTCACCTTAGGCATAAATAAAACAACATGGAGGCAATTTGACATGACTTAAAAATTATTATTATTTAGTCGACAAAGTGTCATTTAAAACCATATAACATTATCAGATGTGTTTTCTTGCAAAATAACTGGTTTTTGTTTACGCGGTCAGATCTAATAGCATGGGAAAGTTCCCATAACCCAGTTTTAACCCCGTAATTCCAATGTTTTAATGCTGGACAATATCACTTCAGTTTACTCTGACCTGCAGTTGTTCAGTGTTCCAGTGTTTCAGAGAGTTTGGACAGTTGAACATCCAGCACCCCCCGCCCCCCCCCTCCCGTCTCTCTCTCTCTCTAAAAGTTGGATTTGATGCAAGGGCGAGGAAACATAACTTCAGTTTTGCATAATTATGGAAAAATATAGTGCTTAGAAGTTTTTATGACCAAACTAGCTTCCTCTCATGGCTAATTGCTATGGACACTCTTCCCCAGCACATGTCACATAAAGTTAGCTCGTAAGCTGTGGTTGGAAAACGTTGGGACCACCATAGACTGACTACTTGGCATGTCTATTTACAAGATGAGGTTATAAAAGCTGATAGTTAATGTGCTCGCTAATGTTCTCATGACGTTGTACATCTCGTTTCTAGGTGTCCTAGTTCTCTCGAGGTTCTACGATGGATATGATGCAATCTGATGGTGCACCATGAGTCTCAATGGTAACTTAACAATTCAGTATAGCATAAACATACCTAAAACAATTTAGGACTTTAGTTGTCTTAGTTTAAATAGCCATAGTCGTTCCCGAAGATGAATCAGACTGTTTTGATCTTATAGGAAATTTGGCTGGTCACCATTCACCAGATCACATGACCAGAACTGGCAACAAAACAGCATGTCTCATTATTATCATTGTCTTTCTTATTAGTGGCATCTCTGACTCATTATTGTTTGGGTCCCTGACTGATGATCTTTGGTGGACATAGTCGTGGTTGTGTAATTTTTTTTTTTTTTTTTTTTAGGCAAACCTTGACAGATCCATAATTTTTCCATACCACTTATCTGGTGTAGGTTCATGGAGGTCTGAAGCCTATTCCAGGACACTCAAGGTAGAAGGCGGAGTGTTATGAACCCATCACAAGGCACAAGAACACACCAGAGTACCTGGAGGAAGCCCATCAAGCATGGGGAGAACTTGTACCCTCCATGCACAAAGAACAATAGTGAGATTCAAAGCCCCAACTCCGGAGGTCACTGCATTTTAAACCCCTGAATTTGAATTCCTTTAAGGTAATTATGTGTCTGTTGATGATAAGTGATTGCGCCAGAACTAATTTAATGTTTTCATAGCAACAGGGTTATTTACTTCTGTAATAATGACATTTTTGATCATTTTTGTAAAATAATTTATTGCCTATATCGCTTTATCCTGTATAGAAGGTCATGGGGGGCCTGGAGCCTATTCCAGCAGACGTAGGGCATGAGGCACCAATGCGTCACAGGACACACACATACACACACACTCACTCAAATTTGTAAACAGCAATTACAGTAGTCTAATCTGCATGTCTTTGGACTGTGGGAGGAAACCGGAGTACCCGGAGGAAACCCACCAAGCACAGGGAGAACATGCAAACTTTTTGTACACAGATCCCGAGGCGGGAATCGAACCCTCCTGCTAACCATTAAGCCACTGTGCCGCCTATTATAAATGTTATGACACAAAATTTCAATTAAATCCATTCCAGTTTCAGGTTGTACATTAGAGTATATGTTACTGTTCAATGGAGGTCAGACAACAGTCGTGACAACAATTATGTATTAATGTCCCAATCTGTTACAGCTTCTTCACCTTCCTACTGTACTTTACTTTTCATTCGAAGTGGCCAAAAAAGGTATTCAGGTGCTGGCACAGGTACAGTATGTTCCAGCTCTGAAACACGGTGCCCCCTAGTGGACAGAGCTTTTAATCATCCAGATGTTAAAACGGCACCCAGGAAAGAATGTGAACTATGCTGCTTGCACAGCTGCCACGTCCCCCCACGTGTAGGCATGGACAATGCGTGGAGTATAACCCTTAGTGTAGAATGCTGACTTCTTTAAGCCGGCGAGGTCTACCTGGGTCACTGCAGGACTGCACGTCTAAGCAGAGCTGAAATGAATCTCACCTTCCTGCTGCTTCATCACAATATGGCTGCGAGGTCAAGATGACTACACATACACTGCTTCTGCTTCCTCCTGAGCGGGCATTTCGATATAATAGGTAGATTTATCATAATATTTGATCTTTTTTTTTTCGTAATCATTAAAATGATTCCAACAAAAAAGGCAAAAAAAAAAAACATTCTGTACGGAGAAACAAAGCTATAAGAGATGCATACTGTATATTAACCTGAATTTTTTTTAAAAGGTTGTTATTCATGATTATTTATTCATCACTTTGACCTAAACACTTAAATCCTTTTGCTTTAAAAACTTATTTTAAATGTTAGCGAAAGCAGATAGATATCAATCACGCTGTAGTAAAAATCTCTTTACGGTTTGTAGTCTGTGGTTATGGCTTGTGGTATCTTCATTCTGGTTCATTACATTGCTGTCAGGGGAACGTGTCTGTAATAATGGAGCTGATCGATATCCATCTTTTCTTTTACAGTAAGCGTGCTAAAGTATTTATGCATTAATTGACTGCCTCGTGCCAAATAAAACCTAGATGACTAAATTGCGAATTGGAGGTCAGCACGTCTTGAAGTGTAATAAATAGCCTTTTTAAAATCAGATGCTGGAATGCTTCCACTGGCGAGCTGCTATCACCTCTGAGGAACGTATTGGTCAAATAAATGTGCTTACTTCATGGCTACTTAAATATGTAATAGCTTTTTGCTGAGAGCACGCATTAGAGAGTGTATTGGGCAGGAGCGTGCTATCGTTCAGCGGCATGTGTGTGTGTGTGTGTGCGCGCGCATAGGATGAGACGATCAGCCATTATACAGACACGTGTCAAATAAAAAGAAAAGACAGACCAGCTTTAGAGGAAAATGTCCCTACAATTCAATACAAAGTTGCTATGCTATATTATTATATACTATTACGTCACATTTTATCTTCTTATGAAACAGTTCCATCTGGATCGGTGCGGTCTCGTTCCAGGATCAGAGTGTCCCCATGAACAGGACATAGTGTCTCACTCAGTGGACTGATGAGCATGAAAATGATAAATGACATGCTGTGGCCTTCAGAATCACCAGGTCTCAATCATATTAAACAGCCATGAGGGATCCGGGTCTTACATGTCCACTTCCACATCATGTCCCTTTCCCATTCCACATCATGTCCCTCTGTACATCCACATCATGTCCCTTTCCCATTCCACATCATGTCCCTCTGTACATCCACATCATGTCCCTCTCCTCTTCCACATCATGTCCCTCTGTCCATCCACATCATGTCCCTTTCCTCTCCCACATCATGTCCCTCTCTCTGTCCACATTATGTCCCTCTGTCCATCCACATCATGTCCCTTTCCTCTCCCACATCATGTCCCTCTCTCTGTCCACATTATGTCCATTTCCCCTTCTCCACCATGTCCCTCTCCTCTTCCACGTGATGTCCCTTTCCTCTCCCACATCATGTCCCTCTCTCTGTCCACATTATGTCCGTTTCCCCTTCTCCACCATGTCCCTCTCCTCTTCCACATGATGTCCCTTTCCTCTTCCACATGATGTTCCCCTTTCCTTCCACATCATGTCCCTCTATCCTTCCACATCATGTCCCTCTCTCTGTCCACATTATGTCCGTTTCCCCTTCTCCACCATGTCCTTTTCCTCTTCCATATCATGTCCCTCTCTCCGTGAGCATCATGTCCCTGTCCTCTTCCACATGATGTCCCTTTCCCCTTCCACATCATGTCTCTCTCTCCATCCACATCATGTCTCTTTCCCTTTCCACGTCATGTCCCTCTCTTCTTCCACATCATGTCCCTCTCTCCATCCACATCATGTCTCTTTCCCCTTCCACATCATGTCCCTCTCCCCTTCCACATCATGTCCCTGTTCCATTCTGTACCATTCTACACAATGTTTTCTTTGTTCTTCTACATCATGTCCCTCTCCGCCTCTACATCATGTCCCTTTCTTCTTCCACATCATGCCCCTCTACCCTTCTACATCATCTCTCAATTTCATTCCTCACCATAAAACTATTTCATGTTTCCCAACATGTCCCTCTGCCCTTTAACACAAGGTGCTTTCCTTCTCCAACATAATTTAATTCTACATCATGTCTCTCTTGCAATGCACATTGTTTTCCTATCCCCTTCTACATCATATTCCTCTCTACTTCCGCATTGTGTCCCTCTCTCCTTCCGCATTGTGTCCCTCACCCCTACCTCACCATGTCCATGTCCTCTTCCACAATATGTCCCTTTGCCCTTCTACATCCTGTCCCTGTTCCATTCCACACCATAAAACTAATGAATGTTTCCCAACATGTTCCCCTGCCCTTTTTTCACCAGGTTATTTTCTCCTTCTACATAATGTTCCTCTTTTGCCTTACACTGCATCAACCTCTCCACCTTCCTCATCATGTCCCAATAGATAAATCTATTGGAATAAGATCTACTAGTAGAAAATCTACTGCTCAGGATGTCTTACTAGTCAGGAACCTAAGAGCTTGCGAAATGCAGATTACTATAATCAATATGGGTGATCATGGAAATACAATTAAAACCTGTGTAAATCAATCAGTTTCTATCTTGGCAGCTTAATTGAAAGTAATTACAGACGGTTTGCCAGGATTTTTTTATTTTTTATTGAGCATTCCTCATGAAAATGGTATAAAAAAAGATATAAACACAAGAAATCTGATTATCAATTCTGTAATACAAGCCCTTCTCGTTTCTGATGATTATCCCCACTGTGCCATGCTTGAAACACTTGGGAGGTACAGCTGAGCTGGCCGGTAGGAAGGGAAAGATGTTGAACAAGCGCCTTCCTCGCCCTGCGGTCTGTAAAAACGGGGCAACAGGACAGCGTGTCTGACCGCCCCAAACTAAACACTGTGGTCCACCACTACTTATGAGAGAGTTCAGAAATCTCAAGAAACATTCAGTCTAAATAAAGTGCTTTTGAAATGTAAGGATGTAAGCAAAGGGTGGCTGCGATGTTCTCACATCGATACTGCTGAAAGGAGTTTTATGCGACTCTTGGAACAGATGCTATAAACTTGTTTTTTTAATGTAAGAACAAAACAAGATTTGCCAGAGGTTATATTAAAACAGGCCATCTTTGTGTTTTTCTTTTTAATGACATGATTGCACTGAACCTGTAGAATATTCACTTAATATGAAACAGAGTTATATTTGGACAGAAACGTTGTAACTTATGGCCAGTAACAAACGCCATGAATTTCCTCCTTTGGATGACGTGATTTAAAGTGGCTTGTGCAGCTGAGGTATTAACTGCAAGCGACTGAGGTGAGACCACACGGGCAGCCCCTTCGGTCTGCCCTGCACGGGCCATATTTTTAGGAACGCTCCACTGTAGTGTAGCGCAGCCACATAAAGGGGCATTTTAACAGGGAATTGAAGAGCTAATGCTGCTCACCTGTATTAAAAGATGC
>JAQMYG010000007.1:3008769-3020394 GCA_030014215.1 Clariallabes teugelsi
ACAGCATCACCCGGGAATCGAACCAGCGATCTCCGGATGATAGGGCGAGCACTTTACCACTGCGCCACTCGGAGGCCGACACAAACAAGTTTTGATCGGCTCCCGGACGCACACACAACTTAGCCGGTGTTCAGTTTCGGCTTGGTTTGTTTATTCACGTTTCACAAATTTCAGGTCTCTTGGGGGAAAACGTCGTGAGGTGGATCATTCATATACCAAGGTACCACCGTACACCAGATGGACAACCTGAGAACTTTTGAAATGTCACACAGACAGGAACCTGCGCTCAGGATCGAACAAAGGACCCTAGAAGTGTGATGAAACAACTGCTGCTGTATTTAAAACTACATTATTACTAATTTCAGTTTCCAGAACCAATAATTTCCTTGTGTGGTTTTTTATAACTCGGGTCATAAACACCCACACCTACGAAGTCGTTAACAGGTCGTGTAATAAACGCGAGTCTAAATGAGCTTAGAGTAAAGGTTTCTCCTCTACTCATGTCTCGGGTTTACTGTAAGCTTGGAAACACTGGGAGTAAAGCGTCTCCTATGGGAAAGCCGTAGAAACATGTTAGTCTAATGGGTTAATGATCCTCTCTCAGGTTAGAGTGCCATTAAATGCTGGACAAACTCTCTCTCCCTTTCTCTCTCTCTCTCTCGCTCTCTGACTCACTCCCTATCTATCCCCATCTCTCTTGCACACACACACACACATCGTGTGATGGAACTAATTGATGAAGATTGCTCTCTATCAAAATTGGCCCCCCACCGTAAATGCCATTCCTGTGTGTTGGCTTGTTCAAACAGCGGTCCCGCGTTAATGGTTAGGCAAAGTATTTACTCGTCATTAGTCTGTGGTCTTACACCAGCACAATGCCTACTCTTGATGATGGAAGAAGCAGACAAAGAGAGAGAGAGAAGGTCCAAGGAGCAAACATTTGAGTAAGACAAACCTCTTAGTATCATCTCTTCCTGATGCCCAAGCTTGGAGATCGTTCCATCAAATGTTCCATAAACATCGTCTATAAAGGGTCCCAAAGATCCCACAACCAGGGTTAGAATGTGAATATGAACAGGCAAGATTTCTACATGATTCCACGTATACAAACAGGGTGGGTGAAAAGTAACTATTAAAAGATTTGTCACAAATGTATTGAAACAAATTGTACATGTACATGTATTGCGTCCACGTCCTCCAGTGCGCATGGATTTGTCTTGTACACCCACTCCTGTGTAGGCCCACAGAAAAAAAAAAAACACATGGAGTGAGATCTGGACTTCATGAGGTCCGTATCGTCCCAGCCAACGTCCTGGAAAATGCTGGAGGACACACTGGAGGACTCGGTGTGGCACGGATTCAGGAGGTTCTCAGCAATATCTCATATAACGACTTCCTTCAGGAAACTGGTTGATGCCGCCGGTGCCTACGTTGAAATTTAAAGATTTGCTTTAATTTTCCCATATAATAAAGTTTCAATAAGTTTTTATTAGAAATAGGGACTTTATTACCAATTTTTAATGCCTAGTTACTTTTCACCCAGTCTGTAGTTATTAGGAAATGAATTTGACTTTAAAAAAAAAGTGCACTTAAAAAAAAAATCTCTGCCTCTTCAGCCTTTAAAGGCCATCCCACAGTCCATCCTAATTTATTGATCTCGGGTTGTTATGTGCAATTAGCTTTTATTATGTGTTACAGTTGACTCAGGCAGATATCATCAAGAACGGCAAAATGGCTTAACGGTATTGACAGGGTGATAATTGCCCCGCCGGAGGTGTGCACCGCGAGACCTTGAGCAGTAAGGAAAGAATATCTTAATGCTTCTCCGATGCAGGCAAAAAGATACTTAAGGGTCACCTAGTAGACTCTTATCAGTTCTGAGTCGTTAGCGTAGTGGTGGATTGGGCTATTGCGGCGGAAAATAAGGGAGTAAGGGCACTCAGGCTCGGCTCGTTCAGGTCTTCTGTTCCACGCGGCTGCTCAGGATGTGTGTAAGGAAGGAGGGAGAATGGCCCTCGTAGGGGTCGGGTGAAGGGGAGAGAGGCCAGCGTGTCAGCGTCGCTCCATCACCTGTGATTTAGGGCACATCGTTCAGCTCGAAGATGAACTGGAGGAGATCCGAGCTGATCACCAGCGGTTTATGTGTTTATGAAAACGCACGCACAAGCTGGTGAATGAATGCAAGGACCTTGCGAGAGAGACTGTGCAAAGTGCTTTCGGTCTTCAGTTCCAATTGTGTACACGAACGAATAAAAATCTACCCTCATAGCAATTACACTTACTTATATCCTCAATGGGGATTTTTTTTTTTTATTCATATGCACATATGCACAAGGACATATGCTTCCTTTGAATGAAAAAAAAAAAATATATATATATATGCTTTTCTCTTGTAATGCACATTCTAAACAGTCTTCTGTGCTTATTTATAGGAACTATCTACGTACACCCTGCGTGTGGTGGGATAATGTACGGTATCCACCTGACATTCCAACCACAGCTGTTTTCATATTTACTCCCCACCTCAAGCGAACGCAGATCAAACCCGAACTTCACACTCGTCTGTAGGACCTGGTTTCCTCTATCGCGCAGAAGATGGCGAGAGCCATTGTCGTGTTTTTTTGTCGGTGCACAAACACGCAAGTCTTCCTTGTGGATCTGTTGCTACAGTAGCTTTCTCTTCAGACTTTCACCGGCTATGTTTTGACTTTAGGCGAGCACCTGATGGGCCGCGCAAGCACCATTGTTCGGTGAAGCTCTTGAAAATAGAAGCATATAGGAAGCAATGAACAATGACTGTTGCTTGACCTACTAATGGATCTAACAGTGCTAGGACATGTTCTCTCTTTCTCTCTCTCTCTCTCTCTCTTGTTATTCCCCCCCTCCCGCTGTCTCTTACAGGGACCCAGAGCGAAAAGAAAAGAAAAAAAAAAGAAGAAGAAGAAGCTGGAGAGAAAAACATATGGGGTTTAATTAAACACGGACTGTCCGATTGGACATTCCTTTCTCTGGGAACGTACATGCCTGACAGTGGCGGCTCCGGAGAAAGCGATGAAGGGAAGAATGCTAAAATAAACATATCACAGGTAGGACCATGAAACAAACCTGATAACCGAGGGGTATGAGTCAGAAGTGCCATGGCACACATCCCAGCCCTTTCCCAGGCTTGGAGTGCTGTTTACTCTGCGACACACATACACACACATACACACACACCCTTCTTTCCCCATACTCTCTCTCTCTCTCTCTGTCTCTCATCTCCTGGGTTTATGCTTTACAGAGAAGGTCAGCATAACATGGCTTTCACACACTGCAATAGACAAGCCATGGGTGGCAATGACAACATCCCGACTTGCACACACACACACACACACTTGCACTCATGCAAAATAAAGAGTAACTCTGTCACAGCCAGGAAATCTGCTCGAGTCCCATGGCTCTTGGCTTTTATCTGTGCGAGTGGAAATCATTCGTTAAGCCACAAAATCACAATGCGTGATGTTAAATGAATTGCAGTGTCAGTCGTGGTGTTTAGCAAAACTCCAAGTTAAGATTTCGATGTTTAAGATGTGCACATGCATTCCATTATCTTTTATAAACGCTATTATTATTTTCGTCGGACAGAAATGGACTCGAAGATATTTTTGCTCACAATCATCTTTTTTATTTTATTATTTATCTCTATTTCCCTTCAAAAACCTTGTGGACAATCTGTAAAGGAAAGGTATTAAAACATCCAGTTTCATCTACAGCCAGACATGCCTCCTGACACATCTGTGAATAAATAAATGAAAATGTATTGCGGTAGGTGTACATGACTCCGGTTTCATTAGCTCCTGAAGCCCTCTCTGTCGAGATTGAAACCTTGACCCCCGTATGTTAGGACTAGCCATGGTTTATTCTGCTATAAAGAGCTCTGTCTTTAGCGCTGGACTCCACTCAGCGTCGTAAAACGCCACCGGAGAAAAAAGGAAAGAAAGAAGACAGGGCTAAGTTGATAAATCCTCTTGGTAAGCAAAGAGCTCTCAGGTACTCTCCTGTTATCAGTTCCCATCCACTTATAGAAGTCAGGACGGTCATGCTCTGTTGGCATTGTAGCCGCCGGAGTCATTAGGATCTCTCGCCTTGGTCAACAGGCCAGTGTTTACTGAGCCACTCATCCCATCTTAGCCCCAAATTGGAGCGTGTTATATGTTTTTTGTTTGTTTTTTTAATGGTAAAAGATGTGCTGAATAAAAAAAGGTGCAGTTGAACACAGCAATGTCTTGAAGTATAATGGTTTAAAATGCTTGGCCAAATTCTGTTTTTTTTTTTACAGAATAAAGGACCGAATATGGTATAGATTACTATGTTCCTTGTTAGGAACATAGTATCACCAAATACACGGTGAGGTCAAAAGTATGTGGACACCTGCCCATCACAACCAGGGGTGGCGGTGGTGGCTCAGTGTGTTCAGACGCTAAGTTACTGATCAGAAGGTCGCCGGTTCAAACCCCAGTTTCTACCAGGTTCTCACTGTTGGGCCCTTGAGCAAGTTGGGCCCTTAACCATGTCTGCCCTAGGGGCGCCATTCAAAATGGCACTCTGACCTCTGACCCTTATAACTAACAAAAATCTGGGATGTGCATGTACATGTGACAAATAAAGGATGAACTTAAGAGTTGAACATATGCGGTTCTTTGACATACTGAAGCACTGAAGTCAATGTTGGAAGCACACAATTGTACAGAATGCATCTGTATTTCATTTAGACAGGATTAGCTCAGTGGTTAAGGTATTGGACTTTGCCTTACAAGGTCCCAGGGTCAAGATTCAAACCCCAGCACCACCAAGTTGGGTTGCCCCTGTTGGGCTCTTGTGCAAGGCCCTTAACACTCAACTGCTCAGATGCATAATGAGATAAAATGTACAGTAAGTCACTCTGGATAAGTGCTTCTGCCAAATACTGTAAGTGTAAATCTATGCTGTAGCATTGCAATTGCATTTCACTGCAGCTCAGAGAACAAACCTGTTCCAGCATGACAATGCACCAAAAGAGCACAGAGTTTGCTCAGGTTGGAGTGGAACAACTTGAAAGCCCAACTTGAAAGTCCTTATACAGTAGAGCATCTGAACACCAGACATCAGTGAACTCAAATTTACAAAGCAATGCTCCAGAATTTAGTGGAACAGAGAGGTTATTATTATAAGGTTAATCAGGAACGGAATGTTGAACACTATATGGGACTGGTGGTGGGGTAGAGGTAGCTCTGAGGTAAAGGCGTTGGACTGCTGATCTGAAGGTCCCAGGTTCAAACTGGTTCCACTTGAGCAAGGCCCTCAACCCTCATCTGCTCAGATGTATCCATCCATCCATCCATCCATTTAGGAACCTCTGTAGTCCAGCTAGGGGTCGTGGAGGCCAATAGTGATTAACATTGTATTTGCCTTTTGTATTGGAACGCCAATTAGCCTAATCTGCATGTCTTTAGACTGTGGGAGAAAAATGGAAAATCAGGAGGAAACCCACCAAGCATGAGGAGAACATGCAAACTCCATGCACACCGACCTCTACGCCCTCTCAGATTTGTAATGAAATAAAACATTAGTCTCTCTGAATAAGGGTGTCGGCCAAGTGCCACAAATGTAACTAATGTAATGTCAGGTGTACACAAACTTTTGGCCCTATTGTGGACTAGAAGCTAAAAAACAAAGCTGAGTTTCCCAATCTGTTATATTAGAGAGAGAGAGAGAGAGAGAGAGACGGTCTGATGCATTTCGAGGCTCGACTCAGAATGTTTGCCGAAACAGTTCAAAGTTTGACAGTTTACGCGCTTTATCAACCTGTGGATGCGTCCCTTTGATCTCGGCTTTACCGTCTCCCGCGCCCTGCACTGCGCGCTCACCCCCCCCTCTCCGCGTGTTAATCATTCCTCCACTATACAACCCGTCAGCTCCTGCTTATCTGCCAGTGTGTCACTCTATAACTGGCTGTTATTACGCCGTGCGCGGTCGGTGCGTGGTCCTGCATGCGGGTCACCGAGGATGCGTGGCGCATGATGGCGAGGTGCGGGCCGTCGGTTACGCGCAGTGCTGCAAACTCAACCCCACACTCCAGGCAGTGTGAGACAAAAACGCACAAAATGTTTTTACGTATAAGTGGGCCAGTGGGACGAATGGAAAATGTACGTAGGTATAGGGTCCGAGAAGAAATACAAAGAAGCAACAAAAAAAAGAAAAGAAAAGAAACCCGTTAATTGATGTTATGGCTTCTGTAGGTATAACTAAGATTCAGCATATAGTCCTCATCGTTTAACCTGTAAGTCACATGTGATAAAATAAAAAAATAAAAATTTCATAATAAAATAAAAAACAACATATTTATTTATTTATTTTTGCCCGTATCATCTGTAGTAATAATAATACTAATAATAATGTTTGGAAATTTATTGACTTAGGCCTATTTAAAAACCATAATTTAACTTGTGTTTTATATTTAATTAAACGAATGTATTATGTAACATATTTTAAACTCTTCTTCTTATTATTATTATTAGATGTTTCTACATGGGGTCAAATAAATTCGTAAATTTACTGTTTTGGTAAAAAAAAAAAAAAAAACAGTAGTACTTTTTGTTTGCTGTTTTCATGAGTGTGCAACTCACACAACAAATCACATGGATTTTATAAAGTCGGATGTTTCCATAATAATCATTTCTGATTTAAAGTTTTATAATAAATTATATGCGCAACACTTGGGATATATCCTTTACAAACTTTTCTAAATAATATAATTTTGAGAATTCTGTTTTTTAAATAGACTGTATAGAGGATACCCACCACATTGTGTCCCCTCAAAACTAAATCCTCCTGTTTCTCATGGTTTAGTGCATAAAACAATACAATTATTTCTTCCTGAATTTTTATTATTATTATTATTATTATTATTTGCATTTGTGGTTAAATGAATGTCTCGTGTGCAGGGACACATCGTTATGCGCACATACAGCAGAGTAACAGAATAATCCTGCGTGTTGTGCGCGTACTCACACACTCACTCACTCACACACACACAGCCCCTGGAGAAGGTGTTTATGGTAGTTTCATCTCATAACGTTGGACTTACAGGCGCTTTACAGGTCCGTCATTAGCGGTGTTAAACAGCTGTGATCCGGCCAGAGAGAGAGAGAGAGAGAGAGAGGGATAGGGAGTGTTGGAAAGCGCTGCGTCCCGGTTCCGCACAGGTCATTGGATAGGGTGTGTGATGTCACACAGGGAGCGCGCTTCGGATTGGTGGATGTGGTGTGGCTGCGGCGTAAACAAAGCGGCGAGGAGAGGTTTGAACTTCACTGTCTCAGTACAGTACAGGCTGCGCGTGGAGAGAGAGAGAGAGAGAGAGAGAGTACTGTGCGGAGAGAGAGAGAGAGAGAGAGCACTGCGCGTAAAAAAGAGAGCACTGCGCCAAAGCGCAAAGTTGCCTGCTAGTCCACTAGAAGTATAGCAAGCTGGAAAAGAGAAGAAAGTCTTTAGGTGTCCTCTTGGTAATCCTTGGCTGATGAGGGTCAGTGCGTTTCTGTAATTTAATCCAAGCCTCTGCGCAGCTCCTCAGTGCCAGGGCGCGCATTTGGGTTTGTTTGGCCTGCAGTAACTCAGCTCACACCGCCACCATGAACTTCTCCAAAGATCAGCTCTAGTCCCAGACAACTTACCGCGCGGGATTTCCAGAAGCAAAGCTCGGTGTGTGAGTGTGTGAGTGAGTGAGTGAGCATTTCTGGTGTTGGTTGCTCTTGGTCCAGGTGGATCGCCGTACAGATCGGCGGCTCTTCTTCATCGTAGCCGAGCTGTCATGCTGCCCAAAGTCGAGTCAGACTGCCTGGGACTCGCTCGGTCGCATGGGGAGCAGGGCCACATTCCTGCAAACATGCAAGGTAAGGCTGAAAAAAAAAAATTAAGGACTTGGTTTTATATGTCTGTTTATGTGTTTTTTACTTTTGCACAAGACAGCACAGGAGACACGTGTCTGTCTCATGCACGCTGCATGACACTGCTACACTCAGACACATCACACATCGTTACTCTAGCCATCATTACTGATTTCTTTTTGTTCTGTTTTTTTTTTTTTTTTAAGGCGTTTCAAGGTGATCATTGCATTCAAGTTGAAGCCTTGTGGAAGTATTTTGCAAAAAATGTATATTAACTGAAATTTGATTTCTTTATTTCACTCAGAAAATTTCAGGCGAATTTCAGATTGGAATATAAAATTGTTGCACTTGAATAAGTTAAGGCTTTGGATTTGAGTTTAAAACAAGCAAACATACAAAATAAATTTGTACAGGAAATTACTTTTCTTTTTAATAAAAGGACGTGAAAACAAAACATATTATTTAGAAAAAGAAATATATACATTGCGGTGTTTTCCTTCAGTAGCCTATTTATTTAAAAAAAAGAAAAATGATTTAATGTTGCCTCAGTTATTAAACATGATTATCCAAGTGGTAATTATATACTACATTCCTACTCGATTTTGGTTTGTTTGTATTTTAGTGCTTGTTTCTTAAATTCACGAGTTTTTTATTTAGTTTAATTTGTTTTTGTACAACAATAAAAAGCGGATTTTATTTAACGGAGAGTGTTTTCTCGGTATGAATGCAGATTTCACGCATATATTTTTGCTTCAGTTTTCGAAATTAAAAATGTGCCTAATTAAAAAAATACTTTAAAGTCTGACTGGGCTGTTTTTTTTTGTTTTTTTTGGCGTTGCAAAGATTTATAAGATTTATAACATGAACACATGCTCTAGAGGATAAAATGCACCGTATAAATAAAAAAAATCTATAAAACAGGAACTGTGTGTTGAACAGAAGCAATAAAATGCACTAACTCTAATTAGGAACCATTAATAGACTGCTGTAAAGCAATTCAACTCGAGCATTTAAAAAAAAGCTTTAAAAAAAAAAATATATATATATATATATATTATTATTTACAGGTCATTCAAAAAAATGAAATCATAACATTTATTTACTTGTATTTTTGTGTGTATGCAAGCAAACCAATCCTAATATTTTTTTAAATATATAATTTATCTCTACAATATTAAATAATTAAAATGTAAAAATAATTCAGATGCGTTTTTGCGCTTCCTCGAAAGTTATGATCCGCCAGCACCAAAATCTACCCAAGTTTCCTTTAGAGAGAGAGAGAGACAATGTTAAAGCTAAACGTTAGACTAAACGGATTAATTAGTTTCCCACATGAGCCTGGAGTTCCACAGGAGTTGAGCTTTGGCTCGGCCGACGGCTAAAGCCGGCTCTCCAACCAACGCGCGCGTTTCTCCGACCTGCTCACTGTGCGAGCGCTCATGAATATTAATAAGCTTGAAAGTGATGGCTGCCCTGTGTGCCACCATCCTCCACACTCTACAACACTTATTATTATTATTATTATTATTTATTAAAATATTTATTTATTTATTTATTTGCCCAGATTTCCCTGAAACTCTTTTTTTTTTCTTTCCTTCTCTCCACTTGTCCACACATCTGTAGGGGATTTAAGTGCTCAGTTCTATAGAACTTTTTGCTTGTTTGCCAAGTAAATTCATAAGAGCTGGTTTTATGAACAAACAACCGGAAAAAAAAAAAAAGCTCTGAAATCTGGGTTTCTGTGTGTGCCTGTGCTTTTGCAGCCCCTCAGTTTAAAATGATGGACTACTCATATGATGAAGACTTGGATGAGATGTGTCCCGTGTGCGGAGACAAGGTGTCCGGATATCACTATGGCCTGCTCACCTGTGAGAGCTGCAAGGTAGGCTGGGATGCTGCACTTCTATATCTATATCTATGCAGTATGATAATCATTAAATTGAATTATCACCTATTGTGTTGGATTAACACTTCTTACACTGCTCTAGTGTACAGAATGAACACCTGGAGCACTACATCATTAAACGATCACCTGCCGTGCTCCTTTTTACAGCTATGTTCAGTGTCATTTCATATAAACCCTAGTTCTTTCCATTAATCTCATCCCTGAGATTTTTCTCCGCACTGCAGTCGCACATTGCTCGGTATCAAAGTCCACTTTATTATTATCTACCACACTATTGCATCATCTAACTCTCCAGCATGCTTCATTTATGGAAATTATGCTTCTTAGTGTAATACTAAACCGTTTCTAAGTAAGCCGCACATTTAGATTTTTTTTCATGCAAAGTATTCGAAATGTGCGTTTCTTGTTTTTCTCCTGTTCCATCCTGACGAGAGCAATTCGAAATTCTTCTTTGAAAAATAAAAACACACACACACACAAAAAAAAAATCTAGATTACCCCGAATAGAGCGTTCTTATTTATAGCTTGCATGACGCTTTTATCCGTGCCTTCACCAAAACCATAAGAATCACACCACACTTTTATTTCTGGTATCTTGCATATAAACATCTACAGTAAACTAATACATACAGTAAGTCAGACTGAATTATTATTCACTTTGTTGTTTTGTTTTTAGGACTCCTGTTTTGCTAACACATTTTTAACGTAGGTCTAGTTTCCTCCTCAGATCATAAATAATCAATCATTTACCCGAGCCTGGCTCATAAATGTGCCCGAGTAGAAATACATAGCAGTGCAAAATGATTACAGAGGCCGTGGTCGAGTTCTTTGCTTCAGCATTTTCAGTACACTTACATGTTTCATATTACTGTCCCAGTTTTTTTTTTTTGTGCAAAAAAGTGCGAGCAGTTTGAGAAGTGAAAGAAGTGCCACTGGCTTTAGCTGTGGAGCCGACCTTATTTTTAGCTAGGTTCGAAATACCGAGGGAAATATTGCAGTGTGTGTATGTGTGTGTGTGTGTGTCTGTGTAAGTTGAATAAGTTCATGCTTTTTCCTGGTGTGTCTGTTTTTTTATTATTATTATAATTCACTCTGAAAATCAATTCCAACCTGTTGAAGTCAGCTGCTGTCAATTATAGATCAAATTTATTGGGTTTATTTCATAAATAGTGAACATTTAGAACATTCCAGAGGAGTGATTAAAGGGCCGGTTAAATTGAAATGTCTTGGGACAATTGTACATTTTCATGTTTAAAAAAAAAAAATTAGCTTCAATCTTTAAAAAAAATTATATTGCAAAATGTGTAATTGTGATGTGTTGAAAGAGACGTACATTTTCAAACATTTACATTTAAAATTAAAAATACGAATTTAAAAATTTAGTCCAACTGAAAGCTAGACTTGGAAATATCTTTAAAATATAGAAAGTATAGACATGTCTGAGTGTTAAACCTGAGCTTAAATGTAATTTTATGAATCAGTTTTTATTGTCGTGCCTGGTGCTTTATTACCACGTTATTCAGTTTCCGTCAGGTGTTATTCGGGGCATTGCTCACATTAGATTTTTTGACCTTTGACTTTGTTTCTGTTTATTTATGCCCGTGTGAGTTCACATGTCAGGGCGTGTGTGAGCGTCTGAGAACACATGTATGGATCTGTGTTTACACGAGGAAGCCCTGGATGGTGATCATTCAGCGGGCCCTCGCCCTCTTTTCATGTTTCAGCTTGTGTGGCCTTGACACCCCCCCCCCCACACACACACAGACACACACTCAGACTTACTTAACCCTGCAGCTATTTTTATAACACACAGTGTCA
>JAQMYG010000007.1:3026532-3038978 GCA_030014215.1 Clariallabes teugelsi
TCTCTTAGTGGTGCTTATCCTCATCTCTATACTGTTCAAAAAAGAAAATGTTTGTTTGTTTGTTTGTTTGTTTGTTTGTTTGTTTATAAATATCATTATCACAGTGCCAAAACAAATAATTTTCGCTATTTTCTCGCTTTTTAAGGATAGGTGTAAATCTGTAAGTGGTGCTTATCCTCATCTACGGTATACTGTTCAAAAAAATATTTCTTTGTTTTTTGTTTGTTTGTAAATATTATTATCACAGTGCCACAACAAATGATTTGTGCTAATTTCTTGCTTCTATGGAGAGATGTAAATCTGTAAGTGTGCTTGAAAACACAGCTAGTTGGCATAGCCTTTAGACGTGTGTGTGTGTGTGTGTGTGTGATTTATTAATAATAATAATAATAATAATAATAATAATAATAATAATAAAAAGAAATATAAATCACAAAATAACTTTGTCAAACACAAGTTGAGAAACGCGTCTCGCCCTTGTGCACCCGGCGGCCTTAGTGGATGTCAGTAGACGTTTCATCTGAAGTGTTCGAGGGGAAAAATAATCTGTCACTGACTTTTGTTTGTACTCGATGCTTAACATCCTCAGGAGCGCGCTAATGACAAAGCCGCAGGTAGTGTTTAATAAACAGCGGAAAACGCCAGCGAATATGAGGCTTGTCAGAGGATCTGGGGAACCGCAAGGCCACTATAAATACACCTTCATCTGCGTCACTATTATTAGCCTCCCAAGAACAAAAGAAATTCCCTGGTAATAGAGTCGGCTCTACGAGAAAAAAAAAAAAAAAAAAAAAAGGTCCGCCAAACGTTTAAAGATTCGGTTTCCATAAGGTGGACTTAGTTACAGCGCTCATAAATATTTGTTCCTGAATGGCCCTCTCTAAATAGAGCTCCCCATTGTGTTCAAATGAATAAAAGAGAGAGAGACAGAGAGCTCACATACTCCATCGGTTAGTTCATAGACTTATGGGGAAAAAAAGTTCAACTCTATAATAATAATAATAATAATAATAATGAGTTTATGGATGTGCGTATGATTTGTAAAACATTCCACACTGTCGTAAATACAGACTGTACTTTAGAACTAATAGTATAATATGCTTAAAGGATGACGTTTGATATATATATATATATTTTTTTTTTTATTCTATAAATAACTAATTTCATGATTATTATACCATAAACAGAATATCATTTACACTTATACAATGCACACTGTATAAAGTAGTTTACATTAATCATACACAGTGGCTCAATTGCATTGGTGTACATGTGTGTGTGTGTGTGTGTGTGTGTGTGTGTGTGTGCGTCGAATGCGTGAGCTGGGCACAGAGAGGAGGAGAAGGGGAAACAGATGCACTCATTCCTTGTTGTCAGAGCCGTGCGTGCCTGTCTTCTCCCGGCCCCGCTGTTAGCACTCGACGTGGAGAGTGATTCACGTCCACCGAGAGATCGGCCTTTTCATTCTCATCTCCCTGCCATTGTTTAATAGATAGGATGCATGCGCTGCACTTTTCCTCGCTACACAATAGGACCAAAAATACGCAGATTCGCCACGCTATATACGTTTCACTATTATTATTATTATTATTGTTAATGTTATGATGATTATTGTTATTATCATTGTCACGTTATTCCACTCACTCATCAGTTCCCAGCGTTAAAAGGTAAACTTCATCACGGCGCGAATGAACTCGTTAGCTGTATATTTAGTCCTTCCAGCTGATAAAAGTCAGCCATGCAAGGCTTACAGTTCCTCAACATGTGGTGCACATATTTATTTTTACCTGTTCATGGCTGCTTGGGGACGGTCCAGATATTTTTTTTTTTTTCTTTTCTTTTTTTTCCTCTTTCCTTCTTCACAGTGAAGTGAATGACAATACCAGGCGCAGCGTCATGCAGGCCATGCAGGAGTGCATTACGGCCTTGTTCTTTACGTTTGGGTTTGTGCTTATTGCAAAAGCAGCTGCACAGAAGTAAAGAGAAGGCAAGAGACGAGATGAGACGAGACGAGACGAGACGGGTTCAGTGATTAATTCAGCTAGTTTCTCACCTGCTGAGAACGCTCGGATAGGCGTGGCCTCTAATCGGACCGGACGTTTGATTTAATCAGGTGCAATTAGCTAATTAGTCAGAGTATTTCTATCGACCTTAAACGCACTTGACTGAACGGAAGCTAAACGTCGTTGTTACACCTGATTCACTGTTCGTAATCGCACGCACTTGTTTGTTTGTTTGTTTGTTTGTTTTTCTTCCCCTTTGCTATTTGGATTTGTCTGAATAATGCATCGTGCATCGCTAGCTGACTGTATAGATTTCGCTGTCCATTAATATTACATGAATTTACTTTTGTAGAAATGCACCCCCCCCTCCCTCCATTGCCTGACACGGACAATTTTAGGAGTGTGGGTTAGAGAGACTATAATTTCCGACAGAACCCATATCTACAGGAATTAATAAGGCGTTGCAGATGCGATCTGTGAACTTGAAGGCGATTTATATCGTGCCCTTTCTCCTGATGTATACCCATACACACACACACACACACACACACACACACACAAAACATCCGGTAACGGTGCAGGTCAGTCGCTGACAAACAGCCCGGTAACTACGCGCGGGCGCAGATTTGTAATGGCGTCCCCGGTCCATTGCATTTGAATTATCCCAGCAGGATCCTGCGTTGCTTTACATTACAGGGGGGCCGCAGCAGCGCGGATGAACAAGGCACCAAGGGCAGGAGTGCATGCTGAAGGACAGAGGGGGGAAACAGGTGGGAGGTTAATGGCCCCTGGACCGGATCCACCGAGCATTCAGACTTGATATATGGGCTCTGGGCCTGGTCGCGGGCGTAAGCTTTCAAAGATATATTATTTCATTTGAGGAGCAGCGTTCTCATATCCCACATTTGTCCACTGATAGATGATATCCCCGTGCTCACCGGCAGCCACGATTTGATCTGGCGTGTGAGTTTTTGTAAGGCATGCTCCCGTACATATTTCTCTATCTTTCTCTCTTTCTCTTTTATCCATCAGTGAAAATGTCTCTCTGCAGGTTTATTGATTAGTAGGTCTATTTTTTTTCTCTCTCTCTCTCTCTCTCTCTCTATATATATATCTATATATCAGGAAGACCGGAAGCGAGCTGTGAATCATAAATGAAGCAGTATTTGTATATATGAATTCCTCGATGAATTAAACACCACTGGAATGCACTGCAGAATAATTATAATAATAATAGAAAAAGACAATGCAGATGTTTTAATATTACATGAAGTCTGTGTTTATGTTCAGTACACATCATTTTATCGATCGTTCAGCCGGGTGAAGTAAAGCGCTCGCTTGCCCGGTGATGACCGCAGTGTCCCAGTGAAACAGCTGAGCGCAGAGCGCAGAGCTCGGGTGTCTCTAAAACATCCCCGGAAAGCTGCCGGCGCGCCTCGGAGACTTGAGGGAGGAAGTGTGTGCACTTGTTAAAAGAAAAGATTTAGGGTCCGAACTCCCTGCAGGGCCGTTGGAGCGACTCTAGAGATGAACCCCAGCGGGCGGACAGGGGTCTGCTGCTCCACTTGTTGCTTTGATGCTTTGATGAAGGATGAAAGCTTGTCGTCCAGGTTCTCGAAACAGAGTCGTCCACCTTGTTCCTGTCATAGCTGTGGCTGGGGGACGCCACGGAACCAGTACGATACGATTCAGGTTGTTTAATGGGTTTCGATTGAAAGGGATTTAGATTTAGTGTCTAGATCAAGGATTATCACGTAGAAGGTTCATGTGTGACGTAGTTTCGGCTTACAATTTGACAGTCCTGCATGACGAGGACACGTCTCGAGACACGTTCGCTAAAAGACGCTGTCGAAAACGTCGTGCAAATAATACGATTCTGGCTTCTTTGGAGTTCTGAGGTCCCTGTGGCCTGACGGCAGCTCTGCTATTTTCAGACTAAAGTTCATAAGAGCGACAATAAAAATGCCACTCAGATGTCTCGATAATTTGTCCCTTCTCCAGCCACCCAAATACCACCTGACATATGGCACACTAATGTGCGCCGCACTCACGAAGGCCCCGCAGGCTTACACCTGTTCTTACTGACGGGTTCAAAAATGAAGCTATAAAATATGAAAAGTATGAAAAAAAAGAAAGAAATTTAGTACTCTGGGACTCGGCTGATATAAAACAGGCGCATTAATGTATCTTTTTATTTCTTAAACCTGTTCAGACCTGGTGGCTCTGTTCGTTTTTTTTTTTACGCTGCTCGCAACAGCCTTTTTACAATTTGCAAAAAAAATCGTTCCACTTTTTTTTTCCCCCCGTTCCTCCGGCGCGCCTCACTGATTAATTATCAGCTTGTAATAGGCGCAGGTCCGAGGCTGACAGCCTCTGTCCGCCGCCTCTCTCTATCTGTCAGCAGTTGTCTTCAACGTCTATTTTTGCCCTCTATTCTGGACGTGCTGAAAGGGGCCAAAGACAATAGATAAGTGTGCTGCTCGGAAAGACTGGCATGCGGTTTAGGCTTACACTTATATTTAACCGGCGTGCATGCAGGCTCGGATTTGCGTTCTGCCGAATTGCTATGCAAGTTTCAGCTGTGCGGTGTTATGCAGAGTTAAGACAAGGCGGGAGTTGCGGGGACCTCAGAAAGGAGAGGACAAAGAAAGGCCACCTGTTTATTATAGGGTTATAAATCACTGCTTTTTTTTTCCTTTTTTTTTTCTTAGTCACTCAAGTTCAGACTTTTGGATGGAGTTTGGGACGTTGGCACGGGACTTTCTTAACCGTTTCCATGCACAATATTCACAGTATACGGGGACATTTTTAAGTTATTTGAAGTGCATTCTTTCTTTATGAAAAAAGTGTGTTTCATGATTCCTGAAGGAGTGAAGGCGACCTATTGTGCAAAATGATGTGGTGGTAGTCATGAGTAGACTTTCAGAAGGTTCTCCAGTGTGTGTGTGTGTGTGTGTGTGTGTGTGTGTGTGTGTGTGCGCATAAAAAGTCATTTTTCCATTTTTGTATCGGTCTGTGTCTTTAAACAAGGCATATCGATTTTCATCCCTAATGTGACATCATATAAGCTAAGCCCGCCCCCTGGCTTGGAAAGAGGCGTATCTTAACCATAAGTCTTTTACAGAGCTTTGAGAGCTGTGTGACCCCATGTCAACTCAATTTGTACAATATGGGACCTTTAAAGCTCAAAACAGACAGATATGAGCATGATGCAGTGACGATGGCTACCAAATCGCAGCAACTTATGATTTAAATGGTGAGAGTGTTTGTAACGCTTTCTATATGAGGAGCTCTGGACTAAATTACAATACTTGTAGCTGAAACAACATTTTCATCACCCATCTTGTAATTACACCATAATGATTGATGGACAGAAAAGTCAGCAGGATCCTTGATTTTAGCCTTTCATTACTAATACATTAATAATGCGCATATTATGCATTATAGAATGTATATAAAATGCATGTGTGCCTTAAAAAAAAGAATAGCATGAAAGGGATTCACTGGAGGAGAAAAGTATGCAGAAGAACACGTGCACAAAGCCATCACGCCGGCACTCGGACTGTCCGGCTGAATAATACAGGAGTCCCGGTCGGTCAGCATCAGTTCCCCTCCCCCCAGCCAATCAGCAGTCATTTCCTTCTGTCCATCAACATGTCACACGAAAGTAATAAATATCGATAGGCAATAAAGACTCCCATAAATTGAAAAGAAAAAAAAATCGAGGGAAAACTCTATATGGGAAATAAAATCAAATGAAAATGTGGCGGTCAGTCTGAGCGTGGGAGCGCGCGGGTGTGTTTGTGTGTTCTAGATTGAGCACCGGCGCTCGATCGATAGTCAGTCGATGCTCTGCACAGAACTCATTTTGAATTTGGAGAGCATTATTTTCTCACTGCGCTCTCCAAGGCAGGAGGTGGGGTGCAGAAGTGCAGAGGTAGAGAGAGTGTGTGTGTGTTTGTGTGTGCATGTGTGTGTGTGTGTGTGTGTTCGGTTGTACTTCAGGGAGCTCATGCTCCCTTGACTTCATGTATATTAGGAGACTAATGTTCAGCTGAATAATTGATTAGACTCTGTTCTGTTTTTGATAATTAGTTGATGGATTCTTTGCTTTAAACTCTCTGATTCACAGGAAAAGACTTTGAGAGCCATTAAATATATATATATATGTTTTTTTTTTTGAGATATCTGATTTCTTTTTTTCAATTATAATTTAGTGTTATGAGCACGCCGTACAGGAACGACACTGCTCAAGACCTCAGATGTGCTTCTTATGTACATCTCTGTGCGATGCAACTGAACGCAAATACTGGACAAATTTGAAGTATATATCTTAAGAATCTAAATAAAAGTTATTAATATTAATAACAGGGTTCCTTTGCTAAATATTAGTCATTCAAGTTTGCATTCATTTTGCAAACTGAAATGTTGTATTTATTAAATTACATCCAGAAATATAATATTCCATAGGAACATATAGGTTTTAATTTATTTTAGTTGTAATAATAATGATAAAAACAAATTAGGAAATAATTGTGCATTTTTTTAATTTGATTAAAAATGTGAAATAAGAATATATAAAATAAATAATAGTAAACTATTATTGGTTTAAATTTTACATTTTAATTTAATTTTAAAAAATAGTTTTTTTATCAAAAATTATAAATAAGAATTTATTATAATGAATAATATTAAACTATTATAGGTGTTAATTTATCTCAGTTGTAATAATGATAAAAAAATAGAAAATTATTGAATTTCTAAAGTGTTTTTTAATTAAAATTGAGAAATAAGAATATATATTATAATAAATAATTGTAAACTTTTATTGGTTTAAATTTTATTTCTAAATATTTTTTTATCCAAATATTTTTTTATTATTTACTAGAAATAAGAATATATTATAACATATGATATTAAACTATTATAGATTGTAATTTATCTCAGTTGTAATAGTAATAATAATAATAATAATAGAACAAATTGGAATTTTTTTTTTATTTCCCAAGTTTTTTTTTTCCTTCTCAAAAATGAGAAATAAGAACAAATTAACATTTAAAAATGTGTCAGTCACACACACTGATGAAGTTTGGTCTTGGCCAATCCAGCATTATATTATATACACCACTGCAGCTGTTGTTTTATTCCATACTACACCGTCGTATCGTTCTGCCTGTGTAAGCCGCTTCATACACTCACACACACACACACACACACACACACACACGCGCGCGCGCGCACACACACACACACACACACACAGGTCACAGGCTATAGATCAGCCTACCGTAAAGCCTTATCTCAGCTCTTCTAGGGGAAACTGCTCTCAGGTCAGCTCATAGCCGAGCAGAGGTTACTACCACTGTTTATTGTTTTCTGGCTGCTATAGCATGAAGGCGGGCGCTGGAGGCCACGATCGAACGCAGTGGGTTTTACAGGTCAGGGGTCAGTCTGACGAGTCTGTTAATGTGGTCAGCGTGGGAACTGATCAATCTCCTTGCTTTCTGAGATGGAGCCAGTATGAGATTAACAACGGAGCAGACATGGAGACCTGGTGCCGAAGTATGAGCATCGGTTGTTATATTTTCTCCGTTCCTTTTATTAGAATGAAAATAACATTATTATTATTATTATTATCATATTTTCTTTTTCACTGCACTGAAACTGTTTGAACTGGACACGTTTACGGTATGTACTGTAGCGTGCACCAAAACCACGGGCCCCTAACTACAGCTGCTCAAAGCTGATCCCTATGTCATCATTTGTTAACCGTCAGCTGCTCTCACATCATCTGAGTTAAGCTGTGGTGTTCCGTCGACTTTACGAGCGTCCGTATATAAAAAAAATTAAAATAATAAAGCGCTGCTTTTCAGCACATGGCTTTCTGAATATCGGGCTCGTCAAAAAGTCAAACAGAGTGAGATCTCAGGATAGTTTCTCCACAGAGGACTCTGGGTATGGAGAAATGTGAACCCTGTGACGGGTGGCCGCCTGCTGCTCAAAGTCCCAGCGTGCTTATCACCTCGGGCTGTGGACGCAGGGGAGCAAACAGAGGCCCTGCCATGATAAACATGCAGAGAGATTTCCACTGGATCAGGGAAAACGAGAGGGCACGTGAACGTTCAGTCCTGAGCATCTGCAGCATTGCACCAAAGACGTGTGTATTTCTGCCCAATACTAAATTTGAGACGGGAGAACTACATGTATACAATGTATTGTTATTATGATTTCATATATATATATATATATATACACACACATACAATGGGTTTTCAAGTCACGAGACTCTGAGCTGCAGTAAAACGTTTGAACGCCTAATCCTTGGAACTTGACGCCAACTTGCGGAAGAGACACATCTGTCCGTGGGAACTGTACACACAATCATTCACCAACACATTACAGGAACTCAGCTGGGAGTTATTACCACATCCCCCATACAGTCCTGACCTCAATCCAAACCATTTCCACATATCTGGGAGTTCCTGGGAGGCCAGGGTTTCATTTACATTTGATCCAGTTTTGTAAATTCGTGCATTTTTATCTACATCAGTGCTGGGGTTTGAACCTGGCACCTTCTGATCAGTAGCCCAATGCCTCAACCACCGAGCTTCTATGTAAAGTCCAATATACTGTAGGCTCTGGAGTACTGAGAAAACTTTCTACCTGGATGGTGTCCAAACACTAGTGAAACACTGGGATAAGTGCATTAGTGTAGAAGGGGATCGTATAGAGAAAAAAAGGGAGTTTTTATTCTCATAAGTGTCCTGTTATTCTGCACAGTCAAAAGTCCCGGTTTGGCTTGAACGCCCTTATTCACAGTTTAAAAAAAAAATGTATAGTGAAGTACAGATTAAGAGAACACCATTAATCTGAACGACATCCACTCACCATGACAAAATTAATTTGCGTCGAACGGAGCAAGGGAAGTGCGCGTGGACGGCAGCGGCGGACGAACAGATGTCCACCGAAGATGACTCGAAGCTCCTGCGCCTTTCCTACAGTCTCATTGAAGTGACTTCAAACCCCACCCGTAGGTTTCCCCAGCAGCCACACTAATCCACATCCAAGAAGTCAAAAGGATTCATGTGCCGTTCCCTTCCCCCCCCCCTCCTCCTCCCCCACATCTTTATGTAAATGTCATTTTGGGACAGTCTTTTGTGATTCCATTAATCTGGTCATTAAGGCACTTCAAATAAAAAAAAAAAGCTACTTATTAAAAGCAGTTCCAGCTGTGTACCCTCGTTATTCGCTCTTAACAATGCTTGTGGCGCTCTACCAAAAAAAAAAAACGGGAAGCGGGAGATGGATAGATGGGGTTCTGGCAATTTGGTGCGCGCACCATCATCATCATCATCATCATCATCATCATCGTTCTGGACTTCATTTACATGGAGAAAATCACTGAGCGTTCCATACTCGGACTTAATCGCTCTACCTTTTATTTATAAAAACATTTTATTTCCATCATACCCAGTTCAAGACAGTGATTTGTCAATGCCTGGTGATAACTGATTATTTTAAAAATTAAAGATTATATCAATTAGTTTTAATTCCCAGCAAATCATCAGAAGGGGCATCCGGTGGGTAAAAGAAACCTGTGCCATGTTGTTGTGCAGGTCTGGTGGTCTACTGTGACGTTCCCTCAACAGTAGCAGCTGGAAAAAAAAAAAAACATCAATTATGTTTGTAAAAGCGCCGGTGATTTCGAAATGCCGAGAGAGCTCTGTTTAAACAAAAACAGTTTAAAAGGCTACAGTATACATGAGGCTACGATAACATGAGATGCACCGTGTGTCCAATAATTCTCGTCATTCCAATGCTTTATACGCGACGCGCTTTTTATATCAGTAGCGGATATTATTGTGAAGTCACATTTTCAGTTTGCGACTTTAATGCATTAAAAAATTTTATTAAAACACAGCTAAGGTTTTTGAGAATTAAGGCTCTGGTTGGAAAGAATCGTGCAGGATAAATGTGTCTATTTTTGTGGCATAGATTCAGCAAGTTGCTAGAAACAATCCTTAGAGATTTTAGTCTGTATTGACGTGTTAGCATCACGCTGTGGCGGATCTCCTGTTCCACCACATCCTTAACCTGCTCTATTGGACTGAGATCATTTGAGTACACTGACCTTACTGTCATGTTCCAGAAACCAGTTTGAGGTTTTAGCTTTGTGAGATGGTGCGTTATTCTGTGGTCATAAAGGGATGGATGAGGTCATCACCAATTCTCAGGTAGACCATGCTCTTTTGGTACTATGTTTTTCAAAGTTTTCCAGTCCGGTTTTGGCGACCCCGTGCCAACTGTAGCTTCAGTTTCCTGTTCTGAGCTGGCAGGAGCGGCACCACGTTCAGTCCTCTGCTGCTGCTGCTGCTGTTGTAGCCCATCTGCTGTAAGGTTGTGCATTCAGAGATGCTCTTTGACATACCTTGGTTGTAACGAGATGTTATTTGAAATACTGTTGCCTTTCTATCAGATCGAACCTGTCTGACCTCTGGCATCAACAAGGCATTTTTGCCCAGAGAACTGCCACTCACTGGATATTTTCTCTCTCCTTCAGACCATCCTTTGTAAACCTTAGAGATGGTTGTGTGTGAAAACCACACCTGATCAGACGTTTCGGAAATCCTCACACCAGACCAACAACCACGCCATGATTGAAGTCACTTAAATCACCTTTCTTCCACATTCCGATGATCGGTTTGACTATGAGGACACGCCTAAGTGCATTGAGTTGCTGCCATGTGATTGGTTGATTAGATATTCGTTTCAACAAGCAGTTGAATACGTGTATCTAATGAAGTCGTCAATGTATGTTTCTTTTTTTTGTATCAGACCCAAGACAGCATCAAAATCAATAATAAAACAATCGAATCGACTCATTCTCATGTACAGTACGTATGCAAGACAGCGCTCCTGATATAGATTTCTTGTTTGCATTCTGATCCAGACATATAACTTTGAAAATGTAAATAGGTCAGATATCTGAAAGAGACTAATAATAAACTTTAGAAGTTGTTTTCTCCCTCAGTCTCATTAGAACTTTAATCGACTTCCCGACCGCCCCATGGCATTCTGGTCCGTGCTCAATCATACAAAAACGACAGGCCATGCTGAAGATCTAACACGACAGTCCTTCCTGACGCTCACTTTAAAAAAACTTTTTTTTTTAAAAACCGGGACAATTGACATTTCTTTATAGCTCTGGCAGATGTTTGATATATTCGACAGAAGCACAAACATCTGGAGACAGAGCAGTGTGCGCAGTGGTCTTATACAGAAGAGATGCTCTAGGGAATATTTGAGTGTTTAATGAATTTGGGTGGTTCTTCAATGTATTTTATCAGTCTACTTTTTATGTGTGTATTGTATAATAATATTGAGGTCAAAATACCCAGACAGAGTATTATTTAATGGCGCCTCTCAAGGCAATAAGATAAATGATAGTGTATAGGTTTAGTCTTTGCCTAATGGTAAAGTTTCAAAATTACTTTTCAAACACCCTGAATTTATTATTTTTTTCACCCTGTATGCCAACAGGTGAGTATCAGAAGCCCAACTATTTTCCATTGACACTCTTGATAAGACCGTGTTTGCATGGAACAGGATGAAGGGAAAGGGATAAGGTTTTTTTTTTTTTCCCCCTCGTTTCTCATGTCCTCTGGTCAGCGTACTCCTGGGCTACTCTGTGTAATCATTGATGCCCTGAACCATGAGAGCGACACAGCAGTGACAATGGAGCTGTTGTTCCCAGAGCTCGGCTTCCAGGTGAACTACGCCACGTCAGGTTCCCACAGTCGCCGGGAGCCAGGGAACATCATCACTGAGCACCGAAATAACCACAGGCGATAAACGGAGGGTAGAGTAACACCTTCGAACAAACAGATTAATTAGCAACCTGGTGACACGGCAGGTGAGAAAGAGGACAGCTGATGTGGGTCTCGGTTCACATGGGAGGACTGATGGAATGGTTAGAAGGAGCTGAAAGACAGTTCAAGGGACATTTTTTGGGGGGAAATACAGGAAGTTTACAGAAAAGTGCATTAAAAATATGAAAGGGAAAAGTGAAAACATGATGGAGGGATTCACGTAGTTCGGGTAAAAATTATGATGTTAAAATCATATCATAATGAACCTTTTAGAAATAAAGTGGACAATCAGTAAAGTAGCACAGATATACTGTGAAATATCGTGATAATGTCTACATGGACAATTTAGTTTATTTCACAATAAACACATAGTACGTAATTATATAAGTTTCTTTTTTAAGTAGGCGATGAAAAAATATTGTAACCAAACCTCAAACAAATGAGCAGACAAATGAAGTTTTCAAGCAGACATTTTTTTTTTTCTTAAAAGCTAAAAAATGAAGACAGGTTTTTATTTTATTTTATTTTATTATAGCACTTTGGTTTTAGGCTTCTGATACTTCAATTTAAATCT
>JAQMYG010000007.1:3045079-3057129 GCA_030014215.1 Clariallabes teugelsi
CGTCTTTGTCTGGAGCGACGGAGCAAGGGTCCAACAGTCCGCACGCTGGGGATGAAGAGAAACGTGCTGCTCTTCCCCTGTTTATTTTGATGTTGATTACCATTCCACCCTCACTCCTGTGCACTGTCCCTGCTGTGTTCACAACACACACACACACACACACACACACACACAATACTGCCTCTGCTCGTACATACAGTAGGTCTGCGTAGGAAAGATATCGGATATTCATGCGCTTTCAACTATGTTACTTCTTCCTGTCTCTCTCTCATCTCGTTCTTCCCCCCCAGGTCTCGCAAGAATCAATCCTGTTCTTTAGGCTTCATCAACAGCTCTTCATGTTTCACGCTGTTTTTTTCTAGCCGTCAGACGAAAGTCTGAATCCGAAATCACAATGCCGCGCGCCGGAGACGCATGTTTCTACACACCACTTACCACCGCAATCTGTTTTTCGTGCTCTTCCCCCTCCAGGTGGATTACGCGCTGATCGCGTCCCAAGCCGGGGCCACACTCAACAACCTCCTGAGCCGGGCGCAGGAGCTGGTGAGCAAGCTGCGCTCCCTTCAGCTGGATCAGAGGGAGTTCGTCTGCCTCAAATTCCTGGTGCTGTTCAGCTTAGGTGAGTGGGGAAAAGACACGCTCGCACCGAGTGCTCGCTCCCAAATAAATCGCAGGGACGGATGTGTCCTCCGTGCCGATAAGCGTCTGATAAGCTTTATTCCTTTCACTTCCCCCGGACTCGCTGCCTGGTTGGAGAGGTCACACGTTAAGTAGCCAAATCCTGCTCTTGATCTTTATGATACAAAGTGTAAAGCAGCTTTCAGGAACGATCACATGTGAGGAGCTGCGATTAATCCTCGGTAATGTCCTAGTGCTCGGATCGGGTTTCTCTTAGAGCTTTTATAACTCTGAAAACTTTTTAGCATTTTAACCATTACTTGTTTGTTTTTTGTTTTTTTCAGCGTTTTATTTCATTTTAAACAACTATACAAACACGAAGAAAAAAAAATTATGAGTCACATAGGCAAAGAACTAGCACAGATACACATGATCACATGTTTTAATTGTTGTTTTCGGGTTGTTTCGATGACCAAAAATAAATAAATAAATAAATAATAATAATAATAACTCTCATTTTAAGAGTTCTACATTTTTACGACATATTCTGGTAGTGGAAAAAATGTTCATAATATAAAAGTAATGATAACTTTGATCCTAATTGACGTATCTGAAAACCCAAATACAGAGTTTGACGTCTGAAGTCTCCACGTTAACACACACCGGCAAGACTTCCATATAAGCACATTTACTCTATATATAGTTATAAGTTTTAAGGCTTTAGTTTTAACAGGTTTAGCAGTAAGTTTCTTAGCCGGGACTTGTTTTAACTTCTTAATAAAAGTGCATCGATGAGGGTTTGGTCACCGCAGGCCAACAAATGTGTACAAGCACTGAAACTGAAATGCGTTACCAAGTCTTCCATCTATCCCATCCATCTAAGAACCCTGATAGTCCAGCTGTAATGGTCCAATGGTGACCTGTGTATTGTAGTTTATTCACATTTTTACAACCGCGGTAGGACCTTCAGTCAACACGCCAGGCAATTTGGGAACGCCGATTAACACGCCTAATCTGCATGTCTTTAGACTGTGAAACCGGAGTATCCGGAACACAGGGAGAACACGCAGGAATCGAAGGCGGGAATCGAACCCGGAACCCTGTCACGGCTGCCTTCCTTTAAGTTAAAGTCTCATGAAGTTAAATAAGGGTTTAAGGGGCAAAGTGTGGCCGAGGATTACATTCTTCAGTACATGGAATTATATGTGAGTTTTATGAAGATGAAAAGCACAAACAGATTTATTTATTTATTTATATATTTATGTATTTATTCAGTCTGAGTAGGTTTCCTTCTTTCTGTTTTTACCATCTACTGACAAAAAGGGGATTTTTTAAATTGAAGTTTTAATATTTGTATTATTATTATTATTATTATTAATAATAATAATAATAATAATAATAATACCAAGAAACACTACTTGGCTAGATATTTGTTTTATTATCAATATATTTACATCTTCATAATGGACAATATCATAGTATAAATTTGAGTTCTTATCAAGAAACACTTGATGGTTAAAGCAATCAAGAAAGAAAGATTTAAATCCATAAACAATGCAGTTTTCAAACCTTTTTTTAACCTCCAACAACACCCATGAATAAGTATACTAAAGATGTACAACTGCACAATGTTTTTGTTCCACACTTCAAGTACTGATTCAGTTCGAATACTCGATCCGTCTATTCCTAGATTCATCTGCAGTCTTTTAAGTTAGAATATTTGCTTATTACATCAATTTAACACTATTATGTCATTCTGTCCAAGACGCCACCCGGCACTATCAAACCCTAACCCGATGTCTATGGCTTTTTATATGTTGTTGTTTTTTTTGTTTGTTTGTTTTTTATTCACATTAGCAAAATACTGAAATATTGATGCAGCGTCAACAGCATTATCATATCACTCTTGTCTCTCAATTCATAAAACAGAAAGAAACAGACAGACTGTTTGTCGAAGGGCTTGTGTGTGTTTGC
The DNA here is from genome assembly GCA_030014215.1 of Clariallabes teugelsi. Classification (NCBI taxonomy): domain Eukaryota; kingdom Metazoa; phylum Chordata; class Actinopteri; order Siluriformes; family Clariidae; genus Clariallabes; species Clariallabes teugelsi. The sequence continues at coordinate 3,047,672 of JAQMYG010000007.1, forward strand.
TTTGCCCTCAGTTTTGTTTTTTTCCCCACCCGCCCCGGCCTGCTTTTGAGCCGCGTTTGCTTTCGAGCTGCTCCACATCCACATCCCCGCGCTTAACAAAGCAACAGAAAGGTGGTGAAGCTGCCGTGAGTTCAGCCGTCTCAGCCTTATGGGGTTTGTGTGTGTGTGTGTGTGTGTTTGATATGGTTAGTGGTAGTGGTGGTGGTGTTGTTGTTGTTGTTGTTGTGTGGCAGAGGTTTTAGCTGGCAGGGGGATGGGTTTCGAGTCTAAATAATTTGGCGGAAACATCATCCATAATAAAAGACTCACCTGAGGGAAGTGTATCGCCCCCGGCGCTAGCATCAAGCAGCTCGTCAGCCTGACTGTGGGCGAGTAAGAGGCTGGAGATTAGCGCCTGCACTGATTAGAATCATCCTGTGGACAGAGGTGTATAAGCATGTGTGTGTGTGTGTGTGTGTGTGCGCGTGTGTGTGATCCTTGCCAGATGCTTTTAAGGTGTCAATTAATTAAAGGCTAATGAAACGAAGCATGAAATTACCTCTTATGAACATTCAGAGCATCCTTTCCCCTCTCTCGGTGTCCGGACGTGGTCAGTTTGGATTGAGGGAACGTTCCCCGCGTGTCCCTCCGAGCAACAACACGCTGGGATTTCTACAGTACGAAGGCCAGATTTCCGACTTAACGATCTGAAACGGTCTATAAAGGTCAGTTCTACTAGAATGTTGAATCACATGAATGCCTGAAAAATTCATCAGCTCTTTTTTCAATGTCGGGTTCGGTCGGAGTGACCGCACGCTCGGCACAGGGATCGGATCTACTCGTTCCTGGAAGCCCTGCCACTGTTTGTTCACCTCCCATCTCTCCGTGTCAATACTCCATGACAAGTGCCTCTTCTGCTTCCGTCAAGTCTCTCACCTGCTTTTTACAAATGAAGCCTTTTAAAGGAAATCAAAGGCACATTTTCAGCCCGGCTCGACGTGCCATTTCAGACCCATGGCTGTGAGTTGCGGCCGCTTTTATCCGACCCCGTGATCCGTCACTGTCGGTGCGGGGTGCTGGGGTGTGCGAGGGGCTCTTTGTAAAGTTAAGTGTCGATAAAGAGGAGGATGGAGACGGCTTGACCCGGGAGCAGCCATTTGTTTGCACAGATTTGTCGAAAGGAGCGATTGCGCCCGTCCGAACGTCTTCGGCACTCTTTCGAACGGATGGAGTGGTTCTCACTAGAGCTGAAGGCTTTATCAATGGGTAAATAATTGCACCAAGGCCATTGATTTCCTGCGCCGCTGAGGCTGAGCGATGGTGCTGTGTTGGCGGGGGTGAATTGCTCGTCGTGGGGTTTTTGCCAAGACTTTCCACACCTGAGCTGTCACGTGGTCACATTCTTGGACGCTGGACGGATCGTTTCGGGTGATCAGGGTAGTTTTGGAAATGGAAATTCTTCATAACAAACTCAAATGATTATATAAATTCACAAAATAATCGAAAGACAGTTCAGGACCATTTGCACCAAATAAATTTTTATTAGATGCCAGTGGTAGGACCTCCAGTCAACATTCACACACTACAGGCAATTTGGGAACGCCAAACAACACCCCTAATCTGCCTGTCTTTGGACTGTGGGTGGAAACCCACCAAGCATGGGAAGACCACGCCAACTCCATGCACACAGACTCCCAAGGCGGGAATCGAACCCGGACCCTGGAGTTGCGAGGCGACAGTGCCTCCATAATTGATAATAAAGGCAGGATAAACATCCGAGCGAATTACTTAAGCACTAATGCGTTACACAGTTACTTGCGTGTATGTTAGTGTGCATGAAAGAGAAGCTAAAGCAGCAAGTGCATGCTGGATTATGATGGAATTTCAGGATAAAAAGTAAAGCTTGCATTGATTTGCGCTGATTTGCGACAATATGCAGCAGCTCTCGCCGGAACCTGGCATTTCCGTTCTTTGCGCACCAGCATTCTCTCTCTCTCTCTCTCTCTTTCTCTTTCTCTGTATATATGAATTCATAGTTTAGAGCAAACACATTTATTTGGATTGGATTTGGCTTAAAGGTGAAGAAAAAACATAATAAAGCCTCCAATCAACCCTGAGTGTTCTGATATTTTACAAATCTAGTGGCGTAAAGGCACTAGTGGGCATACACAATGACCCTAATATTCAAGGCTTGTTTGCGCTTGCTTCCTGTCCCTACATTACAAATGCCAGAAAATCAAACGCTTAACCTGGACAACGTCGGCGACGGGCTCTCTGCAAGACGCTGTCCCTATTAGGGAACCCTAAGAGGCTTTCAGACTTTATCAAGCTTTAAAAGCTGCAGAGATCTTCCAAATCCTGCTGTGTGGAGCAACAGTACCGGCTCTAGTCATTAACGCCATATCAGAGGCTGCTATACGCCATTCTACATTTAACCCCTTCTACGCCTGGGACCTGCCGATGGGTCTCGGATTACATCCCTACTTTAATTTCTGTAGTATATACAGGACGCACACCATCACTACAGATACAGATAGTTTTGCTGAATGATTATAATAATAATGATTTAAAATTACGTGGGATTAACGAGACGCTCCGATCAGTACACTGCATGAACGTCCGTGCCAGCCTCCTGTTTTTATCCTTTCACACAAAGCGGTTATAAAGCAGATATAAATAGCAAATGCATGCAGTGTACAAGGTGCATCGAGACAAATATTACAGATATGCAAGCAAAATCGATAAGGATTTATCTAAATGTCCGGATTATAGATAAAGATAAGATTGATTCGTTGGCTGGAACATCAACGGGCGGAAATTGTAGCAAATTTCAACAAACATTGTAACAAACTCTGTTAAGAAATTTATAATAGAATATATTATAGCGTTTCTATTGTCAACATGGCTGCATGTATATAAGATGTTTATGATATTTATAATGGTGGCGTAGTGGTTAGCACTGTAGCCTCGCGCCTCCAGGGTCCCGGTTCAATTCCTGCTTCGGGGTCTGCGTGCTTGGTGGGATTCCTCCGGGTTCTCCGGTTTCCTCCCGCAGTCCAAAGATATGCAGGTTATGTTAATTGGCGTTCCCGAATTGCCCATAGTGGGTGAATGTTGACTAGAAGTCCTAGCACGGTCGTGTAATTGGGAATAAATACAATGGTCACCATTGGTCTCCAAGGTCCCTAGTTGGACTATAGAGGTTCCTGCATGGATTGATGGGTGGCTGGATGGATATTTATAATACATATGATTGATTTTCATTATGTTAACATATAGGGAAAAAAGTGGCCTTGTTGGTTGGCACTCGCACCTCCAGGGTGTTGGGGGTTCGAATCCCATCTGTGCTCTGAGTTTGCGTGTTCTCTCCATGCTTGGTGGGTTTCCCCCTAAAGTTCAGAGTCATGCATTGTAGGAAAACATCTGATTGTGGGTTTGTACCCCACCTTGAGCCAGAAGTTCCCTGAAATACAGTACGTTCCAGGACCCTGCGCCCCTACCCACCGTACACCGCTATAGATAATGGATGGATATTAAAATATGACCTTATGAAGTTTCTAGACTGGAACTTTACTCAAACTCCGCGCTTCATTCCCAGATGATGTGATTTAGAATAGCCCCAGTGAGATCTGTGAAGTCTGTGCTCATATTGCGCTGTCCACCTGTTCTGTGTCCATCTCTCTTTCTCTCTCTCTCTCTCTCTCTCTCTCTCTCTCTCTCTCTGCCTCTCCGTCTCTTCTGCAGTCTTATTACAAGCTGTCAGTTTATTATAAAACATTAGGAAAGCAGAGGGACACTTGCAGTTACTGTCTTATCGATCGGGGGGGGATAGATTCTGTGATTTAGAGCCCGGCCCTCCCGTATTTCCACATTCTCAGGCTCCTATTAAGGCCTGTGCTTTCCTTTGGCTATTGATGTATCAACATTAACAGTTACAAGCAACTACAGAAAATCAATGGCCATCTTTTATTACCAGCTGCAGGAACCGGTGGCCGGTCGGCGCGTTGCTACTTAGCAGACAAGAGAGCCGGCAACATACTCTCCACATGTCAGCTGTTTCCTAACTGAAACCTGCACTGGAAATATCAATCATATGAGTTAGTGGTGGTGTGTTTTCTAGCTGTTTTTACCAAAAAAATAATAATAAAAATTGCCTCCGGCCAATCACTTTTCTTGAGGCGTTTGAAACCAGGCTGTATTACAAGCAGCATCTTGTTTACTGCTTTTATTTTTAAATATATACATCAGCATAGAAATGTAGCCAATTATGTAGATATGTTTAATAGATATGTTTAACGAAAAAAATAAAAATGTAAAATGGAAACTCTTTCTGTCTATCATCTGAATTCGAAGGAATGCTTTTAAAGAGAACACAAGCTACACAGTGAGTGCGTCCTTAAAGATTCATGAGACTCGGAGTCCTTCCAGGACAAACACACATAAGCCTTTTGTTTATCCCGATCATTGGGCTGAAGTATATTTTTCACTTTCTCTACAGCAATGCCCTTTTTTTTCTGCTTTCTCATTTTCTATGCTATTCCGTCTGCTTGACATTATACTGTAGCTCTCAGATATCTCACGATGCTTATATCGCATACTGTAGATTGGACTCGCGGGTGCAGGACGCAAATGCAGGCGCCCATATAAAACGAAAGCTACGGTCACTGTACAAGCTGCTCTATCGATCAGATCCCGGTCGTTATTTAAACATTGGACGCAAACACATACGGGCGTGTTGCGCAAGCCCTCCCGAGCTCCGTCGCACCTCCGGCCCCTCCCCGATCTGTCATTTCTGAATCGATCCCGTGATAGATTTCACGACTGCCGCGACCGTCCATAAAAGCTTGCAGGTTGCACAAGAGCGGGAAATATGTAGCAGCAGATCATAGACCCTGGCCAGGCACCAGGTTAAACATCCACCCACCGAACAACTGAGCAGACGATACGAGACACGAGACACGAGCCGACCCTCGTAGAACAAATATTTATTCATTTACCGAGATCTTCGAGAGCTTGCAAACAAACAAAAACAAACAATGAAATATCTGGCGTACCAACATTATACTGTAGTAATCTATAATATCAGACCCATATATATATATATATATTTATATTTTTCCATTTTAATATCACAATGACACCATGAATGCGAACATACAGGATTATCACCATAGATAAAGGAAGTGTGTCTCCTCTCTTTTCTTTTCTTTTCCGCTCTTCTCTTCTCTTCCGCACAGAAGAGTCCTGGCTCGAACACAAGACCTCTGAAACGAGAGACGGTGATTAAACACAAAGACATGACTGAGCCGACAGCTGCTCCGGCCCGCTCTCTTGTCCTTCTATTGCAGTGCTGTAGTATATTTAAGGGAACAAAGCTCTGGAATGCTTGCACTTGTCTTCCCACTGGAAAAAATGCCGCATCATCAGTCTACCTGTAACGTAAAACCGCGAGTCCAGAAAGTGCCATGTAGGGCCGAGGAGGGGAGGGGTGGAGGGAGGGGTGGAGGAGGCTGGAGGGGGGTTTATGGACTCACTTATAAATGTGTTCGTTTCAGTCTAGGCGTTTATGGAGCTCCATTTATGGATTGGAATACAGTACATACGCTCGTGGTGAGCTCGTCCCAGTCGGGGCTCTTTTGGTCTGCGGTAGAGTTAATTAAAAAGAAAAGAAAAAAAAAAGAGTTAATTAATTGTTACATGCATCGTAAAGGACAATGGGTCAAAGCATAGGGTCAGACAAGATTGAGCGTCCATTGGAGCATATAGGGATAAGGGCCTCGGATAAGGACTCAACTTGGCAGTGCTGGGACACGAACCCCTGAGCTTCCAGTCTTTGGTGACTTCCACCCACAGAAATACATTCTGTAGTGGATTTAATTAGCTATCCATCCATTATCTGTACTACTTATCCTGGAGGCTATTCCAGGGCACAAAGCAGGGTACGCCGTATATGGGGTGCCAACTGCTCATATTGCACAAGTGCACACGTAATCATACACTACGGACAATTTATTAGCCCACAGCAGGAAAGGAAAAGGAAGGGGTGGGGGGGTACGGGCAAACTCTATGCATACAGACCAGGGGCGAGATTTTCGAACCCCCAGCCCCGGAGGTCTGAGGCTCCCGTGCTCACCAGTAAGCCGAACCATGCCACCTAATTATCTGTTAAACCGTTAATATAGGAATAGTTTTATGTGACGACGTGCGGTGTTACACCATGGCGTAGATAAAATCTGAAATTATACATATTTTCCCCCTTTTATTAGGAGACATGCTGGAAATGTACGGAATGCTAAACGAGCCGGTTTTTGACAGGCAGCTTACAAATATGTCATGTTATATTACCCGAGAGGTGAAAGAGACCAAGAGCTACTCGCACGGTGGAATAAATTAAACTCAAATTTGCACTCCTGGCTTTCATAACATCTTAGCAGCTTAAGTGTTGATTTGGAAAGCGCGCGCATGAGAGAGAGAGAGAGAGAGAATATCTTGGGAGAGATGTGAAGATATCTGTTTCTTTAGTCAGCACAAGCAATGTTCGATAATTAAGCTAGAGCAGGGAATAGAGGGAAAGTGTCTCTTTATGTAAGGGGGTGCGGGGTGGGGATCACATTATGGATTAACTGTCCTTCACTCAGAAAATATACATCCCCAGGCACTCTGGTGAATTATTAATTCATATTCTTCAAAAAAGGCTAAAATAAAAAAACAATATTGATGGACGGTATCCTTTAATGACCTCATTAGGTTTGTGGTTTGCATTATGGCTGTGGGGTTTTTTTTTTAGGGGAGGGAAGGGGAGTGCTCCAGGAGTTTAGGGGGATAGTTGACCACTGAATGATTTTCTGTCACTTTATCATAAACAAGAAGATTCTGATCTGCCCCTTTACTCCTGTAGGCATGCAATTAGTGGCTGAGAAGATGGGCAGAATGTAAACCAGACACTCAGGAGGGTTAGACACTGGGATTGAGAGAGAGAGAGAGAGAGAGAGAGAGAACATATTCTCTATTCTTCATATCGGCCAGCGCGGTACAGGGTGTCCCAAACGTCTCCGTGCGTAAGGGAAATTATCACTTCCTGATCCAGCCATGAGAATGATTCCAACATGCTGTTCTTTTATCCTTCTTAAAGACGATCTGAAAATATATATTAAAACAGGGTGTTCAAGTCAAACCGGGACTTTTGATTGTGCAGAACAAGGTTAGTGTACAGTATGAGAGTAAAGACTCCCTTTATTTCTTTATATATAATTAATCCCCTGCTACACTAATGCACGTCTCTTCGATGCTTGGATACCATCCGAGTTTTCTCAGTACGCCAGAGCCATGATCAGACTAGACTGCCTGCTTCGGGTCTGAAACGCCGGCCCCCCGGGAACTCCTTTAATGACCCAAACAAGTGGAAATGGCTTGGAGCGAGGTCAGGACTGAACTCCCAGCCGAGTTCCTGTAAAGTGCAAGTGGTGCTGGTCGTGGTGACGATTGTGTGTACAGTTTCTACAGACAGATGCGTCTCTCCCGAAAATTAGCATCAAGTTCAAAAATCCGTCGATTTTTAAAGGATCCTGTGAATGTTCACAGGAACGACTGCAGTGGAGTCCGAGCCACCTTGACCTCGTACGGCCTTCTTTAAAGCGTTTGCACCGTTTTCTGTCTTCTGTAAATGTCAATCGCTTTTACGCGTCCATTCATAAGAAATTGCATCACAAGTCCCCATTTGACTTGAACGCCCCTGTATTTGGGATATATGAAAAAGTCTCAAATTTCCATTATAGACCTTGTATATTATTTGATTAGTATTATGATATGGTGTGTTTTTGTTAATGTTTCATGTTTAGCGCCAACTTTCCAACATTGGTTTTAATCTAAAATGAAGTTTAAGGTTGCAACCTGCCCTAACTCCGAGGCCTCCTGCTCCGGCTGAGACGAAGGTTGTCAGACTAATGACATTCCAGATTCGTACTTGATTAAAACTAGTCATCTATACTGAATTTTTAACCAAAATTAATTATGTAACAATTATTCATGGCACATGTAGAGCTTAACAATGTTTAAGTTGGCTCAGTGATGAATAAATAGATGCAAATATTCTTCCCCAGACCTGAGGAAGAAGCAAAGCACCTCATGGCCAGTATTTGTTAAAAAAAAAAAGTGTGTGTGTGTGGGGGGGCTGATTTTTTTCTAGTGTTTATTTCATCACACCTAAGGCGGTTTCCCCCCCCTCACACTCCCCTCGTATTTGCCCCCTCCATGTGGCGAGCAGAGCGGGTTAAACCTCTCCTTGGGCAACGCAGACGTCTCCTCTACCTGCATAACCCAGTGGCGAAGGCCTTAGATTGGACTTAATGTATCCCCAGCTGGAACAGTCCTATTTAATTCACTTTCACAGAAATGGGACACTCTGGGCCTGCCGGTCCCACCGGGGAAGCCGAGGAGAAAGCAGCAGAACCCAGAGCCCTCGTATCATACTGATAATACTGACCAGAAGAAGACGAAGAAGAGGCAGAAGAGAGGAGGGGGAAAAAAAAGACAATCCACTCTTCCTTCTGGCTTTTCATAGCTTATATGGTGGAAAAAACAAGAGACGATCTACAGTAATTGATATGCATCATTAAGAGAGAGAGGGAAAGCCACAAAGCAGAACGAGAAGGAAAAGAAAAGAAAAGTTTGTCCGGATGGCAAAGACAAGCTGCAGGCGAGCGTCTTCCTGCTAATAATGAACAGCTTGTTTCTGTGTTAAAAGCGAGCTGCGTGTTATGATCAGACTGCCAAAAGCGGTGTCCGTACAGTATACACTGTACTGTAACTCGCCCCACACTTCATGATATAATCAATATTCCTGCCGCCTCCTGCTTGTATTCTCCCAAAACGAACCTTGTTAAATGAATTCAGGAAGAAATAGAGGTTTTGTAAGGGAATTAGTGAAGCAACACGTGGCATCAGGGATGGATGGATGGAATGATTATGGGGCAGTAGATAGACAGGGAGTCACGATCACAAACACACATGTTAATACATTTATCATGGGCACCAGGGATCATCAGGGATCGTATGATACAATATCATCATAATGCTTCTGTTCCGGTTTGATATTTATCATGATTTTGTAAGTATCACGATTTTATAAATTTTGCAATTTGATTAAAAAAAAAATATTTTATTGCTATTTTTAAACCTTTATAAATAGTCACTATTTTTTTATTACTTGGTTACTATTGGTTACTTGGTTACTACAGGTTACTTTCAGTTATTTGGATATTTTAGTTACTTGGTTAGTATTGGTTACTTGGTTACTATTCTTTACTATCAGTTATCTAGTTAATATTCGTTACTATTAGTTACTTGGTTACTATTGGTTACTGTTGATTACTTGATTACTAGTAATGTCAAATGTTTGACACTAGTGGTGTCAAAAGTATTCACATTCATTACTTGAGTAGAAGTATGGATACTAGGGTTTAAAAAGACTTCTTTAGAAG
>JAQMYG010000007.1:3057549-3074249 GCA_030014215.1 Clariallabes teugelsi
GTAAAGTATAGATACCCAAAATTTCTACTTAAGTAAGGTAACGAAGTATTTGTACTTCGTTACTTGACACCTCTGTTGGTTACTTGGTTACTATTGGTTAATATCGGTTATCTGGTTACTATTGGTTACTTGGTTAATATTGGTTAGTATTGGTTACTATCATTTACTTGGTTACTATTGGTAACTTTTGGTTACTTGGTTATTATTACTGGTTACTATTTTTTACCATTATAAAAAAGTGAAGTAATCACTACAGCTTTATACATTGAAAGCTTTATTTACAGCTTCATATCTGAATAAAACATGAGTAATTATGAATGATGTTGAATTTTAATTGTATTAAAATTTTGTTTAAAACTCTTGTACTGTATTTGAAGTGTGTCATCCGGCATCATTGTTATTTATAAAGAATTTATTATGAAAATCCTCCTCCTACCGCACAGGATGCTGTTCTACTCATCAACGTGTGAATAGTTTATAGGACGCCACCTGTAGAATTACTACAACATTTTTTTTTCCACCCCAAATGCAAACATATACCATACAGTGCAAATGTCTTTACTAAAGTCTCTACAAATATCTGCTGTAGGGCAAGGATGTCTTTAAAAAAAACAGTTCCTCCTTTCAAAAAATACTTTAAAAAGCAGTAAACAGCAATTAATGGAACAAAGTCAATAAAAAAAACCTATGCTTAAACTATAGTCTCAGGTGCATTTTGTGCAGTTTTATAAAGAAATTAGTTTTACTGAACATCCTGCAGTAAAAGTTCTGTCTCACCTAATTCTGAAAATTTTATTTTTACATAATATCTTTACATATTTTTCTTTTTTTGGCCTATTTACTTGTAAGAATTTTTTTTCAATTTACTAATGTTGGAAATCATATATTTTTTAGTTTTTTATACTGACTTGATAATGAGGTCATAAAATAAGCATGTGTACCAAAGTTTATCAAAAAAGACACGGTTATAAAGACTTTTGCGCAGTGCTGTATCGTAAATTTCAAATTCACAAAAAAAAGGCAGTTTGGCGATACAGGAATTTATGTTTCCCTCCATGTTTAATATTTTTGATGCTTTCATTAAACTTTTAATAGATTTCACAACACAAATATTTTTTTCTGCTATCTCTTTCCCGTGCCCTGGCCATGCTCCTTGCTTCTTATTTCCACCTGTTTCGTGTTTATTTCACCTTCTATTACTTCTATTCCGTGCCTCTGGTCTAAGCATTCTGTCAGTTCCTATTCCTAGTTTCTAGTGTTTACTTTAGTAGATGTTTCTGTTTTTCAACCTCACCAGCCTGTTTATGTCTTGAACCTCTCTTTGAATCCGTATCACGAATGCCTTTGCCTGACTGCTTGGCATAATTTGCTCAGCAGCACTCGGCACAAACAAACACACACACACACACACACACACACACACACACACACACACACACAAGGTTTAGCCATTGGGTAAATAATGGTGCACGATGACCAGGCGGCCATTGGCTGCAGCGTCTGAGACGGCGTGTTTGGGAAAGCAGGGGGCCTCCCTGAGCACACTGTGGGCGACGGAGCAGGGTCAGCACCGCCCCCGTCTTTGATTGGCGTCCATCAGGCGGTCGGGTTAATGATGAATAAAAATGACAAGGTGCAGTCTGGGAGTGATTGCGCGATTACAGCCTACCATAAAAAAAAAAAAAGTCAAAGAGGAGCGAACACACCAGGAAAAAGCACCTTGCACTTTGAAACTGCTTTCTCAGAAATACCACCAAAATAAATCCACCCCCCAACCCCCGCCCCCTTCGCCCACACACATATACACATTTCATCACAGTCAGCATGGTATTTGATTAGTTTTTTTTGTAGTGTGACAGTCAACACAAAATGTTATTATAATAATATAATCTTATTACATTTTGATTTAGAATAATAATCCAATAATTGAAAATTGGTCAAAACACAGTATTGGTGCTGATTTTATTAAATTGTTTATGTTATAATGCAGAAAATGTGTGTCAGCCAAAGAAGCTGCTTCTGAAGTTTATGCAACCAATCTTGCTTCCCTAAAAATTTCAAGTTGTTAACGTCAGCCGTTTTGGAGAGATGATTTTATATGTGACCCAAAAATGGGCAATTTTCAGCATTATACTGTCTCGCTTCAAACAATAATCATTTAAAATGCAAATGATTCATATTTCCTTATGAGTATTGATGTTAAAATTGGTGTAAGCATATGACCTGTAAAAATTGTTGCTTAAACTGTAAAAAATTAAGGATCACACCCCAGCCCCAAAAAACTGTAGTGTCCGTAACCATGTGACATTCATGTAGCATTATCTTAAACAATTTTGCATTTCGAGAACAAAAATCTTTTCAAGTTTATGTCTTTTTAATGCGAAATCTACATCGGCCAAGTTTCATCTAAATGACAGTTAAGATCATTGAAAGATTTGAAAATAAAAAAAAGTTACAGACACTACACCTACTGTAGGTGAGACACTTCTTGGCACCAATCCCATGTTTTGGCCGAATATGCAAATCTATACGCTTTTGTGCTGTACGGTATTTTTTTTACCAAACACTACACTATACCGAACAAATCCCTTACACACACTATATAGATACAGTAATAGAATCATACTGCATAAGGCTGACACACAGCAGCAGGAGCGAATGGGGGCGGAAAGTGGATACGAGAGGTCATGTGGCGTGACCGACAGTGAAACGAACAACGTATCGCACAGAACCTAAGGGTCTGGAGATGAGCTTCGGCACAGCCTCGCTGCACACTCGGGCTGTTTCATGTAAAAAGTTCATAATTAGTCCCACAGTGGCTAAATGTTAGAACACAGATCGAGATAGAAGATGAGACGCTCATCGTGCACCGCTTTAACCTGACTGAGACGAAACTTGTGCTTTTTCTCTCGTTCTTAGTAGGGCATTAAGCTGCTGCGAACAAAATTAAACAAACAGCGATATTCTCTCTCTCTCTCTCTCTCTCACTCACTCTCTGTGTCTCTCTCTTAAACCTCGTTTCTTGCTTAAAGGCAAAAAGAGCAAGCCGTTATTCTTGAGAGGTTGTTATTTTTTTTAAACAACCCTGTTTCATTTTCTTTTAAATGCAGCCTACAGTAATTAGCAATTAAAATCAGTCAAATTTGTATAATTTACTTTAATTAGTCTAAAAAGGACAAAAGGCGCTATTAAATCTCAGTAGTCTTCCTCGCCGCGTTAAAATCTGGTAGCGTTTTTAATGCACATTAATTCAGACATCAACTACGACCTGAAAACAGTAACCTACACGCAAGCAAACACACACACACACACACACACATACATACACATACACACACACGGGCAAGCATAATGTGCCGTCCAGCGTTCGCACCCTCCTCCCAAAAGTAATAAAAAAAAGAAAAGGTGTGACTGGGGTTAAGAAGCATGTTTTATTTCCCGGTTTTCTATCAGGGGTTAATACTGACAGGGGTGAAGCAGAGGTTTTGTAATTGGTTGACTCTTGATAGACCCCCCCCCCGCCCTCATCCTGAGCTTTGCCCACGAGTGTCACCCAGGGGTCACGGAGAACATCCTCACTGGGGCCGTGAAGGACTCGCTGCTCGTTCTACAGACCTCATTACACACTGAACAATCTCCGACCCCTCCTCCCTGTCTGTTTATCCTCTCTCTCCCTCTCTCCCTCTCTCTCTGTCTATCCTGACCATCCTCTGTTTCTTTTCCGGGGGCTTGAACAGTTTGGATTATTTTGCCAGTGCCAGCTGCCTCATTAGCCGTACCCGACTAACCCGAACCACGCATCGGCGTCAGGGGAAAGGTGCAGAGACGCTCGCTCTCACGCTCAACCTCAGGTCAAAGAAATTAATAAAAGATCATATTGCACAGCCTTTCTGATCTGGACTAAATTCAGATGTTCACTAGAGAATCGTTAACACCTCATACCGACCACCTGCAGCCATTTAGGGCATATACGCTGACAATGAATGAGCCACATGCTAAAAGTGTCTCATTCTGATTTGGTTGTATGTTATAAAATCTTTTTTTGCTCCCTTTCCAATCAGAATTTCTTGAGTGCTGAGAATGTATTCAGGCTCATACACTGTATGATTGCTTCTTATTCAGTAATTTGTAGTAATAATAATAATAATACGAGGGGTGTTCAAGACAATTTCCTGATGCAATTTCTGGTAAGTGGTGGCATAAAACTGATTGAGATTAACCTCGAACGGTTCAAAACCTTTAAAGAAGGCCGAGGTGCCACTGGAGTCGTTCCTGTGAACATTCAATAAGTGGATTCAATAACTGTATTCTGTTCTTCTGCAAAAGTCCTGGTTTGACTTGAACAACCCTTGTCATAATGCATATCGCAACAAAGCATAATTCATAAGCATTCAAGCATTGTGACTCCGAGACAGACGCCTACAGTCCATAGAGATGGGGTTAGGTTGATTGGTGTTTCCAAATTTCCCAAAGTGCATTGTGATTGGCTGGGATGCTGTCCAAGAGACTCCGTGAGACTCACCAGACCTTGGATGACCCAGTGCAAGATTAGTGTGATTTGTGAAATGGATTGTGTGATGGATTGATAGATGGATGGATGGTTTGGATGGATGGATGGATGGATGGATGGATGATTGGATGGATGGTTTAATGGATGATTGGATGGATGGTTTAATGGATGATTGGATGGATGGTTTGATGGATGGATGGATGATTTGATGGATGGATGATTTGATGGATGAGGGATGGATGGTTTGATGGATGGATGGATGGATGGATGGATGGATGGATGGATGGATGGATAATTGGATGGATGGTTTAATGGATGATTGGATGGATGGTTTGATGGATGATTGGATGGATGGTTTGATGGATGGATGGATGATTTGATGGATGAGGGATGGATGGTTTGATGGATGGTTTGATGGATGGATGAATGGATGGATGGATGGATAATTGGATGGATAATTGGATGGATGGATGGATGGATGGTTTGATGGATGATTGCATGGATGGTTTGATGAATGATTGGATGATTTGATGGATGGATGGATGATTTGATGGATGTATGTTTTGATGGATGGATGATTTGATGGATGGATGGTTTGATGAATGATTTAATGGATGATTTGATGGATGGATGGATGGATTTATGGATGATTGGATGGATGGATGGTTGGATGGATGGTTGGATGGATGAATGATTGGATTGATGAATGATTGGATGGATGGATGGATGGATGGATGGATTTATGGATGGATGGATGGATGGATGGATGGATGGATAATTTAATAGATGGATGGATGATAGATGGTTTGATGGATTGTTCGAAGGCCAGACTAGTTTTTGGAGCAAACACATCATGAAGTGAATCATACCATTAATAATATACACTGTGTCCCAGTTATGTGATAAAGATGTCGATTAATATTGTTTCCATAAAAACACAAAAGAAATGTCAGAATTCCATATAATATTGTGAATTAATTATTGTTATAATTTTTCTGCAATCTTTTATAAGTGAGTATTTTCTCATAGTTGTATCGCCTCCTTTTCCTAGATGTGAAGAACCTGGAGAACTTCCACCTAGTGGAGAGCGTTCAGGAGCAGGTGAACGCAGCACTGCTCGATTACGTCATGTGCAACTACCCGCAGCAGACGGACAAATTCGGCCAGCTCTTGCTACGGCTGCCTGAGATCCGTGCCATCAGCCTGCAGGCTGAGGAATACCTTTACTACAAGCACCTGAACGGCGACGTGCCCTGCAACAACCTGCTCATCGAGATGCTGCACGCCAAACGCGCCTGAACCTCGAAGCATTTTTCCGAAATCAACCGACGCGCACACACACACTGCTCCCAGACAACACTCTTCCAGTCGAGCAACAGCAGCCACAGCATCGAAACATGCAGTCAGAAGCAGTGCTGTGCTTACGCTGGGATTCCATGGTTCGGGCCAAAACTGAGAAGGAAACGGGGAGCCGATAGACTGATAACGGGGAATCCGTTCCCCCATCCCCCACCGAATTCAAAAAATAAATGAAGACATTTACCAGAACAGTGATGCTATGACCTCTGATCTCTTGGTACAGCTCTGATAAACTTTCTGTGAGCAGCTAAAACTTTATATACAGTATCAAGCGTAATCATTTCCCCTCTGATGAGGGTTCGAGGCGGCACGTCTTGTTTCTTGTCCAAGACCTGGAGCTGTCAAGATGGCCTTCGAGCTTGAGCAGTAGAGTAAAGTCACCTGGTGCATACTTAAATACGTCTCGGATCAAACAGCAGGACTCGCGTTCTCTTACTCGAGAGGTTAAAACGTGCATTCATGGAACTTTTTTTTTTTTTTTTTTTTTTTTACCTCTGAACCCGTACAAGTTCTTTAATTTTTATTAAGTTATTAAACAGTCATGTTTGTCCGTATGGTTTCACTGACGTGGTGTTGAGGGACAAAAAATAAAAAGGAGCACTATAAAACTCTGAGACACTATAAGATCCGTTTCGTTTCATCACAACGCGACGAAAGACGCCGTCGCAGAGCCGAGAAGAAGAAATACTGCCTCGGTCCAAACCAGACCAAAGCCTGCTGCAGAACAAACTCAAGAAACAACAAACAACCTTTTATTGTCAGTATTATGTGAGTCTTGCCTTATTTTATTACCATGCTAGCTAACTGTGCTGATGTGAACTATAACATGTAAAAATGTAATATATATACACACACACGTATATATATATATGTATATATATATATATATTATATAAAAGTATTAATGTAATACAACTAAGCAGAGGTGTTTACATTGATGTGGTCATGTGGGAGAGAACTGTGATGTAAAGTAAAGTGGAGGTGAGCGGAATTGCAAAGCAATGAATTCTTATATATAAAAAAAAATGAAAGAAAAAACAAGAAATCTGTTCCTCTGGTTTGTTTTCTTCAGTGTGTACAGTTTTCATCTTTGTCCAGTACTTAACAATGTCGTGAGACACTAAAATCAGAAAGGAAATCTCACTTTATATTTGTGGTTCAGGATATTCAGTCATTCGATCAACTGTGCAAGTTTTTGTTTGTTTGTTTGTTTGTTTGTTTTTAAATTCCTGTCTCCTTTATTTCGCATTTTTATGTTCTCCTTTTTAAATGTATGTCACTGCTTGAGCATAAACATAATTTATTGTGTACTGCTTTTATTCTTGTGTGTGTGTGTATATATATATATGTATGTATGAATGGATGGATGGATATGTGTGTGTGTGTGTGTGTGGGTGTGTGTAAGCACAAAAGCAGTCAATAATGATGTACAATAAAGCATGGTTTTTTCAACAAACAAAAAAAGAAAAAACTGTCTACCGAAGACTGGAAAAGTGATCCCGAGACGAAATGAATCATCTGTCCGTCACTTATGAGGGGTGCGTTCAAGTGAAGTCATGTGACCGTGCTTTCATCTCATTCTATACCAAAGACAGGATCTAATCTTGACTAAAGAGCAACAGCTCATCATCATCATCATCATCATCAGCGTCTACTGATCAAAACGGCGGCATGGACAGTTAGTCGGAGGGCTCGGGATGTCTTACGCAAATATCGGGTCGTGGTGAGCGTTGGGACATTGTTGAATGTTTGTCTCAATTATTAATGAAAGTAATTATGGTGGTCTCACGATATTTATTGAAATTTGACATGAAAATGGAAATAAAAGCTCTTTACTTTGTATATGTTAGCTTTGTATGTCGAGTCATCTTTCGGATACGGATTCGTCTGTCCCAAATCTACACGTGACATGAAGTCTCTGGAGTACTGAGAAAAAGACTTTCTACCGTACCTTGATGGTATCCAAGCACTGAGATAAGTGCATTAGTGTAGCAGTCTCATAATTCACTCATATATATATATATACCGCTTTATCCTGTATTCAGGGTCACGGGGGACCTGGAGCCTATCCCAGGAGACTGAGGTGGGGTACACCCTGGATGGGTGCCAATCCTTCGTAGGGCACATACATACACCTCACTCACACACTATGGGCAATTTGGGAACGGCAATTAGCCTAATCTGCATGACATTGGACTGTGGGAGGAAACCGGAGAACGCAGAGGAAACCCTCCCAAGCATGGGGATGGACATGCACAATCAAAAGTCCCGCTTTGACTTGAATGCCCATCCTATAAAAAGAGTCCCTCCTCCGGCTTGTTTCTCTGGAGGGGGTGTGGCTTAGCAGTGGCTCATTTACATAGACACTAAAATGTCACATTTGGAAGAGGAGTGAATCAGTGGGAAATTGGAGGCATGAAAAATGCAGCATCTGTTGGATTTTCAGCTGGATCATTAACATACACACACACACACCTTGAGCTCCCTGAAACCTGAGTTAAGTTGTTAAGGGAAAAAAATATGTATATAACTGAAAAAGCTATATACTGTAACCATCATCGCCCCTGTCCTGAAGACATTCCTGTGTCCGAAAGTGAACTGAAAGTAACTACAGAACAACATATGATGACATTTAAATACCTCATATTTTAATAATTAATAGTATTGTATAGTACAGTATAAATAATGAACAATACTGTGTATATGACAGCCAGACCTTGTCCTTGCCTTGTCAGAGCTGCTGTTCTAGGAAATCCTTTCTGATTTGAGAATTCAGCAGCGCAGTAGTAAAATACTAGTTTAATGATGTGTGATCTGTGTGTCACATGACCACGTGAGATTACCGTCAGTCCTGGAATGATCTGCGGCAGCCTTGTCGTATTGAACACCACAGCTGGATCCACATCCTTCCATGGATTGTCCCTGGTAATTCAATAAAATAAGGTCCATGTCTCTATTGTATTTAAGTCATATAATAATATCACGCACAAACACACTGCCTCGTTTTATACTGTTTATTTAATATAGAAATAGACAATAGACAATGGATACAATGCATTTAATTAGAAAGAAACTGGAAATAAACCTGATAGTCAAACAAATTATTGTCTCTCAAACTGGAAAACAAGGACAACTACTATTAACAAATATTAACAAATCGTTGAACATGTTGAGTTCTTTCAATAAAATATTAAAAATAACAATTAAACAAGGAAAGATGAGTACACACTCATACAGCTGAAATCACAGATGTACTGTATAGAACAATAGAAAAAACTAATTCAACAATTGTAAGACAGTAACAGTGGATATAAAATGTCTACACAGCTGTGTGATGTTCTACACCACTGCGGTCAACTACTGTTTGTTTTTGCTAGAAATAAATTAGAGTTGGCTTGTAAAAGATATATGGAAAAAAAGGTTTTTTGAGGCCTGGACAATCATGCCCATTTTTTTTCTTTAATGTGATGTAGCAAACAATGAAATTCAAGTGATTAAAGTGATAAAATGTAAATGTGCTGCCCTTAAAACTTAGAAAATTTTAGCCTTTTTTTTGTTTTCCTGTTTGTTTGTTTTTTAAACATATTGGATTGTGCAGTACAGAGTGACATTTCCTTTTTTTTTCTCGCACAACCTAATTATGCAATATAATGAATTAAAACTGAATTTGATTTCATTTTAACCAACTATACAAACATGACTGAGCAAACTATTTAAAAATGTGTCACATAGCCAAAGAAATAGCATCGCTTCGGTCCATTCTATGACCAAAATAATAATAATAACAATAAGAAGAAGGATAATAACATTTTGAGAGTTTTACATTTTTGTGACGTCATTCCTATATTCTCGAAAAGCCAAATACACAATTTGAAGTCTGAAGCCTTCCCGTTAACACACACTGGCAAGACTTATGTAAAAGCATGTGCACTGTATATCTTTTAATCATAATTGACAGTTGATTAATCATCATATGCTGAGTTGCCGGCACACTGATATGTGCCTTTTGGCAAAAAAAGAAAAAGTTTACTGTAACCTGGTTGCATAAGTATTTATTTATATATATTTATTTAACATTTTTTTAATCACCTTCGGTTGTGTAATAGAAGGCTTTAGACTTTAGAAGTGTTTGTTTGTTTGATAAGCACATCTTGATTTAGCAATTTGATTTTGATTCCACTCTTCCTCACACAAAAGCTCCAGATCTATCAATCTATCACCTTGCAATCTATCCCAACTCATTCCACAGGGCTTTGATAGGGCTTAGACCTGAGCTCAGACTGGACCATCCCAAAATGCTGCTTTCTTTCTCTGAAGCCATTTCGTTGTTAACTTGGATTTGTGCTGTCCAACAGAGGCATAACAGACATACGTTTTACAAACATACAGAAATGGATTAATATTTGGAGCTTTTAGGTTCTTAATATCAGCTTCCTAGCATGAAGCTACCACCACCATGCTTCACCATGGGTATGGTGGTTTTTGGGTGATAAGCTGTCTGTTTTTACCATTAAATATATGAGGGCTGTACTGAAAGTAATGCAAAGGTGGGCATTACTATTATATGTACCTGATATCTGTGTTTCAAATTGCACCTGACTGCAAAACAATTCCTGCTATCTGATCAGTTCCCTGTTGAGTCTGGTTCCGCAATTGCTGGTCTCCCACTACATGATTGGTCTTCATCCACATTGTCAATGGTGTCATCTCTGCTAACATTCTGTAGCTCAGTGTGAGGACATCACCTGCGACAAAGAGGATTTTCAAAGAGGAGTAGAGAGGGTTCAACAATGGAGTAACCTCATGGCTTGTGAGACTATGTTGAGAAGCAATTTTCTACAGGGAAAGAATTCCTCTACCAATAACTAATAATAAGGAATAATACCAATACAGGCAGTTTGAATGACCTATGTCAGTTAATAAAAAAGTTATGCCAACTTTCGGTACAGCCCTTGTATTTTGTAAAAAATATTTCAAAAACGTTCTTCCTTTGGTCTCATCAGCACTCATCATATGGTTTTGGCGAAATTTTGTCAAACTTGAATGTTTTTTTCATCATAAATAAGGTTTCCATCTGGCCAGCCTAAAGAGTGACCAGTACTCGCTGTATGTTCCTGCAGCTCCTTTAATGTTGCATTCGGTCTCTAGAGTGGATCAGGATAACTTCTGGAATGACCAGTGTATAATAATTATGTTTGAACATGAGCTTGAATGCAAAAGGTTTTTTCTAAGTACAGTCATATGTTCCGTTATAAAAGGGTGTATATACTTATGCAACCAGGTTATTATATTCTTTCATCTTTTTCTCTTTTTTTCCCCTCTTGAATTGTTTCTATTTGGTTTTTATTTGAAAAACCTGTATTTTCTTGCTTGCTATATCACATTAAAGATAAAAGATTTTTTTAAAATTTGACTTTATGACAAAAATTGAACCGGGGTGTGTAGACTTTTTACATCCACTTAATAGAAAAAGACAAACAGAATTCATTGATATCGCAGAACCGATATTAAAGTGTTTCCTGCTCTAGCGAATACAGAATGTTAGTTTTCAGTTAAAGCTGGCTGCCAGGCTGCTGCGGAGACGAGTATAGTGCACAGCACGAGTGCAGCTCTGTGCCCATGGGAACGTGAAGACTGCAGGAATCTGCTTTTCCTTTTACAGACCCCACTCTGTTATCCTAAAACACACATATAAAAACAGACATAAATGTGACATAGTTAAATAAAGTGCTTAGAAATAATCATATGACAATAACCTCATGTAAATACAATACGCGGGGAATATGATTGCAGGACTTTAATAAGAACAAACATATTGTTCATTCAACAAATATTACTTGTTGTCAAGTCCTTATTTAAACTTAATTAATGTATGAGGGATGTTCAAGTCAAAGCGGGATTTTTGATTGTGCAGAATAACAGAATACAGTTATGAGAGTAAAAAAAACTCTCTTTATTTCTCTATATAATCTCTTCCGCAAGTTGGTAACATCGATTTTCAAGGATCATGGGTTCCATGTACTGGGCTCTGAGCCGGGATAATCAGCCGGGATCATCAATTACGGACGCACTGCCTTCTTTTAAAACGTTTAAATGTTTTACTGCGGCTAAGAGTCTCAGCACCGTACTGCGCTTGACATCTTCTGTAAATGTCAATTTGAAACTAAGTCCCAGTTTGAAATGAACGCCCCTCATTTTCAATTCTATTTATTTTTGACTAAGCAACATTTATTTTTTCAAATGTTATTTGACAGATGCACTATTTATATAATCAGTGACCTTTCAAGGTTGGGAGACAGGATGCTTAATAGCTTAATAGAGCTGTTAATATTACACCTAGTGGTAACAAACAGGAACTGCACCATGTGTTAATATAGGCCCATTTAGGCATGAATCATGCTGCCCCATTCTTGCTGTATGAACCTTTTAGCTGCCAAATATGATTACCAAAGTTAAGGTTTACTTTTTTTTTTACTTCAAATTATAGCAATTTACAGCACATTGGTGGGATTAAATCTATTACATTTCCAATAGCAACAAAAGCAAATTGTAATGCTGTCAAATGTGCCAGTATTATAAAAATCTTATATATGATGAAAACGTAAAAAACATATGAATAAAATCTTTTATTTTTTAAATAAAGAATATTATTGATTTAAAAATTTTTAAATATTTTAAAAATATTTTTAAATATTTAAAAAAAAAAATATATATATATATATTTTTTTTTTTTTTTTTTTTTTTTTTTTTAGGTGGAAAATATGTAATTGTCACAGTAAGTTCATATGAATAAAAGTACAAATATGAATGTATTCTCATATGCAGTATGGAAAAGCTCATGTTTCATCCGGACACGATATTTGTGCAAACACTTTTTATAATAAACTTACAAAACTTATAAATTGAAGTGGAAGAATTAAGGTTTATTAAAGCATACTTGTTTGTTATGCTAAACGTTTCCTTAATTTGCAATTATAAAAAAGAAGAAAAAAAAAAAACACTACAGCGAAGGTCACCATATTTCATTTAAATACATGTATTATGTATAAGTTTATCTCAACACAGGGACACCAAAAACACCGCTCTGTGTTTTCTATCATTATAAGTCATTAGAGGATAAATAAAAAAAAGAAAGAAAAGGAAAGGAAAGGAGGGGGGAGATTTAAGCACCTGTCCCTCTCTCTTTCAGACATTCCATTAATTACTTGGACAATGGCACAACTTTAGAAGTAGAATTTTCAATTTTAAATCCAGGACAAAAAAAAACACAGAGTGCTGGAGAAAGAGAAAAAAAACGAACGCGTATGTATTCAGCTCCTTCATGC
This sequence comes from Clariallabes teugelsi, assembly GCA_030014215.1. Taxonomy (NCBI): domain Eukaryota; kingdom Metazoa; phylum Chordata; class Actinopteri; order Siluriformes; family Clariidae; genus Clariallabes; species Clariallabes teugelsi. Next base: position 3,070,744 of record JAQMYG010000007.1, read on the forward strand.
TATACTGGCACTTAAATCCTACAGCCCTTCCATAAAAAAAAAAAAAAAAAAAAAGACTCAAGGTTATGTACGATTGAAAACCCCCACAAACAACCACTTCAGAAATCCATTTAGAGTCAGCGCAGGAGCATCTAATTCAAACATGTTGTTCTGTTAAAATGGTCGCGCTCTGTCTTCAAAAACTCTCCTTCTTTCCCATTCATGTTGATCTGGCCTTTTTGTAAAAGCGATTAAACTCCCATCTTCTGAAGCAAAGACACTATTACAGGAGACCAGATGCTTGGTTCGATCAGGCGAAAAAAATGACCTTTTGTTGTCAGAAATGTTTGGCTGCCGGGGTAATACAAATAATAATCATAATAATAATAACAATAATAATAATGCACCAGCGTGCTCTGATGAGGAAGGTGATGATGGAGAGCATTCGTAATACGTTTCTTGTCGTTGTATATCACAGATATTCAGACGAGACACTGTTGGAATCCTACCATCCCGCGTTTTTTTTTCCTCCTAATTACCCGATGACCTTTCCCCCCGCTGTGAAGCTGCAGAGGAGTGATGGCCATTTTGCCACGCTGAGATGTGGAACACGGTGATGCGCAATTATTCTGAAATTTAAAAAGAAAAAAGAAAAAAAAAAAAAGAAATGTGCAAATACTTGGAGTTGCCTTTGGAGAAATTCAGCAAATCTAAAATGAGAGCTGGGTAGATCCAAGGTCAGAGCTTCATTGTGTCTCATCCAATTGAATCCAAACAGACTCGGTGCTTGAGTGTTTCTTTGTCGGCCGACAATGGCAGCGTGGTCTTCAGACACGGCGTGCTTGATAAATCAGCTTCATAATGTCACTCAAGGTCACCTCAGGTAGCCTTGAGGGCCAAGTGCACGTCTTTACCAGTGGGAATAAGATGTCCCGGCTGCCTTTATGATCACACACGGGTCTCGGTTTTTACACGGATCCTGATGCCGGTCCACACCGAATAAATATGATGGAAACGTAAACATATGAATCAAATCTTTTATTTTTTAAATAAATAAATAACTAAAGGCTCAAACATACAACATAAACACTGCGGAAAGTCCAGATGGACATGTAAGTGTGTGTAGAGCGTAAGCAGCATCTCCAGTCCTTGAACCTTGAATTGTGACCCAATGATGCAAAGCTCGGCAAGCCCAAAAAAAAAAAAAAAAAACAGACTAGACACAAGTTCATGCACAGACAGAATCATAAGTAGACAAGCAATTCGCCGCTCTGAATCCACGTTCTCTCACACACACACACACACACACACACACACACACACACACACACACACACTGGCATGAAACGACCACCTGTGGAAGTTCAGACACGGCTCAGACACTCTTAGCAAGTTTGAGGTTATAAAGCTAAAAAAAAAAAAAATGAGAAGGACACATTAGAAAATGTTAATGTCTTTTTTTTTTTATATAAAATAAAAAACAGTGCATTTACTAAGGAATGAACTGAATGAATGCTATAAAAAAATTCATTCATTGATGTGTGCGTGCAATTTTTGTTCTCCGCAAGTACAGTATGCACAATTTCCATCAAGGTTAATGAGGAGCTGAATTTGGACTAGGCACTGTCCTTGATTTATTCTTTTCGCTACTATAATCCACTAAGCGCGTCTTTATCTACTGCCGGGTACGTCTCTTAAACCGGCCGTTTCACACACAGCACAGGACAATGAGAGAAGCCACAAGACAAGGAGATTCGAGGGTATTTCAAAGGATACTGACAAAGCCTACAAGCAACACAAGATGAGAAGAAGTTTTTTTGTGTGTGTGTGTGTATGTGTCGTGCAAAAGACTTGGCACTTTCTCGCTGTCTTTTTTCCTTGATAAACAGCTGTTCGCAAACACCTGATAGGAAATAAGCACTTATTTAGTCTGCCAGTAGCTCCTTGGAGACTTTGCGGTGGTGGCGTCCCAACTGCAGCTACTTGATATCAGAGGAGTGTGTGAGCCAAGTGAACATGACAAAAAAAAAAAAAAAAAAAGCAGCCACATCACATGGGCTGGAGCTCTGGACCATCAAAGGGAATGAGAAGAAAGCTCAAGGGACCTGCATCTGTTCCAGCATGCTGAGGCTGGATCTCATCACCTGCTGAGAGAACAGGCCAAGCCTGTCAAGCTGTCATTGACCTGTGGCAGGCTTGGCCACCCCCTCCTGACACCGATTTGCTTGAGAGTGTGCATGTACTTGACAGAAGGTATCACGTCTTGGCTTCACAGCATAGTTAAGGATAAGCGATCGGCCGCCGGTTCGGTGATGGCGACTCTGTGACTCCATCAGCAATTAGGCTTTATGAGGAGGAGACTCGTGGTGAATAAACTCCGCAGTCGTTCAGCGAGTCAACCGTTAGTTGTCTGAGATGCATCTCGAACCTTGGATCTATCCATCATCTCTTTCTCTCTTTCTGCAGAACAGCAATTTTTCTAATGTCTATGTTTTTCCACATTCCTTCCTTTTGTAAGCTGCTTCCCGACTTTAACTGTATGTAGGTCCGTCTATTATCAAAGACCGCAAAAGCCACTCCTGGTACGAAGCAGTTTTGCACCTTATTAAGGTGAAGCCTGAAGTTAAGGAAGATAATTCTGATCCGTGAATGCAAGACGTACTGTAGAAAGAGCAAGGGCAGAAGTCTGCAGCCGCAGCAAGTGAATTGGATCGATATTTTTCACAGGGAGAGAAAAAGACAGACTTCTTCAGTGCGAGAAAGGAAAAAGAAATGCTCCTGGCGATATGGAGAGCAAACTACCAAGACTGACAGAGTACTTATTGTTTTTTTTGTTTTTTTTCTCAGACTAAACACAATCTTGTGAACTCTTGCACTTTTCAAGTTCTGATCAAACATTGCCACCACTTGGCAAAAAAGTACAAAAAAAAAAAAAATCAGATAAACTGGGAAAGATTTTTTTGATCGTTGTTAAGCAGCAATTAACTACGGTGCCATTATTTGATTTGATTATTCGCTGTTCTTACAGTCGTGCACCGGGCAGCTCCAAGGTCTCTCGTTCGATCTGTGGAGATATTCAGCTTTTCAAAATGAGATACAGGTGTATGCACAGATGGTTCGATCGGTGTCTTTGTTGAGATTCTGTTCAAGTCCTCTCCTTGTCCATGTGTGTATGTGTGGGGTTCTCCTGTTTCCTCCAATTTCCTGAAATGGTAGGTGGATTGGCTACTCTAAAACAGCACCCTAAGTGTGAATGGGTGTGTGATATATCCATGGACGTTACCATTGTGCGCTGAATGTTATTAAGAAACTCTCCAGATCTACAAATATGAACAAATGAATGTAAGTAAGCAACAGTAACATGAAAAAATACTGTAGTAAAAGGAAATATATTGATTAAAATTGAAAGTGCTTTGCATTTCAGGGCTTTAATCTTCCAGCACATGTGGAAATAAGACAGCATTACCACTCTATAATAAGTAATTAATTACTTCTATAATAACTAAATAATATACTGTGTGTTTCAG
>JAQMYG010000007.1:3080275-3098497 GCA_030014215.1 Clariallabes teugelsi
TCTCTTACTGGTATAATCAACATCCATGCACGCGTGTACTGTTTACTATAACACTGTGACCACGTGTGTGTGTGTGTAAAACATATTTTATTATGTGTCTGTATGCGTAGTGTGTACAGCACGCGTGTAAAGCAAACGCAAGTCTCATTAGAGAGGTTAAAGATCCATTTTCTCTCTCTGCACAAGCCCGCTTCCGGAACGAATTATGCTCGTAATCCAAGGTTCCACTGTATGTGTATTATATTATACAGTATGTTCTACCCGTGCTCGAATTGGCGTTCCCAAATTCCACATAGTGTGTGAGTGTGTATGGGCCCTGTGACAGATTGGCACCCCATCCAGGGTGTACCACCACCTCACGCCCTAAGTCTCCTGGGATAGGCTCCAGGCCCCTGCAACCCTGTATACACGATGAAGCGGTATAGACGATGAGTGAGTGAGTTGATATTATTGTATTGATATTTGCTCAGTGGTTAAGGCGTTGGACTACTGATCACAAGGTCCCAGGTTCAAACCCCAGCACCACTGCCACTGTTGGTCCCTTGAGCAAGGCGCTTAACCCTACAATAAGATAAAAGAAAAGCGTCTGCCAAATGCCGTAAACGTAAATTAATGTATGAGCGAGTGCTCTGTGGTGGTCTGGCCTTCTTCCTGCTACGGATTCCGTCACTGGGGTTCAGGTGGCCGACCCAAGTTGTTCACCGTTCTCTTCCTCTCCTCGTTGAAAGATTAGTCGGAGCAAGTGTCCTGTCAGTGATGGCCCCCAAGTCACAGGAAATAACATCAGTGGCTGGCCGAGTCTAACGAGGATGTGAGACGCCCCGATGGCACATTAACGACCGGCCTCAGACGGCCAGCCGCATCTCCAGAACAAAAGAAAGCCCAGCTGCTTTGATGAGAATCGGTTTAAACGAGAGAACAGCAATAACAATAACATGGGCACCACTTCAAAGAAGACCTCGTCTGCGCTCGGGTTTGAAAGCGCTCGCTGTTCTTCCTTATAAAAGAAAAAAAAACCTCCTACTTGTGCGGATGTTATTTTGAGAAAGGTTTGTGAGAATGCTTAACGAGAAGTGAGTGTGATGAACAAGTCAAAAGGTGCGCATTTGGAGAGGAGGAAATGCACTTTAAAAAAAAAAAAAAGCAAAGATAAAACGATCTTCTCGTCCTGTCTGTGCTCTAAACCAGACAGGAGACCTCTCGTATTGTTGGTCAGCAAGTATGACAAAGTAATGCAGGTGTGAAAAAAAATAAATAAAAACACCTCCGCTGCTGAGTAACATGCGTGCGAATCGGGAGATCTCTGCGGGAGAGTGTGTGTGTGTGTGTGTGTGTGTGTGTGAAAGGGAGAAAGAGAGAGAAGTCCTGTGTTTGACAGCAGGTCCCAGGTCAGGATGTGTAACCGCACACTGCCAAAACAGGAAGCTCACAACTCCCTTAGTGACTGACACACCCCTGGCTCGCCGGTGGACGTCCACACACAAGTTCAGTAACATTGGTTAACATTCTAATGATAAGATCCGTAATTAAAAACCAGCAAAGATGATATTCCACCCTGCATGTCCTTTTTGTATATCGAAAGGAAAAAAGAAAAAAAACCCTGAAGGACACACAAGGCCCGAATTATACGCGAGTATGAGGTACTTCTGCGTCAAATGGAATCAATATGTCGAAATTTCAGCAGGAGAGCGATGGAAAAGAATGAAAACGGCAAAGGATGGGCCTGGTGGTGTGGCGTGGTGTATTTTTATTTTTTTTTTGGCGCAGCTGAGAACGATCAGTAGTTGTGTGTCTTGGGATCTGTCGCTCTGTGCTACAACAGCGATTTGTGCAGATCGTTTGTGCGTGTTCCAGTGAAGATCAATTCAACCCCCGGACCCCACTTCAATTTCTCCGCCTCGTCTCGCCTCCCGCGGGACTCCTGTGAACTCGGTCTCCAAGTTCAGCACCTCGGATTGATTCGAGCTTCTTGAAATGCAGCAATTCCGCGTGTGATACCTCCAGTGAAGTCAAAGCATTGCGTTTTCATGACACACACACACACACAAAAAAAATGGATGTGTAGTTACATTAACGCACGAGTCTGGTATAACAAACTCAGTTTAAAATGGAACTTTTCTTCTGATTGCCACCAGAATAACCTCCGGTATTCAATTTGCCTCTTTAATGAATTGGACCTGAACGCACTAACTTGTGGGGTACAATGCGGGGTACATTTTGGATGGGGTGCCAATCCATCCCCAGGCAATTTGTTGGGAATGTACCCGGAGGAAACCCGCTAAACATGCGAGGAACACGCACACACAGACCCCGAGGTGGGAATCGAACCCGGCACCCTGGAGGTACGAGGCGATACATTCAAACTACTTTTTGTACTTTTCTGCTGCTTCAACCCTATGAACAAGTCATAAGAGTTAAAGTAAGAAGAAGTCGTACCTGTCGAGTCGTGCGAGTGCCACTAGCCAGACAGCTGAGATCTTCTTTCAAGCTGTCATGGACACACGGGATGGAGAAATGCCCTGTGGAGTATGACAAGGTCACATGATGAGTCAGAGAGGGATGGTCAATAGTCGGAATAACACACACACACACACATACACACATATACACACATACAGTATACACACAGAGAGCACTCAGGTCAGCCACAATGATTACCAGCATGTGTTTGGAAGATGACAGGAAGTAAGCCCTACAGTATACACACCTTTCTCATCATTAATTGATAATACACAATATTAAATATTTATTCAAACTGATCAGGGCCAAAATGAGCAGGAACACTCAATGCATGGTGGGAATGAATTAGTCTTCCATGAATTTATCCATAGCACCATACACACACACATATATATATACAGTACATACACACATTCACACACACGCATTAACACCTAGGGCCAATTAATGTTTCCAGCCCACCTACTGGTGTTTTCTGGAGATCAGAACATAAAGGAAGTAAAAATCTCATACAAACACAAACACACACAAAAAAATACTCTGCACAGATCTCAGGGTCGAATTTTGTCGCTGTAAGGAAGCAACTGTGTGTAAAGTCTTAAAATCAGCACAAAAGGCTGGACGTTGCTTCTTCTTGGACCGAAGGGTGCTAGGAGCAAGCCTTCTGATCATGTAGTAGCGGTAAGTCATGATGGGCTTTTCATGTCATGTGCAGGGGTGAGATGCTGCTAAGGTTTAAAAATAAATAAATAAATAAATAAATAAATAAATAAAATCCAATGTGGTTAGGTGTTGGTGTAGAATTCATGCCTGTATAACCTCTAGGCTGGACTCGCTGTGAAGAGTGGAAACAATGTTTTTGTGAGAATTATCGGCCCGTCTCAGGCAAAGAAAACAACTAAGGAGTTTGATGGAATTTATATAAGAGACATTATTAAACGCTGGATAGGATAGCACTGAATCACCAACCTCGTACAAGAAATGTGGCTGGGAAGGAAAAAAATAAAGAAATGATGAATGACGATGCAGGGCGATAATTTAAATGCTTGGTGAAGTTGCACTGTAATAAATAAATAAATAAATAAATAAAATATTATAAACCAGAGCTAGTGAAATTAAGAGCATTTCCATACACACACACACACACACACACACACACACACACACAGTGTGATGAGAACTCACACGATTGAGACTAAACAGCTGTGTGGTAATAAGAAAACCACTGGTTAGTTAGTACATTTAAAAAATAAAAGGCTTTAATTTGTATATAGTATAAAGATTGTCTTTGGAACATGCCAGTGCAAGTGCCTCCTTTCTCTCTCTCTCTCTCTCTCTCTCTCTTTTTTTTTTTTTTTTAATACTGTAGACATGGCCTCTTTTAACAAAATGACTTTTAATTCTCCTTTAAGACACATTGTTGCGGTTTTCTTGATCAAAATAATCAAATTTTCCTTTTTAGACTGCGACGTACAGTATGATTACGTACGACTTTTTAAAAATGTAGCAGTATAATAACAAGCTCCAAAATATCCCACAATCTGTCCGGCCGACAGAACGAATTAGGCATGAAATTTTACAGCAAATATTATTCTTTTAAGCACAACGTACCTGGAAAATCTACTGTTAAAACCAATCAAAGGTTATACGAATGACACAATTATTCAAATTGAGCCTCAGGAGTGCAAATCGAAGAACAACTTAAGGGCCACCAGGTGTGAATGAGTGTGAAACAGTGTATTAATCAGCAGGGTGTAACAATTGATTTTTACTTACTGATCATTCAGTTTGCAAGTCATGCATTTGTTTGAATTATTTGGTCTGATTTTAGGAAGTTTTTAGGCACATTCATGTGTCTAGTTGTCCATAGATTATACATAAGAGACACTGATCTGTAAAGACAGATATTTACAAGGAAATAGTCATAATACAAAAAAAAAGTCCAAATGGGCCAAAAAGGGCCAAATTTAAAAAAAAAAAAAAAAGGTCTCTACAAAGCAAAGAAAACAACTATGGAGACTTGAAAGGATTATTAGAAAACATTTTTGCCAGGGCAGGTTACATAATATAAAAATTAAAAAATTTCATTTTCTATGTATCTTCACATTGTCTGCATGGATATAATTAGGTGAATTATTAGTATTACAATAATGTTGGCCAGGAAGTATATTTGTTTAGTCAACTATTTGGGTTAATCTGCCTTTCTCTCAAGTAAAAGCCTACGTCTGGTGCCTTAATGATGTATAATAATTTATAATTCTGTAAAATGAGATGTTATGATGCTGTGCTTTGTATATTAGGCCTCGACATCTGGATTTCTGTAAAACTTCGTGACACTGCCTTCTTTGAATGGCTAAAAAGCCTAATTTGTTCAGATTTGTGTTCCACAAGGCTTCACTAATACTCGAGAGCTCAGCAGATCGTCGTTTCCCACCGCTGAGGGCTGCGTCCCAAACTGGTAGAGTTCTCCGGGTTCACATAAATCTATAATATCTCTGAGGGCTCGCTGGAATGTATATTGTGGCTAAGTGAGATGTACAGTCCACGCAAGTCGGATGTCATGTCGAGTTAAGAACAACACAGGATTTCAGTTCTGGCTGAATAAAACTCACTCGCTTTTGCTTTCAGTCTTCTTGGCAGATTAAACCGAGTCAGAGTGACCGATACTACTGGCATCGATGGTGCTTGCTCCAGTTCCACCAACGCTCAAGGTTAGCCTGGGTAATTTTTCTGATGGCAACATTGAACTATTCATTCTGGCTGGTGTGGATAGAATGGATTCGCACTAATTACGCTGTTATGTAAACTTGGGTTACCTTGAGAGACATTCCTGTTTTATGATTTTAAAAAATAAAGAATAAGTACAATAAACTATGCGAAGGATTTTTTTAATGCGGCGCTGTCCAGATCAATCGTCAAATTCCTGGAATTATGGTCATGCAAAAAAAAAAAAAAAAGGCTTGTTTAATATGACATTAGTGATTATAATTATGAAATGAACACCTACAGTATGTCTTGATAAAGAAAATCTGAGACTTGTTAAACTGCAGCTTCTACAACTTAATATCCAGTTTAATATCATTTTAAACACAATGCCCTATTGTTACTGTATTAGTGCATCTCGAATATGATTAGTGATTTTATTAAAACTCTAAAAAGTAAAAAAAAATAAAATCATGATAAAATCGAATATAAATTGATGTTATAATTGTGAAAAATAAAAAAAAAAAATTTAAAAATTAAAAATCAGAAAGAAATCAATTCACCAATTAAGTCATGACGAGAATCTCAATAAACATTATAGGTGGAGAAATTTTATGCATTTATAGATGTTAAAAAAATCTGAAATGAAAAAAAAGTCTTTAAAGTTTTCTGGGCCTCATTTGTTATGTTGGATGAAAATGCATTTATTCATAAATCATCTGTATGATCATTAACACAAAAGAAATTTGGTATTCATGAAAATCACATTTAAAAAAAAAATCCTATTTGTGCTCCTGAGTGTGTGTAAATTTATGCGTAAAAAGACAAACTAATTTAAACCTCGGTGGATCTGCTTTAAATCATAGAATCTGCATAGAGCTTTTCAATACAGCTGTCTATACACTGTACACTGTTCAGCTCAAATGGATTACTTCAATTACACAAAACTAAATTAATTTATATTAATCACATTCATTTGAAAAATATTAAATATTTATAATATACAGTAAATATTAAATATACTGTAGTAATTTTTAGTATTAAATAGTAAATGTTTAAAACATAAAGGATAGCAAGTCAAAATAGATCTGTAAATTTACAGAAATCTTAATAATTAGTGTTTATTGACAATTACATTAAAATTATGTAAAGAGTCAATATTTGCGGTGTTGATTTTTTAAAGACCTCTGCAATTCGCCCTGCCGTGCTGTTAATCAACTTCTGGTCCACATCCTGACTGATGGCGCAGCCCATTCTATGCTTGGAGTTTTTCAGAATTTGTGGTTTTTTGTTTGTCCACCCGCCTCTTGAGGATTGACCACAAGTTCTCAATGAGATTAAGGGGTGGAGAGTGTCCTGGCCATGAACCCAAAATTTCCATTTTTTGTTCCAAGAGCCACTTAGTTATCACTTTTGCCTCATGTTCCTCAAGGTGGTCCATCGTGCTGGAGAAGGCATTGTTCATCACTAAACCGTTCTTGGATGGTTGGCAGAAGATGTTTTCGTACCAATCTTTATTCATGGCTGGGGTCTTAGACAAAATTGTGATTGAGCCCACTCCCTTACATGAGAAGCGACCCCACACATGACTGGTCTCAGGAGGCATTACTGTTGGCAAGGACTTTTCTTCTCCGGACAAGCTTTTTGGGAAAAGGGGATTTACAAGAGACATTACCCCAGACCTTAACAGACCAATCCCAGTACATTTTTTCGGAAAATCAGTCTGTCCCTGATGTTTTTACTGGAGAGAACTGGCTTGTTTGCTGCCCTTCTCGAAATGTACAAAGCTGAGTGCTACCATCAGTCCTGTGTCATGCCAACAGTAAAGTATCCTGAGACCATCCATTCGCTTCTTAGCCAAGGAAGTGGGCTTACTCACAGTTTTGACACAAGGAATGGTACAAAAAATGTACTCTGATGGCAACTTCTGCCAACCAACCAAGAACAGTTTGGCGACGAACAATGCCTGGATCATCATGCAGCACCTGGTATTCACAATTTAACTGTCAGTGAAAGCCTTTGACACTTGTAAAATGCTTGTACTGTAATTATACTTCAGAATACTATAGTAACATCTGACAAAAAAAAAAGATCTAAAAACACTGAAGCTGCAGATTTTGTGAAAATGAATATTTGTGTCATTGACAAAATTTTGGCCACGGCTGTAAGTCGCATCTGTTTGTCATGATGTAATTTAATGCTGTGCAGCATTTTACTAAAACCAGCACTAAGTGTTTGATAAGTGACCGATCTGGTATGTCTCAAAACTGCCATGCACAGTGCAGGCGCTAGTGTGCTGCACACCAACAGCAGGTGTCCCATGACATGTAAACTATACGGCTAAAGGTAGGTAGACACTAGAACACTAGGAATCGATTTCTCCATGAATGATTGCTGAATTCGCATTGGACTACAGTTTGGAAGGTCCCAGGTTCAAACCCCACAACCACCAACAAGTTGCCCCTGTTGGGCCCTTGAGCAAGGCCCTTAAACCTCAACACCTCGTGCAGATGTATACTGAGATAAAAATGTAAGTTGCACTGGATGCTCTAAAGGCGTCTGCCAGATGTAGATGTATTTGCTTAAAGTCTTTATATTTAATTGAACGGACTTTGGGGAAAAAATAGTAACAGCACCATAGTGTAAACAATAGTTCTTTTATATATAGGGTATTTTAAGGATATTACAAGAACCTTTATTTGCACTATTTGCTATAAATAGTACTTAAACCTCGTTTCGCTTGGCTCTTCACTGACAAAACAAGTTTTGAACGGCTCCTTGAGGTATGAGCAACTTCAGTTCAATTCGGTTCGTTTATTCGTATGCTGAGGTTTCACTGTATTAATCAGGGAGGGACAGAGAAATCTCTTTATTGCTCCCTTAATCATCTACATGGGGTAAGAAGGGGGGTTAGATGAGTGTGAAATTGAAGAAGATGTCCAAATTGAAAAGGTCAGCAAATTTAAGGAGTCTATTACTTGGAAGAAGTGGCAGAACTCGGATGATTATTTGTTTATTATGTAGAATTCATATATACAGTAGAAGTTGTCGTCTCATCATCTATACCGCTTTATCCTGTATACAATTAGCATAATCTGGATGTTTTTAGAATGTGGGAGGAAACCGGAGTACCCGGAGGAAACCCACCAAGCACGGGGAGAACATGCAAACTCCATGCACACAGACCTGAGCCGGGAATCAAACCCAGTACCTGAAGGTGCAGGGCCATAGTGCTAACCATAAAGCCATAAAGCGTCTTGTATATACTGTAGGAGCGTCCCAGTAAAAAAAAACAGACCAGGAGACGTTTTCCTAAGATGTTTAGACAAGGATAGAGTAAAAAAGTGTTAACTCTTTAAAAACATGTTAGCATGTTATATCTACACTACCATCGCTACAACTTAAACTTACCATCAATTCTGCTGATTTTTTCTCCAGGGTACATTTTACATCAAGAGTAGTTGTGAAAATGAGCTTTAAAATGTATGTGAACAATAACTAGATTCTGGACTGTGCAAAGAATCAAATTAGTTTCTTTTAAAAATGCCAACTCTAATCCAAAGGAACTGTGCTAGCTTTTTTTTTTTTAAAGAAGAAAAGTTCAAACAAAACCAGGGCCAGGAAGTTTTTACTTTTTATAAAAAAAAAAAAAAATTAGAAAGTGGCCGTGTTTCTTGGCCTGCCCTCTCTCATTCTCACACTGAGACAAGCCAGACACTGCAGAATAATCACAGTCTAATAGGAGAGAATATTGAAAGCAGCAGCTCAACAACTGGATCTGCTTTCCCGATCCCTCTCTCCTTCTTCTCTTCCAAAACGCTAGCACATGGGCCGCATGAGATAGCGATAATTTTATGAAATGCTTTTGATAATCAACCATTATAAAAAACAAGAAACATGTTGCCTAGCAATCATTTACTCCATCCTTTCGAGGCTTCTTGAGAGGCCGAGTCTTTAAAACGTCGAAGGGGGGGGGAGCGACGACGTGAAGACGTAGCAGGAATCATCGCAGGCGCAGCTGTTTTCACAACCTTAACTGGCAGGCACAACAAAAATGAACAGATAAAAAAAAAAAAAAAAAACACCCAGCCAAAACAGACTTACATTGAAAAGCCTGTCTCTAAGAGGCGCTGGCGCACACGGAAACACACCTGGTGGCTTTATTCGCATGCTTTGTTGATGCTGCTGTTGGATTTTTTTTTCTTCTTTTCTTTATTTTTTTCATATTATGAAGTTGTAAGGTTGTTCCCTCTCAGGTGTCCTATTTGCCATGCATGGATGTTGGATGCTGAAAGAATTACATGTCCACATACCAGCCTCTTTCTAATGATTTCCTGCACCTGCACATCTGCTGCTGTTTTAATTAATACTCGAAGGAGGTTCGTCGGGACTAATCAAAAGCATTGTCACTTCGTTAAAACGAAAGTCGATCCGTTTCATGATTGCGATCGGGGGAATTCGCTACAAAGACATTATTTAATCACCCCTTGTTCCATTAAATAATGTAAACGATCAATGCAAGGAACACGGGTAGGGGTTTTTTTTTTGTTGTTTTTTTATTTTTTTCCCCCTGAAATATTGATACTTTGGCCACAATTAACACACGGCAAGATTTTTTGTGCCGGCCCGAGCTTTGCCGCGTTTCTTTTTCATATTTGGCTCCTTGCCGAGCTGTGCTGCGACGCCCTTGCTGATTTATGGCCGACGGCTGACCTCTGAGACCGTAACACAGTGATGGGTGACTGGCTCTCAACGGTAAGCTACTGGCACTTGACAAAGTGCCGGGAGCAGAATGAATTTACTTCTCTTTTCCTCAATCATCAACAGGCATGGCGGCTTGCTGCCCTGACCTCCGTCTCATCCTGACTGCTATAACAAGATCTCGGGCAGGAGAGCGAGACACTCTGAGAGAGAGAAAGAGAGAGAGAGAGAGAGAGAGAGAGAGAGAGAGAGAGGTGGGGGTACTTGAAAAATTTACTGTCACATCTACTTTCCAATGAGCTCCAGTGAGCACTTCTTTCACCTTCAGGTTGCTTTGGTAGTCCAGGGAGGGTGTGCGAGAAAAGCCATGGAGTGAGAAAGAGAGAGAGAGACAGACAGACAGACAGACAGACAGACAGAGATAAGGGAGGGACTGGGTCAGCAGGGACACCATGGAGCATGCAAACTTTTTTTTAGGAGTCGATTTTTCCTAAGCTTATAGTCATAGGCACCTCTTGTACTGTACAGTACGTCTGGGTCCGTGGACCTTCATCACCAGAATAACACCTTAAAGCCTGTTCAATTTAATAACCAATAAATCTCTATAAGCAATGAAATTTTACTTCCCTTGCTGATGACGGTCACCAATCACGAAATCTGTTCGGATGAATCTTTTCAAACGGACATCAACGAATATGTTCTAACCGGCGTAGTTATTTATTTATTTTTTCCCCCCCTCTATTTAATTGATGCACGCTTCGAGTTTAACGCAGCAATCCATGAGGTTTTATGGTTGTTACAATAGCATGGGGTGGGGTTGTAAATTCGCATGGTACAAATGCATAATTTTCTAAAGTAGGGTTTTAAATTATCCCACAGTGTAAATGTTGGCGCAGTGCCTCAGCTAAGAGATGGCGGGTTATAATTGAAAATAAAAAAGCCATTTAAAAGACATTCAATAAGGCAGTGGGAAATTGATCAGGCTATAAAAGCTGTCCTCTCAGGGATGGGAGATGAGTACACCGCCTGAGCACGAGGCAGCGTCCTGATTTCGACTGGCTTTACCTTCATCCCATCTACACTGGGTACACACCAAGACTGAATGTTTCTAATATACGTACATTAAGAAAAATAATTAATATACAGCACATACTTAAATATTTCTATTGAATCCCATCCTGCAGGATCAATCCAAAGTCCGTTATGAAAATTGATTTTCTGGTTTGTTACTTTTCCAACAAGGTCTCAACATGAATGAAAGCATATGTGAGACAGAAATAGAGAGAGAAAGGAAGTTAAAAAAATATTCCACCACTGCTTCTTTAACTTTCAATTCTCCTAAGCATCCCTGCTTCACAGCCTCTGGCTATTGCCTTTCTCAATCTGTCCCTTGAGACGCAGGAGTTATGGGCCCTGTCGATTGAAGAGAAAGGGATGTTATTCCCCTGTCACCCCTCAGCCGCTCCTCCGCCAGCACCTGCCCTGATCTATGGCCGCCATGTTGGGTGACAAGTGTCTCGATGCGCCATTGGTTTCAGCCCACAACCCCCACCCTGAAAACTTGGACCACCTTCTTCAACCTGCCAGACCCCCTCATCAACAATTCATAATTCCTCCGTCGCACCACAGAGCTCCGGCGGGGCCGGAATGTAGCACGCTGTTTTAGATGAGGTCACCTCAAGGTACAGGAGCTATGGACTGAAAACTTTGATTTAGTGTTGGGACTGGAACTGAGCTGAGACCTCTGTGAACAGTTTGCATTTAATCCTCCTTCGTCAAAAGGTTAATAATTTCAATCTGATACTATAATGAATCTAGAACAAATTCAGAAAGAGGAGGAGATGGAAAAAGAAATTTCGTTGGTATCGCCTAAGCGGGATTGGCAAGACGCAAGACTTTTGTGACAAGGTGTGTACGGTACCGAAATTTGCTCTGTTCATGAATAAACAACAAGTTAACTCATTTAGACCAACCTCTATTGACTTTAGAACCAGTAGTTATTGTACAATAAAACAGAGTTCTTCCATAACTCTGTGCAGTGATTTCTGTGATGATGCTAATAGCCGATGTGCAGTTCTTCAGTAAACCATACTCTAGCTTCATAACAACATGCAAGCGGAAGGGGCGGATAGCGCTTTGCTCTAAGTGTACTATGCCATCCCTGATGTTGCAAAAGTTATCCCTCACTTGTAGGTTCTTGTCGCCCTTTATGGCAGAGCCCTTTATTCTAGCCAATGGGAATTGGCTAAAAATAAATTAGGAAGAACACCCCCCCCAACCCCCCCACCCCCCAAAAAAGATATAAAAGATATCCAGATTTCTCTAAAGCTGCTGTGTGATACTGTCCATTGTTAAAAGTGCTATATAAATAATTTTTTTACATTTATATTTTTACACCATTTGTCAGACGGCCTTATCCAGAGCGAGTTGTTGTTTCAAAACTTGAAAACTTGAAAAGTTGAGGGTTAACAGGCTTGCTCAAGGGTCCAACCATAGCTTGCTGGTGCTGGAGTTTTAAACCTCGAACCTTCTGATCCATAGTCCAAACACTTTGTTAGCTACATTAGCTAAAAACTACATAAAAAATCTTCACGTATAAAATGCTCAGGAAATCCAGCAGTACAGTTGGTTTGGCCGAACTTCTTCCCTTCCCCAAGAGTTCCAGATAAAGACCCAATTTCGGATAAACCATCGATGATGGATGGATGATTTGGCCGATTCCCATCCTTCCTCATGCTTCCTTTCCTCATGCATCATTACAAACACATGTAACACAAACTTAGTGTCGACCGCTATCTGCCCTCTTATACATACATGAGCTCATAGACACCCAGGATTGGCTTCGTGAGAACTACAGAGGAGATACAACCTTTTCCTTTCTCGGTCTCCTCACCTTAAGCATAACCTTGAAAGTCCAAATTGCTAAAGTGATTTCAAAGATTGTTACCAATTCCCAAATCTGTTCCCAGAGTGTTGGACACGCCTGGGCAGATTTCATTAAAGACTATTGAATATTGAAGACATTTTCGTCTCAAATATAAATACAGATCGACACATGAGGAGAGAGAGTACAGTCTTGACATCTGTCAACAATTAAGGAGAAGGTTAGTGAGATGATGAGGATAGCCATCACTTAACAAAAGCCAAGCCAAGATGAGAAATCATATACATGAACCTGCCTAGGGTTAGGTGTGATCAGCAACAACAACTAAAGACTGGTTTGGATGCCAGGTGGCAGTGTTGTACCCTTCAGTGGCAGAAAACTCGCTACTGGCACTCTGACTGAGTAAACAGACTGTTTCATAAATAAATAAATAGCTCTAACGGATGGTTGGCTACACAAAGCTGCCATCCATCACGGATCCTTTTATCACACATACCGCAGTCATATGTATAAAGCAGCGAGCCAGACGCACAAACATGCGTTATGATCTTGGAGTTGAAATTTGAAACTTGTCGTGAAACTCTTTATCTATCATTTTTTAATTAGTTTTCATAGTAGCATTAGAAGTGTTTTGTGCGAAATGAAGAAAGACTATCACCAGTTCGAGCGAGGAATGGGACAGGAATGTAAACAGCATCTCAAGTGACAGAGCTCTATGCTTGCTGTTTATTTTGCTATTTACAAGAAAAAGCTCCAATCAAACACTCAGATACTGCACTCGGCAGCTACGCAACTTTATTCTGAACCGCATTTTTACTAAACATTCAGCTCCTTTAAACCCTCTCTTCATGCAGCTGCCAAGGTCAGATCTTATACGTGTAGAAACACTTACATAGATGCCTTGCATTTCACTTGGCGTAAAACATGCATTATGTACATGCTTTACTTTGGTGTCATATTTTTTTATATTTTTTTGTTCCTTACACTTATAAGTTTCCTACACAATCTGGCATTCATACAAATGATTCCTCATGCTCCTCGGACCACTCTTTCACAATTTGGAATATGTCCGTGCCATGAGGGAAAAAAAGCTCTATAGATGTGATCGTTCAGGTGGTCAGCTGACTTCATTTTATTGCCACATAACGTCTCGACCTGAGCAACTGAAGCAACCCCAGAGGCTTGTACAGTACAGTGGACACTATGCATGATGGGTGCACCGCTTCATGTGCTTCCCTTCTTACCCTGACACGCCCATCACTCTGGATGTAGGCTCAATCTGGACTCATCAGACCATGTCACCTTTTTCCGTTGCTCCAAAGCACAAACTTTATGCTCCTTTTGTCCTGATGAGTCTCGCTAACAAGAGGTTTTCTTATGGCCACACAGCTGTTTATTGGCCACCCTTCTCTTATTGTTCAGGCATTTTATCATTAATACAATGCAGGAGCCTAGTAAACTATAAAGCACATAATGTAGGACTTCACAGAACAGTGACTCTTATAAATGTGTGGACAACTGAATTTATGAAATACAGACCTTTAGGATTCAAGACGCAAATAATTCAAACAAACGCAAAATTTCTTTTGTTTATGTACAGCCTTAGCAGCAGCCTCATTTCCCCTCTCGTCTGTTCCAACCACTCGGCATTCAGCATCACCACTATACTAATCAATTCAATTCAATTCAATTCAATTCAATTTTATTTGTATAGCGCTTTTAGCAATTGTCATTGCCTCAAAGCAGCTTTACACAATCAAAAGCTACTAATCACCGGCCTGATCATCATCTGTCATGATCAGTAAGAAAAAATCAATGGCTACACCCTGCTGATTAATACACCGTTTCCAACACACACAGTCATTCAAACCTGGTGGCCCTTACGTTTTTTAGATTTGCACTGGGAAAGCTCATTTTAATGATCGTTTCATTAGTGTAACCTTGGATTGGTTCTAACAGCAGATTTTCCAGGTACATTGTGTTTAAAAGAATTATATTCGCTGTAAAATGTCTAATTCGTTCTGTAGGCCGGACAGATTGTGGGCTATTTCGGAGCTTGTTATTATAACATTAAAAATATAGCAAAAAAAAAAAGTCCATATCATGTGTCACAGCTGAGTCTAAAAGGAAAATGTAATTATTTCGTTCAAGAAAACCACAACAATGTGGCTTAAAGGAGAATTAAAAGTAATTTTGCTAAAAGAGGCCACATCTATTCAAAACGAGAAACGCAGAGAAGTAAGAGTGCACTGGCATGCTATATATTAGCGTGATGACCTTTAACCTTCTGTCTAAACATAAAGAAACAATTTTTCCCTTTTTATTTATCCGTTTCTTTTCTTTCCCCCACTGAAAACTCACACTTGTCACAACTCAACAGGCACTTGTCCTTTCCATCATGCCTTGTGATTCCATCATCTCCGGCACACAATAATATCTCATACACTTGGTAATGCTCGGGCATTGGAAATATTTTTAGCAAGTATAAAGCAATGAAAATAATAATAATAAACATTCTTAAATGTTTTGCATCTCTTGTGCATGCTTCCACAAAGCAGTACTTGACCTTGGGAACATAAGGGAAACTATGTAAGGATGCCACATGCGCCATGCTTAGCAACATAGACACAACCTTACACACACGTGCAGGATGTCTCGCTGTATGTTTTCTATCGGTATCTTCTTTTTCAGTCAGTCAATCATGGCACACATTGCACTGTGTTATAAAAACAGGACACATCCTTAAAATAATGAACTAAAATAATTAATTAAACTTCTTTAACTATTTTACAATACTGTGCAAAAGTCTTGAGCTCCATTTTTATCACTTTAAACTAAATGAAATGATTGAGATTATATTATAGAAACAAGATCAAATGTTTTACTGTAACAGGCTGCAAAGTGCTTAAAGATACAATTTTTAAAAAATTGATTGTTTATGTAACAGCCTCAGCAGCGACCTCATTTCCCCTCTCGTCCGTTCCATCACCAGTATACTAATCACCAGCCTGATCATCTGTCATCATCTGCACCTGTTTCTCACTGGTTAGATGTTTTTTTTAATTAATGCTTGAATGATTCATAGGTCACTGTGTGGTTTAACGAACAAAAAGACATTCTCTGAAACTGCTCAAAAGAATCATTGTTCAAAATAACATTAAAAATATTTTTTTTTAAAGTCCGGTTCTTTGAAAATAAAATATGAAAAAATGAGGCTCAAGACTTTTGCACAGTACTATGCATAGTGAAAAAGTTATTTAGTATAAATAACAGTAATTAACAGTAAATAATAGTAATATTTTATATTACATTAGGCCAAAACATGGTATTAAGTGTCTCTCCTAGGTAAAAATTTTCAAATAGGATCATATAACGCCATTTTTCATAATATTTAATGCTTCTTATCTCCTGATTCATGCTTAATTTTTTTGTAAACATGCATAAACATTTTATATTTTTATCAAATAAAAGGAAACACATTTGCTAAATAGAATTTTATGCCCTTTTATGTTTTAGTGCCCGGAACTTTTTTTGAATTCAAATCCTTCAACGGTCTTAACTGTCAATCAGATGACAAGACATAAACCTGAAAAAGTGTATTATTCTAAAATGCTAAAGTGTTACAGCATGAATTTGACATGGTTACGGACACTACAGATTTTTCTGTAAAAAAAAAAATCCTTCATTTCGCACTGAATTCTTTAATTTAAGCATAATTTTTACCGGTCATATGCTTCAAGAAGCTTACACCAATTTTAATTTTTGCATTTTAAATGATTATTGTTTGAAGTGAGATGGTATAACATTGAAAATTGTAGATTTTTGGAGCACATATATATGTCGCCCTCGGCTTGCTCACCAGGGACAATCTGACCATTCTGATTCATACACATTCACATTCCATACAAACTTAAATAATTCTTTTGATTGTGTAAAGCTGCTTTGCGACAATGACAATTGTTAAAAGCGCTATACAAATAAAATTCAATTGAATTGAATATAAAATCATCTCTCTAAAACATCTGAAGTTAGCACAAGATTGGTTACTTACATAAAAAAAGTTGCATAACCCTCAGAAGTACTGTAGCTTGTTTGATACACACATTTTCTGTATTATATGTATAACAAAGAAATAAATCAACACGAACACAGTGTTTTGGCCGATTATGAATATACTAAACATTATGCAGAATGTTTGAAATCAGTTCTCAGAGCTGAGCTGCAATAAATTAAAGTGGGATTTGATTTTTTTTTTTTCTGAAATCAAGCATCAATCCCTAAATGTTAACTTTGTAAGCTATGAATTAACGAGGTTAGCCTCCCCCGTATCGACGCCCCAGCTGTAAAAATCTCTCCCCTTCTCTTCTTTCTGGAAGAATCTAGTTGGCATGCAGCCCCTTGCCAATTACTGTGATGCAACCCAATAATGTTGAGGTCAGAAAAGGCAAACGGAGCTCTGCAGTCTGCCGGGTCTGGAGAATGTTACGGCCGAAAACAGAGCTGTCATTCTGAAGTTCAAGCTCCCCACCACTCACTATTCTTTCCTCGACTTTTAATGCAGCACAGATTTCTCTGCTTTACATATCCACTTTCTCAACCACCCAACCACACACACACATAACTTAGACACATAGATATGTGTTCTGGTGTGACGAGTAAACCAAGCAAAGAGTCACTTACTCCCCGTGCTGAGGCTCAGGCTGCTGCTGCAGTCGCTGGATGTGGAGAGGCTTCCCGGCTGATCGGAACAGAAGTCATGCCGACCCAAAGCGCCCGGTACCGGGGAGCTGCCATGCTGAGAGCTGGTCATGGAGCTGGACGGTCTGGAGCTGCTACAGTTCTGGGAAGAAACAGTGATGAGACAATCGCTAATTAAACGAACACCAAGTATAACTTTGTAAGGGGTTGAAAGTAAAAAGCCACTTAAACGATCCTTACGTTAATATCTATCAAACACAGACACATAACTCATTCACTGTTTTTTTTTTTTTTTTTTTTGGCCAAGAAGAGATGCTTCACACAAAGCCTGTGTCTATGCACAATCTCTTCTATCATCTTTCGTGATAGAAGATCACAATCGTCATCCAGGCATGCTTGTTCGCTCTTTATTTTTTTTACGCTATTGGAAACGCACACATATGCAGTCGGTATAACCCGACTCGTTTCCATCCTGTATCGTGTCAAAACTTGAATTAGGATCAAAAAACTAATCTGCTTCCAATTTATATCTATATTTCAGCACTGTCATGGACCCGGACCCTGCAAGTATTGAAAGAGGGGTCGTTTTTTATTTGGCCGGTACAACTGACAGCTTTATTCCTCCAAGCAATCTGCCACAGTGTGTACAAGTGTGAGGTCATTCAGGTCAGGAGACAGTCGGAATTAAGCGCGTTAACACGGCTGGTCAGGCCTGCTTCCATATATATATATATATATATATATATATATATATATATATATAGTGATAAAAAAAA
>JAQMYG010000007.1:3126631-3143129 GCA_030014215.1 Clariallabes teugelsi
GGGATAGGCTCCAGGCCCCCCGCGACCCTGATCACAGGATAAAGCGGTATAGAAGATGAATGAATGAATGAATATATTATTATATATGTATATATTATATATTAAATATTATATATTTATTTATATATAAATATATAAATTACCAATATATAAAACAACATTATTATATATTATATACTATTACATATTTATTATTATAGTATATATTTATTATATTATATTAGCAATATTACCAATTTCACTATCACACTATAACAATTTTTTTGCTTATAAAAAGATAATCAAACCATTTAGAAAAGACATTTAAATGAAATAAAATATGAAATAAATAGACATTAAACGTCACTTAACCTTAATTTATGATTCTTCTCGGCACCGGCTGCTTTAAAAACCGAACTAAAAGCGTCTCCGATTTATTCTTGCTACCGTCCTTGATAACATTCTTGGGACTCGTGGTGCTGTGTCTTCACTAAATCTTGCACAAAATGCAAAATGTGAAAAAACACAATAAAAAAATATGTAAACTCGCTTCGATTGGCTTTTCACTGAAGCTAGCAAATTTTGATTGGCTAACGGAAGTACGTTCTTATACGTTCGTATGCCAAGGTGCAAAAAATATGCAAAAAGTATAATTATAGCGTTGGAAATTGGTAATATTGGTAATATTTTTATTTGTCTGGAGCGGATTATCTGCATTAAGAACTCACCTCTGGAACGGGTTACATTTGTATGCTGCACTTTTTTTAAGCAGACTAAATGTGTATAAACTGATCAGACCCAAGTAGGCCATAAATCTCTTTCTGAAATCAGCTTGTTCAATACCGTACTGATCAGTCGCTCCCAGTGTGGCCATTATGCTTAATTAACTCCACTGTAATGTAACCATAAACTCTCAGCTCTGAGGATTGTGTGTGTGATTAGCTACTGAACACTAATTACCGGATTAGCAAAGTTCAATACTGGTTCTGCCTCAAAAACCGACTAGTATTGATCAGTGAATACGACTCGGGCCACAAATGTAGACCAGAGACTAATAACGTGAAGCTTATAGTACAGTAGGAACAGCGTACATTATAAGGAATTAACTCGGGTATCTTCCTAAAAAATAAATGAAATCGTCACATTACATTTCTCCAGTGTCGGAAATGAGGAAGTTTTATTTTTATTATTACTTTTTTTTTAGAGAAGGCCTCCTAAATGTATTAATACACACTCACACACACAAACACATTTACAAAGGTACCACTGCTGTGCCATCGTATCCTTGGAAACCACTTACTCTAGCACGGTAAGCAGCATCAAGGTCACCACAAGAGCGCAGAGTGATGCTCCTGATCCTATAAACGTCAGTTTGGTCAGAACCATCTCCTCTTCTTCACTCCACTGCCGAGACAGACACGAAAGACAAATAAAACATATAGATTCTCTCTCTCTCTCTCTCTCTCTCTCTCGCTCTCTCTCTCTCACCCATCAGATGTCTAGATCAAGTCCCGAGTAATAGAACTAGATATTTTCTTGTAACTGCATGTTGTGTGTGTTAATTAAAAATGTATTATTATTATTATTATTATTATTACTAATGATAATAATAATAAGTCAATTTTAGGGTTTTTCATACAAAACGTGTTAGCATAAAGTTTGAGACTAACTAATGGCATAAAAGTAACACCCAGTATGCTATTATTTACCAGAAATGATTATTGATTGACATGTTAAATTACATAGATTTATAACTGGCATCTCTAATGAACATTTGCAAATTTTTGTCAAATCTGTATTTCTTCTGTAAGCGAACAGAGACCTCTGCTGGACGGAGCTAGAAGGTATTTACTCTCTATATGTCTATATGGTATTTACTTACTATATGTTGTTGGGAGGAAACCCACCATGCATGGGAAAAACATGCAAACTCCATGCACACACACCCCAAGGCGGGAATCGAACCCATACCCTGGAGGTGCAAGGCAACAGTGCTAACCACGACATTACCAGACCGCAGAATGATAGAATGATGATTAAACAACTTTAAAGTAATGTACATGGTACGCAAGGGGTGCTGGGATTTAAACAGACAACCTTCTGATATGTGGCACAAAGGCTTAAGCACTGAGACATCACAACTTGCGCAGATAACTTTTAACGACATGAATTCAGAAATGTTGAATCAACACATGTTAATAGGTTTTGAGGAACAGATCTGAAGGTTGTGAGTTCGAATCCCAGCAATGCCATGTTTTGATTCTAGAGTCCCATCAGCTTAGGTTTTTAACCTGCATTGAGGAAAGCTATGTATGGAATTATGATTTACTCTGAACTATGAAAAATATTACGGTACTTAAACAGTTGTTTACTGTACAATTTACACTAGTGTTTGTAATAAATGACACTGATAGTTTAAAAGCCTCCTATGTATATGAATCTGAGTATCTCCTGTATATACACTGTATATATGATGTAATTCAACAGATTTTACAAAACTTTATAATAAAAATATATAATATTAATAGCATACCCCGCCTCCCATGTAATTCATAAGAATCGCAAAGTTGGTGGTGTGGTTGCAGAAGCAGGTGGTGGCGTTCGGTTCGGAGTACAACACTTCACAGCCCTTGTCTGACCAATCGCTCACACTGGAGGTTCTAAAAAAAAACAGTTTATAAAAGTCAGACTTGTTGCAACTAGAAAGTTGGTTTTAATAAGAACCACCTTTTCATGTACTTACATTTCACTGACGTTCCAGAAAATGCATAAAGGTGTGACCGACTTGTTGGACTCCACCTATGATGAGAACAGAAGTGTGATGTCATGCTACAATCCAATAACTAAGACAGTGCTGTATAATCTTTCTGAGACTCCAATCTATACATACTGTATCTTCCATCTACAGTATATTCCAGATCGCCTGGTTACATTTGGCACATATGATCATTAGCAGTATTGATCTGAAATTTTCATTTGGTTGTGTTTGGATTGGACTTTTCAATGACAGAATGCAGAAAGCCTTCGTTATTACGAGTATATCTTCAGGATCAGGCATTGACCAAAGATCTGAGCTCAAATAACAAACAAACAAACAAACAGGATTGTTACACCCTTAATCATGTCTTTGCTTTATTTGGTCCACTAAAGCCTCATAAAGCCTCATTAATATTTAAAAAATGTTTTACATGTTATTCTGAACTGGCTGGATTATTCATATAATCAAGATTCTGAATGAATTAAAACATAATAATATATACACCATACTGTACATTAGGGATGGGAATCACCACTCACCACCCGATACGATATTATTACGATACCTCCATGCTGATTCAACTAAAATTACAGTAAGATTCTATAAAGATCACAATTTTATAAATATCCAGATTCAATGTTAGATTTTTTCCCAATTTTCTTAAAATTTTAAACCTTTAAAAAAGATTAACGATTAATTAAATGCAGCCCGTTCCTTATAACATTAATTTCCTCATTTAAAAAGCCAGCACAGCATTCAAACAAACTAAAATAACTTCAACTTTTAAATTCAAATTAAATGAAACAAAAAAGCTACATTGTTACTAAGCAGCGCGTACAGTATCTCAGTAACAATGTGTCATCTGCCATAATTATTATTTCTGAACAAACTTAGCAAATAATTCACTCCTACCACACAGGATGAAAATCTGTGAATAGTGAATAGAGTGCGCCACCTGTAGGATTATGCAGTAATTATGATGTTTTACCTTTTCAAAAGTCTCAAAATTCCACTCTGACAGTGAACAAACGGGTTGGACTTTTTTGAAAATGTAACGCCATAAAAATGTGTTTCTGTTGCGCCGCTCAGAAGCTTCTGCGCTCTGTACAGAATCGTTTATATCTGAGGCTGAGACCAATCAAACCGACAACCAGCCAATCCTGGTCACTGGCCGATCGACTGGTTCATTTCTATTATATACATAAAAGATTTTATTGTGACGATACATGAATCACGATCAAGAGAATCATGATTTATAACTGAATTGATTTTCCCCCAACTCTATTATACAGTACATACATATGAAAAAGTACTATATCCCAGGTCCACCTCATTTCCAGACTCATTAATCTTAGCCCTCAGTTCATTTTTCTTGTGTCTGAATATGAGGCTTAAACCTGGCACATAGACAAACAAACACAAAACATCTTTCGTACCAATCTTATAGTAGACAGAGTGTACTGCACAGACACTGGAACATTCTCTTCCTTCGACACGTCTCTCACTGTGGCCGATATGACGCCTGTAGCCAGGTGACGGATCACGGGTCTAAAACACAAATATCAGAAAGGTTTTTAACCACAATATACACTGATCCTAAAAACGACACTGAATCTGATGCGTAATATTCAGCAACATTAAAGGCTCCTACTGTCCACTCTCTGTGTCTGTAAACGCCGTGAATTCAGCTCTGGACAGCACATTCGTCATGTTCCTGTAGTAAGCGTGAATGAACATCACATCCTTGTGACCTGCAGAGGACGAGTTTGTCGAGTGTGATCATCAACATTCAAGCATTATTAGCAATTATTACATGCTAACTGAAATATTTAAAACTTTTTTTTTTTTCCCGATGATTACAGCTTACAGCTCAGGAAAGTAAAAATCTAGTATGTCAGAATATCCGAATATTTTATTTCGAGTTTGAGAAGATTGTCAAGCGAAGCTGATTAAAGAACTTGGAGGCCTTTACAAGGAGCGGAGTGAGGCTGGATTCAGTGCATCAAGAGCCACCACACAGAGATGTCTTCAGGAAACAGGCTACAACTATAGCAGTCCTAGTACCGAACCACTCCTGAACCAGAGACTCCTGAAGATCAGAAGTGTCTTACCTGGGCTAAGTGGAAAAATAAATGGACCATTGCTCAGTGGTCCAAAGTCCTCTCTTTTGCAAAGAAATTAAATTTCGCATTTTATTTGGAAATCTAGATGAGCAGGTCTAGAAGTAGTGAAGATGCACAAAATCAAGTTGTATGAAGTCCAGTGTGAAGTTTCCACAGTTGGTGATGATTTAGGGTGTCATGTCATCTGCTACTGTGTTTTATCAACTCCAAAGTCCAGGAGATCTTAGAGTGCTGAATGCTTCCATCTTCTGACAGGGTTTATGGAGATGTTGTCTTGCTTTTCCAGCATGTGCCAAAACTACCACTATCTGGTTTGTTGACCATGGTATTACTGTGTCAGCCAACTTTACTGGCCAGCCAACTTACTATCAAAGCAACCTGGTCTTCAATAACGCCTCAGCAGTGCCTCAGACTGATTGCCTCCATGCCCTAATGCGGTAATTTATGCTAAATGAACATATTTTTTCAGAAATTCTGTATTGTACCTTTTTTTTTTATTGATCCTGGGAAATATTCTAATATTTTGAGATACTCGATTTTTGATTGTCATGAGCTGTAAACTGTGATCATTGAAATCAAAACCCAAAAAGACTTATTTCACTATAGTGAAAGTGAAATATTTCACTTTATCTGTAATGGATCTATATGCATTTAACCTAAATTTCACTTTAAACTAAATTGCAAAAGAAAATGAGCTTTTTGGACACAGAAACCAGTTTTGCTTGGAAAAATGATATGACCTACAACAATTCTTTGTGTATGTATTTTTTTTTTAATGTCATGAATAACTGTCCTGGTGGATATAAGGACTTTCAGATCCTGTAAATCGTGTATTTTTGGATCATTGTCACGTTACGACAACATCCTTTGAGGTTCAGATCTCGAACCGGTATTCTGCTGCGTCATTTCAGCTGAATAATACAGCTAATACATGGTGTGGCCAAAAGTATGTGGACACCTGACCATTGCATCCATAAGGGATTCTTCATCAAAATCTTAAAAACACACGATTATCTTGGTATGCTGTGGCATTACAGCTTCCCTTCACTGGAAGTAAACCTGTTCCACCATAACAGTGACCCTGTGCACAACTCCAGCTCCAATGAATACATGATTCGCCAAGGTTGGAATGAAAGAAGCAGCTCTATCTTCAACCCCACTGAGCACTGACAGTGACATCACCCCAGACCTCTTATTGCTAAATCAGCACAAATCAACATGCTCTAGAAAAGAGCGGGAAAAATGTTGAAGGCTAGTATAATGGATGCTCAACAAGCACATACTGTACTGTATGGGTGTGTTGGCAAGGGGTGCACAAACTTTCTGGAAAATATCAAGTATAAAATGAAATGTGGACTATAATTAAGAAAAACTTTTCTTACCCATGGAATAAAGTCTCTGGACTTCTGTCTCTGAAATGAGGACTTCCTCACCCTCAGTGGGTTTATACGCACTTCTGAAGTTGTCATGAGATAAGGTTTGTGGTTCGAGACGAACATCTGTAAAAACAACCAAAATACCCACATCATTCAATAATTACTATGTACTGTATTTACATATACCCGCATCAGAGTGCTCATTGGGCCGTTATAGCAATCCGTAAGGGAGAAATAATGAGTGCTATGCAGGAAATATTTCACTGGGATATTAAAGAGCCATAACGTTTTAAAGTATTTAATGTAAAAGTTGCATTTTATATTGAGTAGCATGTACAAAGTATATTTATAACTGTAAATCTTTTTCGCACATAGAACTTCATAACTCTCAGTATATAATTTCTACCCTTGTGTCAATGCAGCAAACATACTTTACCTATGTTTTTTGTGAAAAGCGTAAAGTTTTTCTTATCCGGAAAGATCGAATCAGCCAGAGCCCAAAGTATTTTTTCAATATTCTCGATAATCATAAATGGTTTAATCTGTGGGGAAAAAAAAAACAAAAAAAACACACACATTGAAGTACAGAACAGAATTTTTAAGCACATATTGGCATTACGCATGTATCTCACATCAGTAAATATCAAAAAACATACGCCTAATGGCTTCATATCCAGCCACTGCCGGGCCAAGACAGAATCAATGAGTCCATTGGCTAGGATCAGGTAGTTGGAAGCCATGGATCTGACGACTGCTGAAGGAAGCGATGTTTTATTAACTTGAGCAGCGGCACCCTGTTCAATGGTTTGAGTGAGGTGCACCA
The DNA here is from genome assembly GCA_030014215.1 of Clariallabes teugelsi. Taxonomy (NCBI): domain Eukaryota; kingdom Metazoa; phylum Chordata; class Actinopteri; order Siluriformes; family Clariidae; genus Clariallabes; species Clariallabes teugelsi. Next base: position 3,133,691 of record JAQMYG010000007.1, read on the forward strand.
TGTCAGTCGGCGTGATGATGTTTGGATCGGTCTCGATAGCCTTCAGCACGGACTGAGCGAGGGAACTCAGCCACTTTAAATGATGTTCTGCGGATGAGGAAGAATTATGGTCGTCTAACTCCTACGGAGAGGAGAACGTTTAGTGGTCTTCAGAGTAAACACGATAAGGTAAACACTGATAAGATAAAGCTGTAAAAAAAAAATGTAGAAACAGCCAGGATGGAGTTGATGTGTAAATCAAATGGGGAAGTTCCCATACTAACGGGGTTGTCATGAAGATCTTCGCTGAGTTGTGTAAAAAATGGAGTCTTGGGAAATCTGGACATGCCAAAATGGTCCACGAATTCTACGGGCAAAACAAGACGTGGGACTGTTAGCGGAAAAGTAATCATCTTATACAATTACCGTAAAATAACCAATTACTTTTGAATGGTGATTTTTTTTTTGACGAAACCTTTACTTTAATAGACAGTATTGAAGTAATCAATCAAAATCCTTTTGTTCAACAATACTCCTTAGTTATTGTCTTTGCTTGATGCGAGCCACTAATTTGTCTTTTCTCTGTATATAAAGAAACTTTATAAAATTCTTATCCACACATAAGCTATAAAAAAATATACTACCTTTATGAAATTGACATACGCCTCTTCTTTGCAAATCACAGTTGTCCCAGGTCAACACTCCATTGCCAGGGTGAAAGGTTACACAGTCCTCATTCTCTGGAAACTGGGAACGCTCTAAAGGAAATCATATAAAAGTCTAAACTTGAATGTGAACAAACATATTGAACTGGGTGGTCAGTTAAACACGATTACATACACATATACAGATCATAAGTAAGCAATTGTGATGTAGTGTAAGAGCTTGGAGTGTGTTCGTCATGGGTTGGGAATGCACTGTATTAGAGACAGTGTTTGTTTTGAAGGGTGGTATTCTGAATTACAGCATGCTTGATATATTTATGACCGTTTAGGGCCGTTTCCCAGCTCCAACTTGGCTCCAACTCATTTGAGCAACCAAGAAGTAGAGCAGCAGTGGAAACAGTTACGCACAATGACTTGCAGCTTAATCCATTCAAATGATGCCCGAAACGATGAAAAAAAAACACCCAACAGTGTGCTTTACAGTACCTTGACACTGGATATACCCCCACTGAGTCTGGAGGGAGGTTGTCATCTCCAACTCTGATCCGTCCCATCTCAAAAGCAGACCGGAAGAAGTGAGCGAACAGTCTTTTTCCATGGTTCGGATTTCCCCATCATCCAGCACCTGATCCCACATGTTCAGCTGAGTAATGCTGCCACAGAAGGCTTTGTCACTATCGAACTCGCTGCCGAAAGCGTCTTGTTCTTGGCCTATGATGAAAATTCCACCGCCCCGAATGTGGCCTGATGAGTAGAGCGAAATACCACGTTGAACTTTGTGTCCATCCACTGACATTGTCCATTTGCCACCCTTTCCAGTCCAGCTCACACATATGGAGTGCCAGGAGGCATCGTTGGTGAAGACTGATAAGTAAGGGCCATGGTGACCGTGCACCATCAGGGCAAGTTCAACGTTTCGGTTCGGCAGGACTTTGGCTCGGAGCTGGAACTCGTTAATGTAAGAGCGTAATGAGTAAGAAAACACGGTCAAACCACCATGGCAAGAGGGACTGAAATGGAGCCAAACACAAACTGTCACAGCAGTCATGTCCGAGAAATTTCGCAACAAACGGGCGGATTGAAGTTCACTCCTGTTCTGGAAGTTCAGGATTAAGGTACCTTGGAGGAAAGATATGGCAGAATGTGAATATTTGTCGATATCAATTATTCATTCATTCATTCATCTTCTATACCGCTTTATCCTGTATTCAGGGTCGCGGGGGGCCTGGAGCCTATCCCAGGAAGCTTCGGGCACGAGGCAGGGGGTATCAATTATGTTATTTATAAATCATTTCATCAAGACTAAAACATGCTCTGCATGTGGTTTATTATTTAAAAATCCACTTTATTGCCAAAAGTATTTACTCGCCTTCCTTCACATGCATATGAACTGGAGTAACATCCCATTCTTAATCCATAGGGATTAATATGATGTTGGCCCACCCTTTGCAGCTATTTCAGCTTCAACTCTTCTGGGAAGGCTTTTGACGTCGAAGAACTTGACTGGCCTACACAGAATCCTAACCTCAACCCATTACCTTTGGGATGAATTAGAGTGGACACTGCAAGCCAGGCCTTCTCGTCCAACATCAGCGTCTGACCTCACAAATGCGCTTCTGGAAGAATGGTCAAAAATCCCCATAAACACACCCCTAAACCTTGTGGAAAGTCTTCCCAGAAGAGTTGGAGCTGTTATAGCTTCAACATCATATTAAACCTCATAAATTAAGAATTGGATGTTACTCATACAGTTCATATGCACGTGAAGGCAGGCGAGCTAATACAGTACTTTTGGCAATATAATGTATGAACTTTGGTTATTCTGTATATAAGGTTTAAAAAGAAAATATGCCGTCTCATGTACACATGAAATATACAGTACACTGCATGGACAAAAAAACTAATTTGCACACTCTAAGATTTCATTCCATCACCGTTAGCTTTGATTACATCCCACACTGTATCAGCCAATTGGCCATGTGTGACGATGATTACTCACGCTCCCAGAACCACTCTGTCCTGGAATATGGCCGTACCATGAGGGAAGAAAAACTCCATAGATGTGATACCCTGGTAATTTACTATATTCAAGTCGTGATCTCAACAAGTGATCTCCATTCATGAATATTTCCCACCATATTCCCTTCACAAGGTTGGCGGTTCAGCGCTATCCTTATATATAATGTTTTGAAGGATCCTTAACCCAGTTCCAGTTAATTCAAATCCCCTTAGTTGTTTTCTTTGCTTTGATGCAGCCAATTAATTTGAAATGGAGACCTGTTTTTGGCCAGACAGTGTAAAATCGAGGAATGTGGTATGTGGAGATCACTCACCGTGTATTTCAGGAACTCTTTTTGCAATCCAGACAGGCTCGGAAATGTTCACGGACCTTAGAAAGCCGGTCAGCTTTTGTTTCTCTTCGGCACCGGGTACGACTGCCAGGGATCCCGACCTCTGGATACACTGCTGATTGACTGCATGCCAGGGTAGCCTGGCTGGATGATACTTATAATAAACTTCCTCATTTGCCCATAAACTTGGGATTTCCACATTAACAGCAAGAGCTGTAGACAGAGATCACATCATGGAGTGGAAACAGATCCAACTTCAGCGTCGTACTGAATTTATTTATTTATCTATTTACTTATTCCATAGGTGACACATCTTGCTTATGAAATGCAACACAAGTTATAGGGTACTGTATTAATTTCTTGAAGAAGACTTACAAAAATGCTTATGAAAGGTGAGTAATAAGATAAGAAGCAAATGTGCAAAATATGAACAATTAGGCTTGGGGTAAAATAATATTACCTTTTCCAATGCAGTGCTGAATCAAGACCTATAAAGCACAAACAGCACATTATATACTGTATGTATGTACAGTATGTAACTCCCTGAATAACTCCTGAAATGTTCAAGATTAAGAAGTCAAATGTACTCACAATGACATTCGAGCAGAGAAGTTTCAGTAAAAGCATCCTGGCAAGAGAACAGTCTAGTTTATGAACCTGTCTAAACAAATTACACCCACAAGCCTCAAAGAATTCTGTACATTATTTAAACCTACTGTATCCTACGTAGTGAAAGTCTTGAAAAAAAACTCAGCTGATGAATAATTTAATGAGTAGAATAAGTTAACTCTGTCTTACCTTTGAGTAAGGTTTTCCCTGTTTAAAGGTTGAGAAGTTTTGTGTTTTCTGTTGAGAAGTTCCTGCCTGTTCTTCTTGTTCCCTGGAGTTCAGCTCAGTTGTGTGTGCGTGTGTGAGTGTGTGTGTGTGTGTGTGTGTGTGAGAGAGAGAGAGAGAGAGAGAGAGCGCATTAACATGTTCATGAGCCGGAGAGCTGTTGTGTGTGTGCGTAACCGTTTGCGCGCCAATGACACGCGTCAGGCTGCTGATTTAAATAACCGAAGAGGAGAAAAACAGTAATAACCAAACAAAAAACAATAATATTAAAAAAATAAAGGTATAGCTCCATCCATCCATTTAACTGGGATGGATGGACTGGGTTGCAGTTCCAATAAGGAACCTTAAACTTCCCTCTCTCCAGCCACCTCAATCAACTTTGATTTGGGGATCTCCCAATGGGTTCAGTGTGGAGACACCCCTCTCTCCCTCCTCATTCTATGATCGGATCCCCAGAGCCAGCTTCTGACACCCCGCGTCTGATCCGTCGAGGCCCTTGGCGCTCATTGCCACCCAAATAACAGCGCACCCTACTCTAGCAGTTGGTCCCTAGAGTGGTGGGTCCACATTAAGAGGAAGAATGGGTAGCCACACCCTTTTCTGGGCCCGTGACAGAACTGGTCACCAAACCTTCACTCCTCTATCAGGGCCTTCTATCTGGGCTTGGCTCCAGAGAGTGGCCCTGTGCTTCTTTCGGGCAGGGTCACCTCTCTCCCTCCTCTGTCTTTCATGGGACCTCTGTCACCTGAGACCAGATTGTCTTGGGAAACCCAACCAGGAGAACATGCAAAGCTCCCAGGTTTATATTTTTGGTATTTTGCTCCGTCCACATGCCTTCTGGCACATCAGGCGACAGATAATCCCCACCCTGGAGATATATCCACCATTTCTTTTAATTTCAGTTACTTAAGGGTTCCGCGGTTGTCAGCTCGCCACCCGACTGACATTCGCACACTACAGTCAATTTGGGAACGGCAATTATCCTAACCGGCATGTCTAATGAGAGGAAACCGGAGTACGAGGAGAAAACCCACCATGCACGTTGAGAACATGCAAACTCCAGTTTTATAAGGGCACGAGAACCTCTACACCACAACCTATGAACTTGGTGTACACTACATGCACAATTTGATTTTAAAAAATCACATTGTAACATATTAAACTGCATTATACTGTACATAATTAACTATTAAATGTACCATTTTGTATTCAACGTATTTATCTAAGATAATAGCAAATAATTCCACAAATGGTCTCATTAGGAGGATGTTTGCCAATATTTATTTATCACCTCAAAAATATATATATAAAAAAAAATTTAACTTCAAAAACTAAGTGTAGTACCTGTAATAAACTATAGCCTTTTGCGATTAAATAATTGCACAGTTCTCTAGCACTACACTACACTACACAGCCTTTACACCCATACTGTATGTGTGATTCTTCCTCAAACAGTTACTGCAAAGTTGGAAACACGGGATTATCAAGAATGTCTTTGCATGCTATAGCGTTGCCATTTCCCTTCTCTGGAACATAACAGGAATTAACCTGTCCAGATATGACAATGCCCCTCTGCATAAAGCCAGATACATGAAGCTACAGTATGGTATCAGTGCTAAAAAATAAATTTTCAGATCATAACACCATTTTTCATAATACTTGATGCTTCTTATCTCCTGCTTTGTTTTTTGTAAATATGCATATACACTTCGATTTTTATCAGATAAAAAGAAACACATTTGCTAACTACAAATTCTCCTTTTATGTAGTGTCTGTAACTTTTTTTTAGATTAAAATCTTTTGATGATCTTAATGGTCATTCAGATTAAACCTGAAAATTCTACTTTTAGTTTTAAAAAAAAAAAGCTAACTTGTTAAAATATTGCAACATGAATCTGACATGAACCAACAATTTTTCCAGGTCATATGCTGCTAGAAGCTTAAAACAATTTTAGTATCAAAACTCCTAAATGCATATTTTGTCCTGTTAGGGTTTTAATAATTTTAGATAAATAGATTCCAAGGATGGAAATTGCCATAATTTGGTTTAAATGTTTTGTTTTTTCGATCCAGGATGTATTTCGATCTTATTCCCGCTGTTCCCAGGGCAGCACATTCCTTTGGATGGTGGCAATAATTTTCAAGTTGACTCGTCTTGATTTATAAACCTGTTCAACTGATGGCATAAATTAACAGACCAGCTTCCTGACAGGTATTGGCTAACATGAACTATTGTAAAAAAATAAAATATTACTCAAAAGAGTACAGAAACAGACTTTGAATTGAAATGAAACACGACATTTCAGCTAGGATCAGTGTTTATTATGAAAACAGTACACAACCTATTAAATTACTACATGATTGTAAATAGAATGCTATTCTATAATGACTTCGTAAAAAGACAAACATATGACAGGGATTGTGGAAAGTTTGTGCAAAGCCGCAAAACAGTGCATATATGAATATTGAGTGAGTTGTAGAGTAAAAGAAATATAATGTATTTTTTTTAAAAAGGAAAAACAAAAGATTTTATTAAGATTATTATTTTTTTCAATGCCAACTCCAACTTATTACTATATCCTTGGTTATATACAAGAAATAAACACCCATACCTGTATTATATATATATATATATATATCGGTTTGCGAGTGTTCCGCAAGACGAGCAAAGATTTTTAATAAATTTTGACTTGGAAAACCAGCAAGTCTTGGTTTACGAGTACCGAGTATCATGTATCACGCATGCGCTTCGTGTTTTGATGCCGGGTGTCACGTGATCACAACTGAGCCAACGGTTTTTCTCTCTCTTGCGCTGCGTAATTGTGGGTAATCGTCTCCCCTGCTGAGTCTTAGTGCTCGTCTCTCACTGGTATAATCAACATCCGTGCACGTGTGTACAGTACTGTTTACTATAACACTGTGACCACATGTGTGTGTGCGTGTAAAACATGTTTTATCATGTGTCTGTATGCGTGTGTGTACAGCGCGCGTGTAAAGCAAACGCAAGTCTCATTAGAGAGGTTAAAGATCCATTTTCTCTCTCTGCTCAAGACTCAGCCTGCTCTTTGTGTCTGTGAGGGAAGCTTTCTGAGAGTAAGACTGTCTAGCAGTTCAGAGAGAGATTGTAGGAGGGACGTCCCAGGGACGTACAACTGTAAAGCATGCAACATGACAGACCGTCATCGTGTGTGTGATATACTGTAGCATGACGTGATATAGCAATGTTGTATAAACCACATTGTCCGGAGTGTGTTATTTCACTCATACCACAATGATCTGCCAACAATTACAACTCTTAATTTATTAATGTTAACTTATCCCAGTGTTTCCCTTCTTCTTGGATACCATCACAGTAGAAAATTTTCTCAGTACACCAAATCAGTCTGCCTGTTTCAAATCTGAAACACCAGCCTCCCAGGAACTCCTTTAATGGCCCAAACATGTGGAAATGGCTTGGAGCGAGGTCAGGACTGTATGGGGGATGTGGCAATAACTCCCATCACGAGTCCCGGTTTGACTTGAACGCTCCTCATAATAATTAACAGCCACTGCTTTTTTTTTTTTAACTTTACACTGAGAGAGACCAGACAGTCCTGCCTTCTTGTTTTCTTACTACCTCGCAAGATCAAAGTTCCCAAAATCACAGGTCAAAGTTCACCTAGATAAGGTTGACACGCAGTGAAAAATAACCACAATTTTAAATTCCTCGCATCCTTTCGTTCATTAGTGAATTGTCCTCTCTACTGGGTAAATTTTATTTGTTCTCCTTCAGCTCAAAAAAAAAAAAAAAAAAAGAAGTCTCCTTGTAGGACAATGTAGAGTGGTGCGAAAATGTTGGCACCTGTGCTCCTATAATATTTATGATTGCACTCATGTAATCATCCCAGGACTCCTAAATTCTCATATTGAACACTTCTACAGCTGTACACTGTAGTGATTTATAGTCTCATTATCTGGCATCACCTAGTGGTGGACGGTTCCCCTTTTTGAATCTGGTTCCTCTCAGCCATCATTGTCAACTGCGACTTGCTTAGCTGGGATGTAAATCTACACCCGGACTGAAATGGACCGGAAGTAACACTAGAGTGTCAACACCACAGCATCGAATTTCATAGGCATTTCATCTAATAATTTATCCGCATGACTGTTTTTTTCTTTCGTTAATCAGCTCGATCCAGAATTTTGGTTTCCCTCCACAGTTAAAATGATTAATTACACCACTTAATACATTTCTCAGAAGAATTTATTGCTGATTATTTAACGACGCTATGACGTGACGAATTAAGCCCTCGAAGATTTTAATCTGATCATATAAACAATAATAAATGTCAGTGATATTTATGCATGTCAAAACACCCGGGCTCTTCCCATGTACCTGAATGAGGAGCTGAAAATATCCTCCTGTGTTCTTTACTTCAGTCTTGAGCTCCTCCACCGTTTGGGAGACTGACTGAGCGCTGAAGTCGATACCGGAGACCCAGTGCGTGGTGACGAACACGGCCCTCTCGATCGCCGACGTAGCTCTCACGAGATGAGTCTGTGCTTCGGTGCTGCATGCAAGCACTGCACAGACACACACACACACACACATATACACACTCAGACAAACTAAATCTCAGTATTCGCTGGGTCGACAGCATAATCATAATAATAATAATAATAATACGACAAGGATACAGTTCTGAGTGTTCGAGTGTGATGAATAATCGTATTTAACTCTACAAGGAAAAAAAACGTAATGATGATGTAGGGTTGTTTAAATTAGGAAGAGCTTACAGTTCTCCTGGCTGTCGTCATCCAGCTGCCCGTACAAGCCGGCGATGGAGTCTGCAGCGTTAAAAATGGACAGGAGGTCCAGGGTGAGTTTGTCTGCCAGGCTCTCGTTTTCTCCTGCTGATGAACTGGCACGTAAGCGCGAAACCGTGGCAGCTATGAGGTCTTTGCAAATGCCGGGCAAGGCCGAGTCGGACGTGCTGGAGTGAAAAGGAGGAGGTTTGCTCATGCTGATCAGGCCTGGAGAAGGAAGGAAAAAGACACAGAAACAGAAACATCTGAACATCGATCATGTTTTATCCAATGATATACAGACCACAGAGTCAGACAAAAAAATGTTAACACAATTCAAGAAAAGAATAATAGTATGATGATTATTCATATTATTAATATTATATTAATGCATAAGCATATATACATAAATAAATTTAGTATTAAAATATTTGTATAAGATTATCTGTTCCTCAAGTGTGTATACATTTTTTTGGCTGCCTCTGTACTTTTTATAAGCAAATAAAACGTGCGATTTATTATTTTTTTTATTCTTGTACATGCTTTATCCATATCCATGTTGATGCATCCCAGTATTCATATAGATGAATAAAATATACTGTATATACTGGCAAAAATTAAGCAAACACACAGTCCTGGTTTGACTTGAACACATGACAAACTTATTTTACATTTTTCAAACTTACTTAGATTCTGTAAAGCTGCTTTGCGACAACGATTATTGTTAATAGCGCTATATAAATAAAATCGAACTGAATAGATTATATACACGGGGAGTCAAAAGTCAAACCCGAATTAATTGTTCCCCTCATTCTTTGAGCGATA
>JAQMYG010000007.1:3157565-3167879 GCA_030014215.1 Clariallabes teugelsi
GGGTACTGGCTGGGAATCGAACCCAGGCCTTCCGCATGGCAGGCGAAACACCTACCACTGAGCCACCAGTACCCTATGAACATGTGTGTGAAGTGACTGTGAATATTGTGATATGTATATAAGTTGCGATTGTCATCTGTTACGCAGAGGCGAGTCGTTGTACAGTACAATGGCAAGCGGTAGAAATGATTCCCCGAACTGTTCATCGTGACAGCGAAGCGGGATCAGTCTGTTAGGGAATGAACTCCGCTCCCTCTGTATGGGATCATGTAGTGGGTGGAATGGATTTTCCATTGACAAGAGTTTAATTCATTCATTGATTCATTGAATTATCTTAAGTATCTAAACTTTAAACAGACACCCATATTTATGACAATGTATGCATCTAAACTTGCTGCGTTCATTATGAACATTATTTGTTTTTCCAGATTGGATTATATCCATCCTTAGGAATAGGAGATAGAGTCCATCTATGTGGGATCCAGCACATCGGGTGACGGATAACTCCCCATCCTGGAGGTATATCTGTCGTTTCTGTGCCAGCTCGATGGCTGATCGTATCTGAGCGGCATTGGGTCTCGAACCGGGGAAATCACCAAGCTACTCCTGCCCCAAAGATCCATTTTTAGCCATGCCTAAATGGGACAGTTCCAAAGAAATGTCTGATTTTACAAAAGAGACCAGTCAATCTGGGGTAGGACCGTCCCAGAATGAGTATTAACACTCAGTATGGCATTTCCTCAAGAATCTACACCATACAAAAAAATACAAGAAGTTAAGAGACATCCATATTTATGATAAAATGTACAGTACTGAGCAAACGCTTTGAGTCACCCCTCATTTCTTCTTTCTTTCTTTCTGGTTCCACCATCTCTCAGGGATCAAGGAACACATGTATCTAGACTGATTTTTGTCTTGGCTCCTAGGTGTCCTGTAGATGTCCGTAGAGTCGATTGACTAGCAATCTTTAACCAACAAATCAACCCCTATCTGTATTCTTAGGTATTTGTGTCACCAAGCGACCTCATTTCCCCTCTCGTCTGTTCCAACCATTCAGCATCACTAGTATACTAATCACCGACCTGATCATCTCTCATCATCAGCACCTGTTTCTCACAGGTTCATGCCAAAAGTTAGAGGATTTGTTTATGCTTGGATCATGCAGAGGTCACTGTGTGGTTTAGGCACAGGGACTGGACTGAAAATGAGAGCTTCTTCCTCAGGAAAACTATTTATTCAAGACAACATTAAAAAGATGCAATCATGTCTGCCCTTTTTGAAGCAAAATATGTAGAAATTAATAAGGACTTTTGCACAGTTCTGTACGCACCATGCTCTTAGAGTCACTAAAGATAAATCACCCAAGTACTTATAAGATATTAATAGCTAAATCTTACTTCAACCAATTTTGGTGCGTACATTTCATTATAAAATAATGCGTATCTATTTATTTCATGCATGTCTATTGATGTTTGCTGCTTTTTCCCTTTACATTAACACAACATTAAATTACAAAGACACATATTTAAGTGGTTCGCTTCAGCTAGATTAAATTTGATTGTGGCATTGTGGGTTACTGATCCGAAGGTCAGGGGTTCAAGCCAGATCATTACCAAACTTCCACTGTTAAGCCTTTGAGCAAGGCCCTTAATCCTATCTGCTGTCTGACCCTGCACTCTGACCCCAGCTCTCTAACTGGGATATGCAAAAAAAAAACAACAACAACACTTCACTGTGCTGTAAGGTACATGTGACAAATAATTAAATATTATTATTATAAGTGGGATTAACTCTCATGTTATGAGAGCTGTTGGTCTCGAATGGCTGCTTACCCTCACTGTATTCATGACAATACTTCTTATGTTGAATATTGTTGTATACCATAGTGGACTTGTGTATGCTCAAGACATTTAATGACACAGCTCAATGCAAAATGTTGTGTTTATTCAAAATTAAATGAACACTATAACGTGTAGCAAAAATCAATGTCACTTCTTGAACTGGCTCCGGTCGTGCCTTTTAATAATGTCAATAATATTGCTCTTGGTCACAACATCATCCGATCCTCGTCTGTGACCTTTTTTGGCTCTCCTTTGCTGTTCGATGAGATGCGGAGAGTTGAGGAGCTGCGGCGGAAGCTGGGAGCCAGTCGGCTTTACTCTCTCTACTATGTCCAGAAACGAGCGCTTGTTGTTGTTATTCATGAAGGTGATAGCCGTCCCTCTGTGCCCGAGTCTTCCTGCTCTACCAATCTGCAAGTCCGGGGTTGTATAAAAAAATTTTTTTTTTAAAAAGGACAAATCATTACAGGCACATCTGCTAAAGAAATTACAAGAATGCAGACACCAGTGTTTGGTTGGAATATTGATTTTTCTATATGACTTAATTAAGGTTAAATCCCATTCGACAATCCCTGCTAAACAACACAGGCACATCATTCATACATACCTGATGAACATACTCATCCATGTTAGTTGGCATGTCGAAATTCACCACCAGTTTGACGTTGACCAGGTCCAGTCCTCTCCCCAGTACACCAGTACTAACCACCACTTCAAACTGGCTCTCGAGCAAGCCCTAAAAAAAAAAAAAAACAATACACAAAGTGTCAAATAATGCATTAGACAATATTATTCTCATAAGATTGCCTTCGATCTGGTAAAACGTTTATAGGTATGACATCATTCAAAAACGATTACCTTGAGGACCCTGTTGCGCTCCCGTTGTGTCTTGTCCGAGTGAATAGCGACTGCGTTTAAACCCATGACTGTGCGTATAGCCTCGCATAAAAGATCAGCTCCAAGTTTACAGTCTACAAACACCACCACAGGGGGCTGGTAGAGCTTACTGTCCTGTAGGGGTGGAGAGAAAGACGAAATACAGTACAAGAACCAATACCACTTTTCTAACCCATGGCAGACACTTTTTTTGTAAACTCTGCCACAACACAATATGGTGGAAGCTTTCTCCCTATCATTTATACACCATGATATTAGTCCATATTTTATTAGTTTAAAACTTCATCTCAGACATTTACTTTTAGTAGGTATAACTTTAAGGTTTAAACTCCAGATATGGACCACAATATGGAAGGGAATCCAGTAAGTAGAGCTGCAGATCAAAGGTTCGATTAAATTTAAAAGAACTGATGTTAAACACTGTATAATAATAACTGAGGTCCTGAAGCTGCAAAGCAGCCCCAGATCATCATGCTACCACCACCATGTTTGACTGTTTGATATGATGTTCTTTTTATGAAACGCTGTGTTGGTTTTACGCCAGATGTAACAGGACACACACCTTCCAAAAACTTTGTCTCATAAGTCCACAAAATATTTGAACAAAAGTCTTGGGGAAAATCAAGATGTTCAAATTACAAATGAACATTTTTTACTGCAATTACTTTTTCACATTGGGCCAGGCAGGTTTGAATGCCTTTTTTCTCCTTAATAAATGAAATAATAATTAAAATTCTTCATTTTGTTTTTACCCATGGTTATCTTTGTGTCATATTAAAATTTGTTTAATGATCACAATAATCTAAGTGTGACAAATATGCAAAAATATAAATAATTCACTCTTTCACAGCACTGTATTTTAATACAGGTTATTAAAAATGATTAAAAACTACTTAAAGTATCTGATAATCGTTGCATTATTGTATAACTTGTGATTCTTTTTTTCCGGCCAATGTTCTACCCCACCCTCCACTCCAGTAGGTGGCGGTTTTTGCACCAACCATTCATAAACTGACGGATAAAGAAACGATACCCTCGCGGAAAAAGAACCCAAACAAAAATTGCGAATACTTGAAGAAGATGCACAAGGTTTTGTTTTTTTCTGCAAAACCTGTGGTTTGTTCGTGAGGATTTTCACAATTTCAGACGATTTAAAGTTTGGAAATAATTTGTAATAAACAATCAAACAAACAAATAAAAAAAATTTTAAGTGTGAATTGAAAACCATCAATTAAATAACAAACTGATTAAATCGCACAACTTTAAAGACCAGAGACTTAAAGCACAAGATATCAATAACACAAGATACTGCATGCATGCATACTGCTGGAACGGGAAGTTAATAAAGACACCATGTTCCATCATCTGGGTCTCAAAGGGGCAGTAGAGGAAGCGGACTCCAGAAGCAGACTAAAACACGATGCTGTTCTACATAGACCTGAGCCAATATATCAATCATTATGCATCTCTTTTAAAAGAAACACTGACTCACTGATCAAGATTTACAGCGACGACAGTAGAAGTGGACGGCCATATAGGAGACAAATACCTGGAGACCCTCCAAACAAGAGAAAACCAAACCAAAGAATGAAAGAAGCAGTTCAGTCTGGCAGTAGGACAAGAACTGAAGAGCTAAAGAGCAAGTTGCACGCCAAGAGTATGATCAAAACCATCAACACGTCCTCCCTGCCAGTGCGAAAAGCTTATCAAACCCAGAACATTCCTCGCAAACTCTGGAGCGTGTCATCCAAAAATCCCACAGAGGCTACACTTAGTGGAAGTCAAAGACCAGCGTCTTGAAAAGTGTTACATCGAAATCTAACCAGGAGAAAAAAAAAACAAAAAACAAAAAAAAACACAAGCTCTCAAGAAATGGTTTCTTACATTCAGAATCTCGAAAAGCTTCTTCTTCTTCGACGGCTCCTCCACCCAGACGACGATCTGCCGAACGTTAGCGCACGGCTGATTCTTCTGGCCGACCGTAACGCGTACCGGGTCGCTGGTCAGACGAGACGTTAGCAGCTCTGTCCCTTTAGGTATCGTAGCAGACGTCAGTAAAGTCTGACGGTCATCAGGAACCTGCTCCAAGATCTCCAGCACTTGTTGCTGGAATCCCATTTTCAGCATGGTGTCGACCTGACAAGCAGAACGAAAAAGATACTTTTCATTTTTTTTTAAGAAGGAAAAGAGCAGGAAGGAAAGAAGTAACAGAATAAGAGGATCATCACCTCGTCAACAACTACGACTTTTACGCTGGCGAGCTGGACAGCCTTCTGCTTCAGGATCTCGATGACGCGGCCTGGAGTGGCGATCACAATCTGCACACACGGGAAACGTGCAGTTTAATCACGTTCTGATTATTGATTCCGAAATAAATAAGTGCTTATATGGAAGCACATAGTATAGCACTACCTTGATTTTCTGTTTGAGCCGGTGGAGCTGAGGAGGTAGGGGCATCCCTCCGACCAGCAGCGCCGTCCTCATGTTAGGAAGGCCCGCAATCAACTCCTTGACCTGTCTCTCGATTTGGATCGCCAGCTCCCGGGTTGGAGTCAGAATGACACTCAGAGGGTTCGGTGAAGTACCTGCTTCCTTCTGGAAATCAAAGACAGGCATTCATGTAGACGTTTAATGCATTCAGTGTAATGATGGTGATCATTAATGAGACACAACACATACTGAACTGATTCGTTTAACGTGTCCTGAGACGTTCATGTTGATTTTGTATCATTCATTAACACTTTACTGAAATCCAAATAAAATCAAGATTAATTAATCAAAAGTGATTAACGTTCACTACTTATCCAAGTAGCCTTTTCTGTCTAACAGGTTGGTTAATTACACCAAATCTTCGCTCCTCACCTGAATAAGCTTGTTATGTGGACAATAGAGACGGTGAGAGAAGGAGGAGATTTGTTAGGATGTGAAAGACACACTCCCTAGTGACCCCAAAAAGGGTTTGTTAGGTTTGGCCTCCCTAAAGGAAGTGTGAAGTGGCCTTAAGCTTCCTGGGGTTGGATGAAATTGGAGACGGATCATATCCGAGACCTCCAGCACTAGTGAGATATGAGCTGTCTTTCCACTTTGGCTCCTTTTACTCTTCGGCATCGTTACCAAGGTGTGAAGCCCTTCCCCCAAAACAGGTGCAGGACATATTTGGGATCCCTAACCAACCGTTCTCAGAGTGAAGAAGCTACTTGAATGTAGTATTAAAACATTTTAAAGCAATAAAAAAAAGGTTTCCACTTGCCACGACTTTCAGACAATTGAGAATTTTGACAAATGAAAGACTAAAACCTGTTGCATAACTTTTTTACTGCTTCCTGTTCTATGGAAGAGGATTAGGACCACCATAAACACATTCTGAAACATTTAAAGTCCGAAGTTTGAGGAGAAACATGGAAGCAAATTGGCATCATAATAATTAGAATTATATCAGCTTTAAAAACAAAACTTTCTGAAATCTAATAACTGCTGAATCATTAGGGCCCAAGCACTATAGGATTGCGCAGGACTCTCTTGTTTTTCTAAGGATTATTTATTTTTTTCCACATTTTTGGACTTTTTGGGGGTCTTAACATGCTCATTTTGATGATTTTGTTATACTCCACCTAGGGAATTTATACGATCTCCACCAAACCGGGCCTCTGTGATCTAAAGACATTGAGGATGCAAAATTGTAGAGGGATTTTTTGATATCTCAAACGGGTCAGCCATGATAATCACGTTCAGTGACATCACGTTCAGTGACATAGTGTGATGCTTTTTTTCAGCATCTGCGGCCTATTCTACACACATACACACCACAAATGTTAACTCTCTCTCTCTCACACACACACACACATACACACACACACACACACACACAGACCTCTCACGCATGCACGCATGAAAAAAAATCATTATTCTAAGGATAAATTTCAGTATTCTGGGGTAAAGACAAAATTCTGAGATTAAAGTCAGAATTTTAGGATTAAAGTCGGCATTCTGAGAAAAATTAAATCTGAATTATTAGATTAAAGTCAGAATAGTAAGGTAAAAAGTCAGTATTCTGAGATAAAAGGCAGTCAAAATTGTAAGATTAAAGTCAGAATACTGAGATCAATGTTAGAATTCTGTGATTAGTATTAGAATATTTTGATTAAAGTTAGTCATAATTGTATGATTAAAATCAGTATTCTGAGATTAAATTCTAAGAATAATTCACTCAGAATTCTGATATTATTGTTACAATTCTGGGATTAAAGTCAGTCAGAATTGTATGATTAAAGTCAGTATTCTGTGAAAATAATGTTAGATTAAAGTCGGAATTGCAAAACGTCTAGTAATAAATGTATTCTGAGATTAAAGTCGGAATTCTTAAAAAGAACTATTTAAAAAAGAAAAGAAGGAAAAAACAGATGTCCCTAATCCTCTCCTGTACCTCTTCTTCAAATACCTAACACTTCACTGCCAACCTCCGAAAATCCTGTACAGGTGTTACCTCTAAGCAACGAGCCACCACCGGAAGCAGAAAGGCGACGGTCTTTCCAGACCCCGTGTCAGCCGTGGTGATCACATCTCTCCCAGCCAAACCTACAGGAACCATCTGCATTTGGACTGGAGTCGGGGCCTCGTAGCCAGCCTTCTTCAGGTTCATCACGAGCGCTTCTGGAAAGTGGCAGTGCTCGAATTCAATGATGGGCCGGGTGGCATCCTGACCTTCTGTAACAATCGCCAGCTCTTTCTTCACCCTGTCAACCTGCTCTTCGGTCAGATCTGATATGAAGGCATCCTCTCTGTAGGAGTAACCGAGTTCAGCACTGTCTGGAAGTGATGATGATGATGATGATGATGGAGGGATCTCTGTAGACTCTTGGTTGATTTTGGAGAAGACTTTATCTTTAAGCCCCAGGCACATGCTGGCCAAGTGACTGGCCTTGCACTCCAGACTGCACACATCATTGTCAGTGCTGTCGCAGATGTACTCGCCATAACGACCACACATCACACAGACAGGTTCTCCAGGGTTGGGCCATCTCTGGCTTTTCTTGAAGGATTTCACAGGTTCCTCTTGTTCCAGTGCCTCTCCAGACACCCCTGCTTCACTGCTTTGCTCTATCGGTGTGTCATCTTTGTGCTCTTCTGTTTCCACACTGTGAGGGTCAGAAACACCATCCAAGTTTCCTTTGCTTTTTTTCACTCCAGTGTTTCTTTTATCACTCTCACACACTCCTCTCTTAACCTTTACAGCGCGAGGCATAAACATCGTTCTGTCAGGCTCATAACAAAACAACCTCACACAAGACTAAACTATTCATAAATATAATACATTACAAAATATAATTACAGTTGAAAGACACAATAATGCACTTGTTTCAACGAGAAAAAATATAAAAATCACTCAGTTCTGCTCGTTTACGCTGACGCGGTCGCGCAAATATGACGACATTTCCGCGCTTGGAATCCTGGGTATTGAAGTCCGTGTTTTGAAAAGAATTGCAATATCTTATCTCATCTTATAGCTGCAGTACCAACATCATATAATAATAATAATAATAATAATAATAATAATATCTGCTATCTTGTAAATTATGTAAAAACAAACATTAATGAAATACAAATTTGTTCTTAGCACTAAACTTTAAATGACTAATAATTGAAAGAACTATTTCAGTGTACAACATTATCTCTGTTTAACTCCATGGCCTTTTCACATTTCCTCTTTAACTGCCTGTACCGACTGTGCCCAGTGTCTTTCTGGTGCACCCGAAATTTTAAATTACAGTCTAATTCACTGCACGGTTAAGGTTAAAATATTTTTAATGCTCAGACTGAATTCATAATTCCTACTGTACTGCCATTTCTTCATTCTTTAAATAACACATTAATGATGTAAAATTGCAAAGGGATTTTTGATATTTCAAACAGTTCAGCCATGGTGATACCTTAAATGTATGCCCAAGAGAGGCTAATAACTTCCTGGGTGACATCATTCTGAGTGACATCACATTGAGTCACTCAGAATCCCCCTATTTTAAAAATGTGTCATAATGGTATGGATAGTTCCCCTTTGAACGCATGTGCCGGCTGTCTTTCTGGTGCGCCCAGGGGGCGATGACAAAGGTGCTTGGGCCCGATCAGAGTACAGAGTTAAAAAGAAATATATACACACTTTGGGAAAAGAAAAATAGTCTCA
This sequence comes from Clariallabes teugelsi, assembly GCA_030014215.1. Classification (NCBI taxonomy): domain Eukaryota; kingdom Metazoa; phylum Chordata; class Actinopteri; order Siluriformes; family Clariidae; genus Clariallabes; species Clariallabes teugelsi. The sequence goes on from JAQMYG010000007.1 coordinate 3,166,482, forward strand.
TGAGTATTATATGAATATAATGTTATTATAATATTGGTATAGTATTATCATATCAATATGTAACATATAGCAATACATGTATTATTCAACTATTTATACTAGTTTTTTTTTCTGAAATGTGTATATATTTTTTGCCTGAATCTGTTTACCTATTTTTGTAAAAAAAATAAATAAATAAATAAATAAATAAAATAAAATAAAATAAAAAAAAACACACAAAACAAATACTGTATATATATTTTGTAAACAATACAATTACAATAGTAAAAGAATAAAAGTTTAACATACCAAATTCAGGTGTAAAACGTTTGTATTGTATTATACATTTTACTATATATATCTTTCTATTTTTAATATATATTCTTTAACTTATATTTCTATCTTATTCTACTATTTTATTTTGATTTTTATTATTCCTATTGCTGTATATTATGTAAATGTAAAGTTGTTTTTTTTATTCTCTTTTTTGGTCAACGGCAGTCGTATAAGCATTTCACTTCATATCATACTGTGTATGTGACGAATAAAAATTTTAATTTGTATACAATGAACTATCAGTAAGAAAACATAAAAAATAGAAGATCTACAGTATAAGCAAACTTAACAAATATATGCAAATAAAAAATAAAAAAAAGACAAAGTAATCCAACAAATATAATAAGAAGAAGAAGAAAAAGAAAGAAAGAAAACAGAGAATACTGTAGGGCCAGTGCTCCCAGTCTCTGCAGTACATTAATGCTCTATGCCCTGTGTGGGTATGTTGGGCGGAGCGCGCATGCGCAGTCGGCGAGCTCGACAGCACTAAAGCGTGGATGAATAGAGAGCGGAGGAAAAACGGGGATCTGACTGTAAAGATGTAAAGATTTACACTCCAGCGCGTCTCTTTGGAGGGTGTTTCGACGACTAAAACGTTTCGGCGTCTCGGATCTGCTGTTTGTGAAGCTGTTTTTGTATTTCGGTGTCGCTTTAAGAGAGATCCGCTATAACAGACAGAGAGAGAGAGAGAGAGAGAAAGAGAGAGAGAAAGGGGGATCAGGATCAGGATGGGAAGGAACCCAGAGCTCCTGTGATCACAGACATCCAGACTCTACCTAATTCCTTCGGAGGATGTCATCATCGTCATAATAATCACCATCATCATCCTCTGTGACCCTCCTGGTGTGTATATGGACATGGGGGACTTGAGCCAATCCTCCCCCTGGAAACAGACCTTCATTGTCCCTACAATCAAATCTTTTGATCATTATGATTTTAACAAAGCTAAAATCCGAGCCAGCCTCACATGGCTGGTGGCCAAAGCCTTTGGTACAGGTAGGTGGCGTCCTTTCCTTCCTTCACCTCTCCTTTCTTTTGATCTTCCTTTGATCCTGCCTGATCAATCATTGCCTTAATACATTA
>JAQMYG010000007.1:3178159-3194671 GCA_030014215.1 Clariallabes teugelsi
AAATTATTGGCACCCATCATAAAAAAGGAATTACATACAATATGTGATGGATGAGACTATCCTTCATCCGGATGCAATATGTTTCTTCTTCTTCTTTATTATTATTATTAGTAGTAGTAGTACTAATAGTAGTACTAGTAATATTATCACTTGTAGTAGTAGTATCGTTATTATTGGCACCCCTAGAGTCAAATTGTGTCTGTCTTAATGGTAATAAGACTTTTTCTGGACAGGTTTCTGGACTTTGCTAAGGCTTTTTAGATAGTGTATACCATAGATTTTCTATTATTTTATATTTAATTTTATCTTCACGCATGGTGGTCACTATAGTGGACAGCTATTCAATAGACATTTTCTTGCAAACGCACAGGTTGCAGTTGTCTATGTGCGTATCAGGTACTACAGTGGACACTGTTGCATCACTCCGTATGTTTCCAGCAGTTGTAACTGCAACCAAGATTCATTTCAACCAACATGGCCAACAGACAGACAGAAAAATTCCCATTTAGTGGACCATGTGTCACGTTGTTGTGCGGATCAGATGGTCTGCTGTTTCGCCCCCTCGATGGGAGCAGCCGAAAGATCCACAACATTTGTCCACTAAATTGGACATCATACATCACCACCTCCATCATCACCATCATATCATTGTTGCAAATTTGTAATTTTTAAAATATGTTTCCATCAGTTTTTCATAATTTTTCAGTTGTAAATCAGTATATTTGTCTTATCATTACATAAACTGCAGGGTACTTAACAGTGCACGATGCAAGCTTGTATGCATGCAAAGAAAAAAAAAATAATCCTGGCCATGATATCAAAGGAAATTCAGATCCTGCTAGGAATAAAAATGGTCAAGCATTCCTCACATACCAAAGATCAAGAATTTACTCGTCCCTATGAGGAAGGGAGCCAGAAAATGCAGATGATCTCTACAAAATCAGATCAGTGTTAAATACACTTGAGAAAATCTTCCATTCAGCAGGAGACCCAAAACAAAATCAATTGATGCTGCATGCACATGAAAGACCAAATACATCTGTTTACAGTGTATCTCGGCTTTGTGCCTTGAGTGCATTACCAACTCCTCGAAGTATGTAAAGTAAATTTGACTGAAAGTTTTTTTTTTATTATAATGCTGAGTTTTATATGAAATGGAGATTTTGGAGTCTTTTGTTGATGAAAACCGTTCAAGCTACACACATCACATTGTTGGTTATTCAATAAGACATAACAGTATAGAAATGTTACAATGTTTAAATGTATGTTAAACAATGTTAAAACGTAAAATATAGTCATAATTTTCACCTAATACATAGTTCTACTGATTAGTCTACTAATGCACTTTCCTTTAGGTTGAATTCTCAAGTGCATTCAGTCCACCAGAGTTGGACGTGTGAATAACTTCCTGAAAAATGCATGTTTTAAAAAATTCATAAAGTATATTTTTGCATGCCTCGAAAAGAATAAAAACACATAGGAATTCATTCATGAGAGGGTTAATTTAATATTGTTTTCTTATTATTAAAAAAAAAAAACAGTGGAACTGTTGGCCTTGTGGCAGTACAGTGTTGTAGTGGTGCATGTTCTCCCCGTGCTTGGTGGGTTTCCTCCAGGTGCTCCGGTTTTCTCCCACAGTCCAAAAACATGCAGATTATTCTAATTTCCGTTCCCAAATTACCCATGTGTGCTTGTGCTCTGCAGCATATTGGCACCCCAGCCATGATGTACCCCTCCCCGTGTCCCTGAGCCCCCTGCGATAGGCTCCAGGCCTCCCACGACCATTAAATAGAATAAGAGAGTGAGAGTTGAGTGCGTATTAATCGTTGTTTGTAGAAAAAGCAATAAACAGCTGAGTTTATTTACCGCCAGATCAGCATGCTATTCTCAATATTGTCCTCATTATGCTTGTACTTCTGTCAGCGTAGCAATGCCTGTAAATGACTTCTCACAGCGCTGTGTGTTAAACGCGACTTATCTCATTTCACTTAGCTTCATTTAGCTTCTGTGTCTGCCAGTACCCACTGCGCTCCTGAGTAAACAGACAGATTTTTAATTTGTGTTGGATGTAGTGGTGGTAGTGGTGATGGAGGGGGAGCGGGTTTATATATATTGCACCCATGAGTAATGACGCATATGGCGAGAGGTAATAATAAGTGGTAAAGTGCCTCATAGTTGGAAAGGATCAATCAAATTCAGCATGATAGGGATGCGAGTAGAAGGCAGAGAGAGAGACAGATCTCCTACGGGACTCTGGAGTGGGTATATATACGCTCACTGGCCACTTCATTAGGTACTCCTGTTTAACTGTTTGTTATGGGAAATATGTAATCAGCCATGCTGATTAGTTAGGTGAATTTATAATAAACACTCTATTATTCCATTAAAATATACCATAGCTGTTGCAGAAAATAGCTTCTTCTTCTTTTTGGATCAATGGGCAGTGAGTGCAATATCGCCCCCTACTGGACTGGAGTTGTGTAGTTGCCAATTGGCAGGACAAAAAAAACATATTATCGTCTTGTCTCGTGATTTAATTATTACGTTACAGTTAGATGAGCTTGAACATGACTAGTCTGTTACTGAGGAGTTCTGTGTTTGGGAAAATTCACAAGAGAATGATTACTCTTATGATGAAAAATGAAAAAATGCAACTATGGCAGCTGTGTATTGGATTAGTGCCATAGATCTTTGAGATTATCGTCTATATAATCCAGGAAACTGGACATTGTAAGAAATGCTTTACCACCAACACTACAACACAGTCATTTAGAGGTTTTTGTTTGTTTGTTTTACCATGCCATGTTTGAAATCTGGCATACCATGCCCAGTGTGTTTGAGGCCTCAGGCTTTATTTGGGATAAGAAGAGCAGCTGGAGTACCATCTAAGAGTAGATATTTCTCTTCTTTTCATTCTGTTGGATCGAGCAGGGATGGATGCAGCCGTTTCCCCGGTCAACGACGGCAGCAGGATTGTAAATTCCAAGGATTAAACTTGATACATAGAGTGAAGAGTCGCGTAAAACTTGTCGTTTCTGTTTCTAACCTGATTTACGGTTGTTGTTTCCTGTACGCAGGGTGCCCACCTGGCGCTGATTGACACTTTGATGATGGTGTATACGGTGGAGACTGTGAGTATGGACAAGGTGGTGACCTGCATGCAGCAGTATTCTACAGACGGCGCCGACGCGGACATACCCTATGACACGGAGGATGGAGTGATTAGCTGGATGAATAAGGTAGTACGATTACGCAAGTATTTCTTACTTCTCTGCTTAACAAAACCTGACCGTTCTGTTAGAAAGAATAAAATGGCATACATTGTTTCTTCTTTTTCTGGTCATCTTAGTTCTTATAGAAAGTGTTTGCATGGCCGTAGCTGCTAAATAGCATTAGCCATCAGAGTCGCTGTGCTAGCAGCCCACACACATGTCTCAACATTAAATCCAACATTACCCGTCTGTAACATATTCACCAAGACTTCTGACACGTGTCTTTGTACCGAGCGAAATACAAAAATCCTGCAAACGTATTTCAAAAGGCGTCAGGGCTGAAAGTGTTTGAAATGCATGAATATTTCATAAATGGAAAATGTTCCACAATAGATAATGACACAGGTGTTCACACTGTCTGATACAGTGTCATGAAAAAGTATTTACCCCCTTCCTGAATATTTGTCATGTTTGAGATCATCAAAACAAATTCATTTTAATATCACACAAAGATTCACACACGAGTAAATATAAAATGCAGTTTTTAAATGATGATTTCATTTATTAAGGGAAAAAAAAGCTGCCCAAACCAGCCTGGCCCAATTATTAGGTTTTTTGGTAATTCCCCCTAAACCTAATAATTAGTTGTGCCAGGTCATCTCAATCGGATTTAAGTTCGGACTTGCCACTCAAAAACCATAATTTTGTTTTTGTATTTTTTGAGCCATTAGTAGGATCAGTGTCCTGCTGCATGAGCCATGTGCGCTTGAGCTTGAAGTCACAAACTGGTGGCGAGACATTCTCCTTCAGGATGTTCTGGTAGAGAGCAATTGCAGGATTCATGGTCCATCAATTGTGGCAGGTCATCTAGGTCCTGAAGCTGCAAAGTATCCCCAGACCATCACACTACCATCCTGGTGGCCCCAGACCATCACACTACCATCCTGGTGGCCCCAGACCATCACACTACCATCCTGGTGGCCATTCCTGAGAAGGTTCACCACTGTTCCAAATTTTCTCCATTTGTGGCTCTCACTGTGGTTTGCTGGTTTCCCAAAGCCTTAGAAATGTCATGGTAACCCTTTCCAGACTGATAGATTTAAATTACTTTTCTCATCAGTTATTGAACTTCTTTAGATTGTGGTGATTTTGGAGGTTGTTTAGAGTGCTTCAATTTGTCCGACAGGTTCTATGTAAAGGGGATTTCTTGTTTCAACAGGCCTGGCAGTAATCAGACCTGGGTGTGGCCAGTGAAATTTAACTCAGCTTTCCAAAAATTCACTCAGCAACTAGCAAGGAGGCAATTACTTTTTCACAGCGTAGGTAGCTTTGGTCAGCGTTTTTCCCTTCATCATTTAAAAACTATTTATTCGGGTTATCTTTGATGATCTAAATAATTTAAGTGTGACAAATATACAAAAAAATAAATAAATCAGGAAGGGGGTAAAAACTTTTTCACTGCGCCGTACCTCATGACAGCTCTGTAGGACAGTTTCGAGCCGAGGAAAAACATTTCTAACTTAATTCTTAGAACACATCTCGTCACATCTGTGAACAAAAAGAGCAGTAGGAGATATACTGTAAATAAATTATATAAGTTCATTCTAATGGCACTTTACATCAGAATTAATTGTAGTATCCATAAACACTAACTGTGGTAAAAGAGAAAAATGTTTTGGACTTGTCTTTGGGAATTTGAATCGTAGCATTAGCCAGTGCCAAAAAAAAAAAAAAAACAGGATTTTGAAGTTAATTTAACTTAAACATAAACGTGCAATGAGTGATAACCATATAATAGTATAACACAGTAAGATTCTTTAAAGATACAGTACACAAATAAAATGACAATTAAAATCAGTGAGCACACCATTAAGCTTCTTATATTTATCATATATCGGATCATAACTACCATGATCATCTATCGAGCATAACTATGATATCTACATAGCCTACATCTACATAGTGGTGGTTATTTATTGTGGTGTAATTTCCAAAAGGTGAACGAATACCTGAAGGAGATCATCATTCAGGAGCAAAGCAGGAGAGAGGCGCAGAGGGCGGAGCCCCTCGAGATCCCCAAAGTAAGTTACCCAGCTTCATGTTTAATCTGCGTTTGGAAATGATTTAAAATATTTTGGCAGCGTTCCTGTGCTTTTTTATTTCGTAATGCGAACACGCGAACCGAACAGGAGTTTTATATCAGAACTGACTTTTCTCATTTCATATTTTGTAATAGATTATAAGTAGTTCATTAATGTAGTAGTAGATTTATAAAGAAATATCCATCTGATGAACTAAACATTGGGAATAAAATGAAAACCTAGAAAACAGGCAAATAATTTCAGGAGAAGAAAAGTTCTCCACCATAACGGCCCGGTAAGACATCGTAATTAATGAATCTGGAGAAAGTGAACTGGACGTGGTCGCAGCCTCGGCTGGTTTGGAGACGTGGTCTTCAAATATCTGGTGAATGTTTATGTTAAATGGAATACGATTCAATCCTCAGAGACATTTATATGCTCCTGTGTAAACCGTTTCTGAGGTCACCTGTCACTCTGCCCTGCCTCGAACCACACACACGTCATGTTGCTGTATAAGGGATTTTTTCTGGCTTGGCTCAGTCGTAGACTCGTGTTTGAGCTGCTGTGTGGAATCTCTCAGTTTGATGTTACGATCTGGATGTTTGCTGATGTGCCTTCTGCATTTTTTGAACGCCATACAGTACACTCCCATACTGCGTCCTCGGTGAAGCCCGGATGCTTTCGGTTCACTCAGCTTCACTCAACTTCCAGAACCAACAAACAGAGCAAGAGAAGGCAAACTTCATGAATTTATTGGCATGGATTAATGTAAATAAGCTGCTTTTTGCTGAGAGATGAGGTTTCATAAATAAGAAAATACATGAACCTGAGCAAGTCACATGTATGTATAAAATTGTCAACTGTTTTATTTTGATTCTAAATCAAATTCTAAGTAGTTTTTAAAAGTGCCACTACAAACTGTTTTTATTTTTTATTTTAAATCAAATTTAAACAATTTTAAAAGTCTTAGTGCTATTATTTTTTATTTCTTCTTATGATTATTTTTTTTCTCTTTTATGTAAAGCACTTTGAATGAAATGTGCTATACAAATAAACTTGCCTTGCAAAGATCAAAGAACTAAAGATCAAATGTAATCAAAGAACATGATAGATCAAAGAACATGCTAATCTTTTTATTAATAAACAAAAACCTGAGGTGATGGAAATTGAAGAAAACTGTACAAACACTTGATTTGCAAATGTACATCGTGACAAATCTGAGCAGAAAATGTGTAACTTTCACTTAATCTGGATTTTCAACATTTTGAATCTACAATCCGCTACGCTTCAATCCGAAACAATTCCGAATTAGAGATTCCAGCTTAACTGTTTACATGGACGCTGATCTGATAAAGAAGTGAGTTTACACACTTAAACTGAGCAGCACGTATCTCTGTCATCTGCCATGATTATTATTTGTAAGCAAACTTAGCCATTAATTCACTCTGACCTCACAGAATGAAAATGTGTAAATAGTTCAGAGTGCGCCACCTGTACGTTCGTAATAAACCTCCTCAGACGTCTCCAAAGACTCAAAACTCAACTTGACACTGACACACGAGTTGAGTGGCTTCTAACACGTGATTTTTTTTAGACTAATTAGCACTTGTGGTATTTTGAGACGTGTGTAAGCGTGTGTAATGAGTGGGTTTGAGACTAATCCGCTCACGGAGGTGATTTTTTGTTAACATAAAAACGTGTTTCTGTTGCGCCACTCTGAAGCGTCTGCGCTCTGTTCAAAATCGTTTATATCCGAGGTGATCTGTGTCACCGGTCACGGCCAATCAAACCGAAACCCAGCCAATTCTGGTCACTGGCCGATCGACCAGTTCATCTGTATTATAAGCGTAAAAATTGATTTTGGCGATACGCGAATCACCACACAAAAGAATCTGAAACGAAAGAAACTTAATCAATTTTTTCTATTATCTTTATAGTACACTGATTATTACTGGAATGTAAGAGTCCGTGTGAACACACAAAATTTATTTATTTTTTTTTAGCTGTGAAGAATAAAAACTCCTTCTCTAACCATGCACAAATTCTCCAACCCGCTCCAAGTCATAAAGGTCCTAAGAGACCTTTGCATGTAGCAAAGCCCAGTACAGTTCTTGGACACTTCTTTAAGGAAATTCCTCAACAAAATTTTTAAAAAACAAACGAGAGAGAGACGCATTCTCATTAACCCTTATTGCATGTCATTGTCCCCGAGTCCTGATCTCTCTGAGCTGCATCGCTGTCCCAGCTCTAGAGTAACCCCAGTGATTCCTGACACCTTCTGCAGCTTTAAACCAACAGGAATGAACAGAACGCCGTTTCTTCCCAGTGACTACATCAGTGTTCCACTTAAAGTAACGAGCTATTGATTAATCAGGAAATCAAATCCCACCAGCACTATTTTCTTTTCTTCTTTCGTTCTTTTTTTTTCTAATGGAATAAGACTTTCCACCCTGAACCTGACTCCTGTTCCTCTCTCTCTCTCTTTCACTCTGTTTTCTGATTGAAGTCTCCAACTAAATGGTATATGAAGCTGGTTCCTGTAAGTTTCAACACCGATGTGTTTTTTCTTCTCCTTCATCTGTCAAGTCAGTCAATCCACGTCCATCGCTGTATTGCATGAGGAATCCTGTCTAGGAGTTCATACGTGTTCATCTTCCTCACATCACTCATCAATTAGGTTACAAAAAAAATAGATTTTTCTCATTGTTTGAACCCCATGGTAACTACTATCATAATTTATAGAGCATCATATAAACATAGAAACTCTGGCAGAGATTGAAACAGATTCAAAGTGACTACTTAGGGGTGTTCGAGTCAAACCGGGACTTTTGATAGTGCAGAATAACAGAACACAGTTACGAGAGTAAAAACTGCCTTTATTTCTCTATATAATCCCCTGCTACACTAATGCACTTATCTCTCAGCATTTCACAAGGTAGAAAGTTTTCTCAGTACGCCGGACCCATAATCAGACTGCTCGATTAATATGTGAAACGCCGGCCTTCCAGGAACTCCATTAATGTCTCAAACATGTGGAAATGGCAGACTGATGCGTCTCCTACACAAGTCGGCTACGATTTATCAATCGATTTACATCATTCAAATGCTTTACTGCAGCTAAGAGTCTGAAAATGTCAATTGCTTTTACGCCTTCATTCACCAGACGTTTTATCACAAGTCCTGGTTTGACTTGAACGCCCCTGGTTAAAAAAACTAAACAAAAAAACATTCTAGACATTTCTACTCATTTATCTTTTTATTCTAATTTATCTTTTTATTCTACTGGCAGATAGTTTAAGTGTTGCTTATATTTATGAACTAAATTATCTACCAATAGAATAAAAAAATTGTCACAATAAAAAAAGCAAAAATGTCACATTGTACGTTTAATAGTCTTGTAATCTTATATTAGGATATCAGATATTCATCACTTGCTTTTGCTTGTTTTTGCAGCACATTTACTATTTAAAAATCTGCTTCCGTTATCCTTTATTAAATTTAGTTTTCATTCATTTTTAAAATTTTTCATTTCATGCCATTTTGACTTGATGTTTCTATTCATGTTTGTTTTGTGTCAAAAAATGATGTGTTCTCGATGCTGGTAATCTCTGCTCACTGATGTGTGTGTGTGTGTGTGTATGTGTGTATGCGCACTGGGACGCAGGCCCGCTATAGAAAGGAGCAGACGTTGCCTAAAACAGTACCTTGGATCCCCCCGGTGGACAACCTGCTGAAGGACAGCACAGATGGCTGCGCCCTCGCCGCACTGCTGCACTTCTTCTGCCCTGACCTCGTTAATCTAGAGGGTATGAACCCCTGCTGCGTATGTGCTTGTGTGTGTGTGTGTGTGTGTGTGTGTGTGTGCATGCGCACAATGGTTGGTTTTTTTGGTTTGTTCTGTCCTGATGCCGCAGATAAGATCATCAATTAAACCATTCTTCATGTTAATCATCGTTGCGACACGCTTACCGTAATCTCATCAGGCGTGAGGTCTTATCAGCTCAAGCATAAAGTAGAAATCAATTATGTATTGACGAAGAGAACGTCATGTGATGTTTGGTGTCTGATTGGTGGAGCCCTTCAGTACTTCTGCCTTGTGCCGTGTTTCGTCTCTCAAAACCCCTTCTTACCTTCGACAGACGTGTGCCTGAGAGAGAGCATGTCGTTAGCGGACAGCTTGTACAATCTGCAGCTGGTTCAGGACTTCTGCCGCCAGCAACTGAACCACTGCTGCCACTTCAGCCTGGAGGATATGCTCTACGCCTCTTCTTCCATGAAAGTAAGACGTCATTTCATCAGATTTGGTAGAAACGAACCGTATCGAACCACTGACACAACCATCATCCATGTCGTTATACAGTATGTGTATATATAGAGTTTGAAATAATGAAATGTAATTCTGCTCTTCCTGTATTCGAGACCTAGACACATGCATCAAAGCTTTCTCTCGCTCCCTGTGCCGTGTCTTCAGTGCTAGACCGACTGAACACGACCTAACTACAGTGACGTGGTATATGATGTCAAGGCCAGGTTTTTGTTTTAAAAAAAGAATTATATTGCACTTCTGGCTTTTACAAGCATTAGGACAGCGAGTAGGCGCTCGGTTCGCTCACGTTTGCCAAAGAGGTGAGTCACGCATTACAAAACAGTGAGCGGTGTGAGGCTCCCCATGGTAACGTACGTATTCTCAGACTCTCAGATATAAAGACACGCTAGAATATAAATCACTCCCAGGCTTTTATGTGAAGGAAAAAATAAAATCATCCTTGAAGTTAATGGCTAAAACAAATGTCGTAGAATATTGTTTAACCTAAAGAGAGTTTAGGTCCAAAAGACCACTTCATGGGATGCACAGGAGCCGTAACAACGCTCGACTTGTTCCGCTTATGAAATTTGTTCCATGATGTAATTTCATTTATATTATGACATTTGGCAGACGCCCTTATCCACAGAGACTTACTGTACCTTTTTATATGATTGTGCAGTTGAGGGTCATGGGGTTTAAACCTGGTATGTTCAGAACTGTAAGTCCAAGTCCTTAACTTCTGAGCTACCCCTCTCTCGCGCATATCGAATGATATGAATACCGATAATGCATCCATGTAATTAAATATTTCCCACTTCGCACCCGCAGTGAAATTCAATATTTAAGCGAATCACAATATTAAATATCTCTCCATAAGATGTAGATATCCGCGTAGTAGTAAACTGTAAAATCTCCAATTTCAGTGTGATTTTACAGCAAAACATCACAGTTCAGTTTTATTTATATTGTGTAGCGTTTTTAACAATGTTTACAGAATAAAAAAATCAAAGCGTTCGATAATTATTGAACATTTGCATTAAAAAGAAATCGTAACATTATAGTATACCAAGTCACGTAGACTATTGTGTGCTTCTAACTCGCACCAAGACCCGCTTATCGATCATGTGATGGCCAGGTGTCCGTATACTTTTGGTTATATGGTGTACTTGACTCGATGCTTTTGCAAGTGAGTCCTCGATTGATTCTTGTTATTTTAAAACGTCATGGCAACTAAATTGCCCTTAGTGAGTCTGTGGGTATGTGTGCCATGCAATGGATTGGCACTCCCCAAATTATGCCCCCTAGGATCAGTTCAGCCTTTATTTGTCACATACTGTATTTATTACTGCACAGTGAAATTCCTTATTTTTTGCATATCCCAGCTTCCTGTTAGTAGACAGGAGTCAGTCTAAATTTATTTAACATCACTGGATGATTTTTTTTATGATCAGACACAGATTTCAGTATTTGTGCAATAGCATTATAAAAAAATATCTAATGCTCTGTACGTTAAAATTGCCTAACACGAAAAGGAATCTACAACAAAGGGAGCTGCAAGTAAAATTTCTGAAAGTTCATGTGATTTATAGTTTGTCTACACGCAAATGCGAGTATTGCCAAAGGGAAACTGTACAAGATGAGCCAGTCTGCCCGACCGGGGACCCGTCTGTGTTCAAGGTTGTGTATTAATGTGTTAAACAGGATATACATGTGGTTTGAGTATTATGGAAATGTTTTGTTTGATTGAGTGAGAAATGTAAATGCTGGAGTTGCCGTTACTAATCATGTTTAATAGTGTTTTTAAAGACAAATCATTCACAATCTTTAGTGTATTTCATGCTCATACATGGATAATGCCCTCATGACTGCACAGTTCAGTGATATTGTCTTTAACAGTGAAGTTAAATTAAGAAAAGCAGAAATATATTGTGGCCCTATGAAGAGCAATCTTTGCAAACCAAGACTTTTCTTCTTAATCCTTTTGTCCTTTAACAGAACAACTACCTTGTGTTTATGGCTGAGCTCTTCTGGTGGTTCGAAGTGGTTAAGCCATCTTTTGTGCGGCCTCAGGTTTTAGTCAACGATGGTAAATGAAGTCACTTAAGATTCTCATTAATGATGTACATATTTGTTGACAAGTACACAACCTGACCTTCGGCTCTATGGCCTTTAGCACCAGCTCCATCACTGAAGAATGTGCCATTTGTGCCCATCTCAAAAGTCACCAAGAGAAGCTTCATGGAAAGACCTCCCAGTCCAGACAGACCAAGGTATAGCATATTTTTACAATTTTAGAGACTGCCGTGTGATCCTGTGCCTCACTAATTTGTGCTCCTGACTTTTAGTCTCCCGCTTCGACCACAGCCTATAACGCCAAACTCAGGTAAAATAATTTCAGAAAGCCGTTTTGATGTATCATTCATTTCCCTTTCTATGACCTGCTGAGCCATGCGCATTCCCCAAATATTAACCACGGTTTGCCTTACTGTACAGGTGAGATCAGACGATCAACCTCCATGTCATTTGTTGACAGCTTTTTGGGGACTTGGCCCAAGGAGAGGAGGTGTGAACACTTTAGACATCTTGTTCAGTACCCCTGTATTTGTTAGAAAACATCTGAGACATTTTTAAACCTGTGTTAAGTACGCTTTACATATCATTTGTTTAGGTCAGGGACTCAGGGAGTATCCTTCGACATCCCATTTGATAAGGACAGCACCACTGAAGCAACTACGCAACCCAAACGGGGTATGACCAGGTCTGTAAGTACTGAGGGATTTGGGCTCAAAGTAGCCAAGGGAATGAAACGAAATCTGTCCTTCCAACCTGTCAATGGACAAAATATCGGTATTGAGGAAGAGGGCTGTCCGGATACCCTTGTCGGAATCCAACATGGTGGTCTAAATGGCATGGCACAAAGTAGCATCGAGGAAGCTCTGGAAATAATTCATAGTTCAGAAGAGCAACAGGAAGACATAAGGGTTGAGCCAGAGAATGAGGGTTTCTTCCTTCACACGCAGACCAAAGGAGAGACTACCCCCAAAACCGAAGCTGGAGAAGCAGACACTCTGTCAGAAGCCATGGGGATTTCATGTGCTTCAACTACTGAGGTGGACACTGGAATCCACGTAAAGACAGAAGACATCCAGGAGACACTGGATGATGACTCATCGCTGAGAGACTGCACAACAAGTATGGAGTTAGATGCGGACCAGGACTTTGAGACTAGAGAAAGTTACAGCCAGGACTCTATTAGTTCATATCCCGGCAGTGTTGGTGCCAAGTCTCCGATAGCTGATACACCCATGGGAGTTACCCCAAAAATGACCAGCTTTGCTGAACAAAAGTTGAAAAAACTCAATCCAAATGCAGAGTCCAAAGGAGGCACCTCTCAGGGCACCACACCTGACAGTTCAGATCTCAACCTTTCCCACTCAGTCTCCTGGGCGCCCTCACCAGAGACAAGCCCGGCCCATCAGCCCCAAAGGGATCCGGCGCAAGCCATGGCCGCTGAAATGGTGCAGCTGCGTATGCGTCTGGAAGAAAAGCGCAGAGCCATAGAAGCTCAGAAGAAAAAGGTGGAAGCTGCCTTCACACGCCACAGACAAAAGATGGGTCATAGTGCCTTTCTCACAGTGGTCAAGAGAAAGAATGATGGTACCTCACCAATCCAGGAGAACACCACAAGCCCTGAGGGTACCAAGACATTGCCTGATACTGCGAAATCTCCAGAAAAGTCTCCTGTCAAGGCCCTTAGTGAAGAGAACACTTCTGAGGCAGAACTGGTAGAGTACACACGTTCTATTCAAAAGTTAAACGATTCCCTGAGCTTTTTGCAAACAGAGATGCAGCGTCTGGCTCAGCAGCAGGAGATCATCATGCAAATGCGGGAACAGCAGGCCTGGGTTGTGTGTCCACAACAGCCTTCACCGCAGAAACAGGTACGGGAGCTTAGAGGAAGCGGAGCTCGCTCTTCAGGTTCCCCATCACCGGCTGACTCCCCACATGTCACCCATCGCTCACCTACCAATATCAAGAGGAAGTCGGCTTCCTTCCACTCCAAAACCCCACGGACACCCAGGCCTACTGAGCTGAAGATCACGCCATTCAACCGAGTTCTCACAGTCCCCCAGTCTGTTGACAGCCTACCTCGTCTGCGCAGATTCTCACCCTCTCAATCCGTATCCAGCTCCTTTGCATATCTGGGGAATGATTTGAAAGCAAACAAAAATAATATGCAAGCTGAAACCTTGTGTCCAGATGGTGCTGCTTCTGATCTCCTTTCACCCACCAAAGACATACAACTGCATGAAACTGAAACAGACATCGAAGACTTGAGAACTATGGAGTTAGAGGACAGCATAGAGGAGACCATCAAGATGAAAGATGTAGGAAAAGAATCAGACGGAGAACTTAAGCCCACAATGGAATCTAGTGTTTCAGAGGTGCTGTCACAAGCCGTGAAAGAAACCTTCATAGTAACTCCTACTGAGAAGCCAGTAGATTTAGTTAGTCAAAACAACAAAAACTTGATCGAGGTGCCACTCTCAATCCTAAAGCCTCTTGATGGACAAGCGTTGGAGGAGGCTGGAGAGCCCTTGACAGCAGGAGAGAACCAGGATGATGACCAGAAGATGTGCTGTGGATTCTTCTTTAAGGTTCGTATGTATTTCATATACTTTGATCTTATCTTAATAAGTAATGCGAAATGAGGTGGGTCAAAAATTATCCGCACTCTGGCTGTAGAATTTATTTTAATTAACTTTTAGAAAAGACAAATATCTGATTATTCAATATAATCTCATTGCTTTTCAATACACGTTGTCCATCTGTCACCAAGCTTTCATGTTCCCTCATTAAAAAAAATTTACAGCTAAGCTGCGAGCCATGAATGCACCGCTGTCCTCACTCCTTCATCACAAGTGAAACATCATCCTGGTAGAGCTGCTTTCAGGGGACCAAACAGGTAAAAGTCAGACGGAGCGAGAGCAGGACTATAAAGAAGATAATAAAGAGCAGAACTATAAAGCAGGACTATAAAGAGGATACATAATCTCATTGCTGTGGTTGTAGTAACAACCCCAGAGCCCCTCTAGTGGCAGGCTGCGGTAATATTTTTAACCTCATCCATTCCCATACTACTGAAAGCAATTACATTTTGGCTATCCAAATTTCTGCAAATTATTTTTAATAGTAGTGTTTTAACCTAGATATTTTTCCTAATGTTTTACTTGAAATTTACTTTTAATAAAATAAAATTTGTTTTAATAAAGTGCACTGAAAGACCAAACAGAGGACACGTCTACCTTCAGATAGGTAACTTACTACAGCTATCCAAGGGCGTCGTGATCTCGCATGACGATGCACGTCCGTACACTCTGCAAAATCTTCGGTTTGAGGTGTTAAAGCATCCTCTTTATAGTCCTGCTCTCGCTCCGTCTGACTTTTACCTGTTTGGTCCCCTGAAAGCAGCTCTACCAGGATGATGTTTCACTTGTGATGAAGGATTGAAGACAGCGGTGCATTCGTGGCTCACAGCTTAGCTGTAAACATTTTTTTTAATGAGGGAATATGAAAGCTTGGTGACAGATGAACAACGTGTATTGAAAAGCAATGAGATTATGTTGAAAAATCAGGTATTTGTCTTCTCTAAAAGTAGTGCGTATAATTTTCGACTCACCTAATTTTGCATTACTTATTTAAAAAATAATTACATATTGGTAATAAGTTAGGCTTATGGCAGACATACTGTAAGACAGCAGGATTATAAATCAAAATGATCTTAAAGTGGCATTCCTACTTAGTGTATCTGTGGGTATACAGTTAACCACATGGTGCCTCAGACAAGTTACACAAGAACATGTGTAGCTGTAATTTAGCAGTAATGCTAATTATAGACTGTTTGTCTTAAACGCTGCAGACAATATTAAAGCAGCAACAGAGAGCGATTTACTCGAAAGCTGTTATTGTTGTGACTTCCTCTGCCTTGTGTGTTTACCTCGCTGTCGCATCCGTTAATTAACAGGATGACGTGAAGGGGGAGGACAGCATGGCACTGAAGCGAGCTGCCCTGCTGGAGAAGAGGCAAAGGAGGGAACGAGAGAACCAGCAGAGGAAGCAGCAGCTTGAAGCCGAGCTGGAGCAGAAGAAAGAGGAGGCTAGGTGAGAGCAGGCCCTGCACTACTGAGCCTGTTAGGTTAGCGGTCATTTGTACGAAGCGTGGCTGAAAAGCATGTGCTTCTTCTTTGTCAGATTGAAGGCAGAGGAAGATCGACAGAAGAAGGAGGAGGAGAAAGCCAGACGCGAGTTCATCAAGCAGGAGTATCTGAGGAGAAAGCAGCTCAAACTCATGCAGGATATGGACATGCTGGTGAAAACTCGGCCGGCCACGGTTAAGCTAAAGAAACCGCGGCCTAAATCGATACACCGGGATGTGATCGAGTCACCCAGAACTCCTGTTAGGGCGGCAGCAGGTAAAGAGGCGGACGCCTTCGACCTGGGCGAGACCCATGTGCTTTGCTTTGTGCCACCCTCTTGGGCCCTTTGGCTTTCCTGCTCACTGGATCTCTTTAACAGACCTTTCGAATTCCCTATCTAATTCCTAACTCCTTTGTTTCAAATGAATTTGCTTTGCCATGTTTGACTTTTGCAATTTCTAATAATCCACTAATTATTTAATGAAATATTTTCCAAGGTTCCAAATGAACCAGCATTTTTGTGAATTTACTAATCTTGCTAACATCTGTTGTCGAAATGTTAGATTAGTTTGGAAATGATTGAACACCAATTTGTCCCTTTGGGGCCTTGAGCAAGGCCTTAAACCCTCAACTGCTCAGATGTACAGGGTGGGCCATTTATATGGATACACCTTAATAAAATGGGAATGGTTGGTGATATTAACTTCCTGTTTGTG
>JAQMYG010000007.1:3202118-3217564 GCA_030014215.1 Clariallabes teugelsi
GACTCAAAAAAAAAGATTCGTTCATTTTGATGAACGAGATTCAAAGAACCGAGTCACTAAAATGATTCAAACTTCCCCTCACTAATCCATTCACCTCCACCTAGGCTCCGCCCATGTAAAAAAAAAAAAAAAAAAAGAATAATCACCATGGTCACTGAGAGCAAAAGGGGTGTGTTGTGGTGCATTATGGGATGTTTTCCATTATGGTTTTGGACATGGGTGCAAAATCTTGGTTGTCACTCTTGTCGAGGGAACCGCCCACTTTGATCTGATTGGTGGATTGTAGCTATTCTCTGGGTGGGCGGGGACAGGAGCAGGAGAACGCGACTGTTTTATTTTTTGTGTGTGTTTTTTTTTTACAGACGTTTTGACCCATTTGGCTTTGCACATAGGTAAGGCTCTACAAGGAAGAAAAATACACCGGCGCGTGCGTGTAACGTTAACTGATAAACACTGCGCGAGCAGATCTGCTGCTCTGGTGCACCCTGAGCATCTACTGCAGTGTTTAGGTAAGAGGCTCTCTAACAAAGGCAGTGTTTAGGTAAGAGGATCTCTAACACAGGCAGTGGTTTTGTTATGCTGATCACAGTGATGCATTACATACAGTACAGACAGGCATCACACTGCATGTTACACACACACACACACACACACCCTCAGTCAGACAGGCATCACACTGCATGTTACCTGGCTGAAATGAAATGCATGGCTGTAGATTTTGCATTTTAAGTAAATATATTAGATTTGCATATTGAGGTCATTGGGAAACTGATCTAAACACACTGTATTGCACACAAAAACATGTTAGCAGACCATCACACCCATACAATACCAGTCAAAATATGGACACACCTTCCATATCACAATTCTTCTAATGTTTTTTTGTTGAGTGATTTATTTTCTACATTCTAGAACAATACTCTAGATTTTAAAACTATGAAATAACACATATGGCATTAAGTAATTAACTAACAGCAACAGTCAGTTGATATTTTAAGGCTTTTTAAAGCTCAGCTGTTCAGGAACAGTTCTTGCAAGAACAGTATTGTTAAGTGCATTTGCAAAACCCATCAAGCACCATGATGAAGCTGGCTCTCTAGACCTTGAAGACCTTCCCAGGAAAGCAAGACCCAAACTTGTGTTTTTGGTTTGAATTCTGACAAACTCCAAGCATTGATTATGCAAGAATGGGCTGCCATCAGTCAGGGTGTGGCCCAGAAGTTGATTGACAGCATGGAAGGGTCAACACTGCAAATATTGACTCTTTGCATGAACTTAATGTAATTGTTAGATGACTTTGTGAAAATGAACTTTTGGCTGTATAATGTGTGTGTGTGAACATTTCACTAATACTATATATGCTTATTCGAAAAACTGATGCAATATATGGCCAAAAGTATTTGGACACCTGACCATCATACCTGTACTGTATATGGTGCTTCCCCAAACTGATTTTGGAACTAATTTGGAAACCTGACATCAATATCTGACCTCACTTGTGCTTTCTGTGGCTAAGTGAAAAAAAATCATCACTAACGTAATACTGTGCATATAAGTATGTTTCGTAATATGAAATGAAACGATGTAGATTCAATTAAAGAAACTGTAATAAATCTCCAGTCAGACAGGCTGCAAGGTTCTTAAAGATACAATTTTAAAACGTGTTTATGTAACAACCTCAGCAGCGACCTCATTTCCCCTCTTGTCTGTTCTAATCACTCAGCATTCAGCATCACCAGTATACTAATCACCGGCCCGATCATCTGCTTGAATGATTCACAGGCCACTGTGTGGCTTAACAAACAAAAAACATTCATCAGAAACTGTTCAGGTACATGGACAGATCTTGGGAAGCAAAATATGAAGAAATGAATGGGGGGGGGGTCAAAACTTTTGCACACATTACTATAACATTCCTAAATATTATGCAAAGCAGTTGCAGAATCTCTTAATAATTAACTTTATTTCAACATGACATATGAAATAAAATCATACCTAATAGTAAAAATTATGTCAATCTTCTTTCTGGAAATTTGCTTTCTAGGAAAGCTTGTACAGCAGTTGGACATCATGACTGCAGAGGAGACGATTAACATCAAGGAAGCAGAGATCATCAAACTCGTCCTGGATTTCCTCAACTCCCGAAAGCTTCACATCAGCATGCTAGCCTTAGAGAAGGAGAGCGGCGTTATTAACGGGCTCTATTCGGATGATATGCTCTTCCTCAGGTGGATTTTGTTCATTCATTCATCGGTGTTGATAAATCGGACTGGTTTTAAGAAACTGATTCGTTGATTTCGTATGTGAAAAGCAGTTAACACCTGATTTCTGAAAAGCATACGTTTGTATTAGAATGCATTGTTCCTTGGTGCACTGAATAACCTGACATTCTCATTTGGTTTTTGTTCGTCCTAGACAACTGATACTAGACGGACAGTGGGAGGAGGTTCTTCAGTTCATTCAGCCGTTGGAGAATATGGACAAATTTGACAAAAAGAGGTAAAGAATCATAAGTTTACATACACTCAGTGATACAATCGATGATTTTCATCATTACCTCACTTGTGTTTCATGTTTCCTTTTGTCTGTAAAGGTTTCGTTTCATCATTCTGAAACAGCGGTTCCTGGAAGCACTTTATGTAAATAACGCCATATCTGCGTCCGATGACCCTCAAAACGTGAGTGTGTTTTCGATGGGTTGAGTGTCGTCGTTGCAGGTGGATTCAGGAGACAGTTGTGTGTTAGGGCTGTGATCAGTATGGTGATGGAAATGCTGGCCATTGTTGAGACAATAGTGTGCCATTGTTGGTTATTGTGTCAGTGTTCTCACAAGATGCATTAATTAAACTGTTTTGTTCAGTGGTGCAGCAGTAACAAGCTCGCCCTATCATCTGGAGATCGCTAGTTTAAATCCCAGATGATGTTGTAGCCTCTTGCAGCCAGCTGCCTGGAGAGACCTGATTGGAC
The DNA here is from genome assembly GCA_030014215.1 of Clariallabes teugelsi. Lineage (NCBI taxonomy): Eukaryota > Metazoa > Chordata > Actinopteri > Siluriformes > Clariidae > Clariallabes > Clariallabes teugelsi. Next base: position 3,205,086 of record JAQMYG010000007.1, read on the forward strand.
AACCTCTCTCGGAGGGGACTCACATCAGTCGTGGCACTAAGCCAGTTATGGAGGTCTGTGGGCTCACGCATGCAGCAAGAGCAATAACACTATCCTCTGAGTTCGTAAAAATGCAATTGGCTGTGTCACATGGCTTGGAGGAAGTCGTCTTCACACTACCTGACTGGTATTTGAAGCCTTCATGGGGGAGCACCCTAATGACAGGTGCAAGAACAATCCAATTAGATTCAAATAATGGTAGACTCTGCCATGAAGTGGCTTCACAGAAATTTGTATGTAATGTAGATTTATATTTAAATCCTTAATGAGAAAGCCAGAGGCGATAGTGACAAAGAAAATTCCCTGAGTTGACGATGGAGAAGAAGGTTCGAAAATGGCGCCCATTAACTTATCCACTGCTCGATCATTGGGGTAATAAATTGTATAACTGGTATTAAATATCTCGCCATTTCTACTTACAGTATTAACTTTTGTTGCCTCCTCAGCTTGAGCTAACCATGCAAGAGGCCGTAAGGTGCCTGAGTGCTCTGGAGGAGTTCAGTCCATCCAAAGAAGCCTACAGCAAACTCTGCCTGCTGTTGACTCTCCCTCAGCTCACGCACCATGTCGAGTTTAAGGACTGGAACCCGAGTACGGCACGTGTGCGCTGCTTCGACGAGGCGTGCTCTTTGGTGGCCGAGTTCATTCCAGCTGACCGCAAGCTGAGCGAGGCCGGGTTTCGGGCCGGCTCAGACCGCCTCTTCCAGCTGCTGGTTAAGGGTGTTCTGTATGAATGTTGTGTGGAGTTCTGCCAGAGCAAGGCGACAGGGGAAGAGATTGGCGAGGCTGAGGTTCTTCTGGGCATTGATATGCTATGTGGCAATGGCTGTGATGAACCCGACCTGAGCCTGATCTCTTGGCTGCGCAATGTTGCCCCCGCCACCTTTACGTGTGCCTTCGAGCAGAAGATGCTCAATATCCATGTTGACAAGATGATAAAGCCAGAACGGGCTGGACACAGTGATCTGCTCGTTCCGCTCCTTGCCAAGTTTTCACCTTCCCCGGTGTCACCACTGAGACACCCGCAGTCAGCTGAAGCGTACGTATCGCGTTCCCTCAACCCAGCACTAGATGGTCTGGCCTATGGCCTGGCAGGGAGGGAGAAAAAAATCACAGAGGGCAATGGAAAAGATGCAGTCCCGATGTCACACTCTTTTGCCAACTTTGGCACAAGTGGCAGCCATCATGTAGTGGACAGCAACTTTATGGAGACACCAGACAGGTATGAAGCTTTTATTTTTACTTTGTTTACTTTTTTTTTTTTTTATGTAGTGTTCGTATGATGATTTATCAGTTTGTGCTGTGCTATACTCACTGCTTTTCCCCCAACAGTTCTAGGTCACACACACGAGAAGATAAAATGAACACTTCTGTAGAACCGAACACATCCTGTCCCGCTCAACCTGCCGAAAAACAGGGAGAACTCCCTGGTACAGTTAAGATGACAGAGGTACTATTTCTAATTAGAAAGTTCAACGATTCATTGTTAATCGATTAATCATAATCAAGTATTTAACCAGTAAAAAAAGATTACCACCAGAAAGGATTGTTTTGCATAATGTTTCTCCGTATCCCATATGTCAAATAATTTGTGTACCACAAGAGGGCGCACTTGCAGTTCGGGTGGTGTGCGATATTGGATGTTGTCTTTTTAGCAGCCTCGTTTTTGACGACGGAGATAAGAGTAGTTTTTTAACAGCCTTATTTTTATTATTATTATTATAATCATTATTATTGTTTTTATTTTTATTCTGGTGTAACTATTTGGCCTTCATGAATCTGTTTCACATAGCTGGTATTTTAGGGGATTATTCTACTGGAACTGATTAAATAAAATGACAAATATTGATCTTATTATTACCAATAATGTGTTACACTATTGGTTATAAAAAATGGTGAACTTTCAAGAGTATTGTCTGTATTACTATAGCTTTTAAGGTCTTGGGCATTTCCTATTCCTATATGTAGAATTGGATTCTTAATTAGAATAAAGATGTAGGCATGCTTCTATCCTGTTTTTCTTTAAGAATAATCATATTAAACTTGTGTTTGATTCGAAACCAGTGTGTTTATCCCTCTAGACTAACTTGTGTACGTCCTCACGCTTGTAGGAGCAGCTGCAGGAGTTCCAGCGTCAGCGACTGCGTGTGCAGCATCACTTGGAGCAGAAGCAGCAGCACATGCAGCTCTACCAGCAGATGTTGCTAGAGGGAGGAGTGCAGCAAGCCAGTCAGGCCTCAGGTGCCGGCCAGCACAACCTCACACAGACCTTCCTCAGCAGGTCAGCCAAAACACTAACGCGCATGCTACACGTTACCACACACACACGCGCGCGCGTCAACACAAGACAGATGTTAAGTGGTGAATAAAGAGCCAGCACATGCTGTATTAGTGGTGAATAAAGCGCTAACAGATGTTGTGTCGGTAGGGTGTCCTGTTAGCTGCTTAAACATGGGCTGTAAAATGGGTGTAAATGTACACGACTGAGATTCCCTGTGGGGATGAACAGCTGTGTTTGTGAATGCTGGTTGCCTTTAGGGTAATGTACTTAAACATGTGCTTGAACTAAAGATGAACACTGGTAATGTTTATCTAATTCTGAATATGAGTGGTTTCTTTATATATATAAAGCAAGATTTAGGCGGCATGGTGACTTAGTGGTTAGCACTGTCGCCTTGCACCTCCAGGTTCCGGGTTCGATTCCTGCCCTGGGTGTTCATGTTTCCCCCGGGTAATCCGGTTTGCTTCCACAGTCCAAAGACATGTATTGTAGGTTATTAGATGTCATTCCTTAGCCTAAAACAATCTTAATTCTCTATTTCGCAATTTTGTGAAATTTAAAGTGAAATTTCGGGTGGAAATGAAGCAAACTTGTATTGGTACAGGTCCATCCAAAAGCTGGAGGAGCTGAATGTAGGCATGGAAGACCTGGGGGAGAATGTGCAAGCCTTGGCCCAGCAGTGCAACGGCTCCCAGTCTGACGCGCAGCACGTGCGCACACCCGAATCCGACGTAACGGGCAAAAACAAAACCGCTGTGACAAGCAGCACCCCTCAGAGAGGAGGCATTCGAGGGATGCCTTCACTAGACGAGTCCCCAGTGATGGTCACCCGGAGGTAAGGGAACTTTACTTTACTAGCTGTGGAAACACCTTAAATATAAACTGCTGCTGTAATATTTCACAATGCTGTTACGTTTGTTCCTTTCTAATTTTATGACCTTTGGTATGACAATAAAGTGTGTTTCAGGAGGATAAGCCCAAGTCCCCGTTCATAGCAGTGCACACACTGGAAGACACACAAGCTGTTCGAGCTGTCGCATTTCATCCTTCCGGAACTCTCTATGCTATCGGGTCGAATTCCAAAACCTTGCGCGTGTGCATGTACCCGCAGGACCTTACAGCCAGGTATTGCATTAAGATGACTCTCTGTGCATTATCGCGCACGTACAAGGAAATGTATTAGGATCCATTGGCCATTGATTTCAATAGGAACATGGCAAGGAACAGGAGATGGACATCTTGCACAATTAACCTAATCAACTAATTGTGACACTCATCTATCTGTGTGGATTGTACACACAATCATTCACCAACACCACTTGGAGTTCCTTGGAGGCCAGCGTTTAAGATGTGAAGAATCATACTGAGAAAACCTTGATGGCATCCAAGCACTAGTGAAATGCTGGGATAAGTGCATTAGTGTAGCAGCGGATTATTTAGAGAAACGTTTCATAAGTGTGTTCTGTTATTCTCCACAACCAATGGAGAAACATTTAATTCAGAAGAGGAATTGAAGAATATAGTAATTATTATATAAATAAGAACAACAACAATAGTTTAAGGGTGGAGTGATGCTCTAAGAATGGTTTTATTATTATTATCTCCCAGTGCAGGAAGTCCAGCGAGGCAGCCCGAAGTCTGCTTCAAACGCAACAAGCACCACAAAGGCTCCATCTACTGTGTGGCTTGGAGTCCATGTGGCCAGCTTCTGGCTACCGGCTCCAACGACAAATATGTCAAAGTCCTGCCTTTCAGCGCCGAGACCTGCAATGCTACAGGTGAACAACTTCAAAAGTTATGTCATGGCACAAAAGATTGCAGTTCAGAAAATGAACCAAAATCCTACATATTATCATTGCTTTCAGTTCAGGTTTGATGTTCTGTGTGATGTTCTGTATTGATACCTTTACTGAACTTGTATACGCTCTTTTTTTTTTTATCCCAAAACATCATGTCCTCCCAAATGCAATACTGACTAAAGTGAAAGCTCCAGTAACAGCCACTGTTTTCAACACTGTTTATGCACAAAGGGCCAGACCTGGAGTTCAGCATGCATGATGGGACCATTCGTGACCTGGCATTCATGGAGGGTCCAGAGAGCGGTGGAGCTATCCTTATTAGTGCTGGAGCTGGAGACTGCAACATCTACACCACCGACTGCCAAAGAGGACTAGGATTACATGCACTCAGTGGACATACAGGTATACACACTCATGCACATGTACAGTATTCATTAGTGACGGGTCGTTCATGAACGATTCGTTCTATTTGAACGAATCTTTAACGTGACTCAGAAGAACGAGTCGTCTCGGAGAGTGATTCGTTCATTTTCTACTGGGCGCGCATGCGCAAAACCTCCCGTAGGTTATGTACAGGAAACAGAATTGAGTGATTCTTTCTTAATGACTCGTCTACTCCGAGTCGTTCGTTCTTTTGTCACGTGACACCCATAGACGTTATCCAGTGCAGTACACAGGAAACAGAATTGAGCGGTTCTCCTCAATGAGTCTTCAAGTCCCGAGTCGTTCGTTCATTTGTCACGTGACTCCCATAGACGCTATGCGGAGCAATAGATTCAAAAGAATCAGACTGGAAGATATGAGAGGTGAACTACTCATTCTGTTTATTATAGTATGTCCTTAGCTGCATTGTAATATTTTGATTACTGGAACTATAGCCCAAATTTGTGTATGTAGACATATTGGGGGTCTTTTTTTATTGAAAATGCAACACTTTATTTTATTTCTGATCAAAAGAACGAAATGAACTAAATGACTCCAAAAAAGATTCGTTCATTTTGCTGAACGAGATTCAAAGAACCGAGTCACTAAAATGATTCAAACTTCCCATCACTAGTATTCATACACTGATCAGCCACAACATTATGGCCTCCAATATTGACTCTTTACAATTAAAACAGTAATGACTTGTGTGTTCTGAGACCTTTCTATCACTACCAGAATTTCCTAATTTTGATCTACACTAGCGCTTCTATTGAATCAGACCTCACGGGCCAGCCTTCGCTCCCCTTGTGCTTTAGTGAGCCTTGGCCACCCATGACCCAGTCATTAGTTCACCGGTTTTCCTTCCTTATATCACTTTTGCTATGTCCTGACCACTGCAGCCTGGGAACATCACACAAGAGCTGCAGTTTTTGGAGTTGCTCTGACCCAGTTGTCTAGCAATTACAATTTAGATCTTCTCAGATTAGCTGCATTTTCAATATCTTGTTATAATGGCGGTTGGATGTGGGTGGAATATACAGTATTAGGCAGCAAGTGAACCTTTTTTCCTGAAGTTGATGTGTTGGAAGCAGAAGAAATGGGTAAGCGTAAGGATTTAAGTGACATTGATGAGAGCCAAATTGTGATGGATAGAGCGCTGGGTCAGAGCAACTCCAAAACTGCAGCTGTGGTCTGCAGAGGTCAGGACAAACCAAAAGTAATCCAAGGATCGAAAATCTGTGAACTTGGCACAAGGTGGCCAGGACTTCATCATTTTTTTTTTGGCAAAACAAATTATGTCTTGTGAATCAATGAAAATCATGTGTGTGTGTGTGTGTGTGTGTGTGTGTGTGTGAGAGATTAGGGCACATCCTGTCCCTCTATACGTGGAGCGGTTGGATGGTAGCGTCTGGCTCTCAGGATGAGACGGTACGTTTCTGGGACCTGCGTGTACCCAGCTGTGTGAAAGTGGTCAGGAGTGCCCTGCATGGACCTGGTGGGTTGGATTTCAGATTTGTGTTTTGAAATGCATATCAGTATAAAGTATAAACTGGATCAGTGAACTGGTGTGTGATGACGGTGACGTTCTCAAATCAGGAAGTGCAGTGGCTTCGGTGGCGGTCGACCCGACCGGACGGCTCCTGGCTGCAGGGATGGAGGATAGCCGATGTATGCTCTACGACATCAGAGGGGGTCGAACAGTCCAGACGTACGACCCCCACACCAGCGACATCCGCTCTGTCCGTTTCTCCCCTGGAGCACACTACCTGCTCACCGGCTCCTACGACAGCAACGTCATGATTACTGATCTACAAGGTAGGGCAAGACGAGTCTGACGTACAGTACCAGTCAAAAGTGTTTGGACGCACCTTCTTATTCAATGTTTTGTCTCTATTTTATAGTTTTCAACATTGTATATTAATTCTGAAGGTGCTGGACTTATGACAGAACCAGTAAGGAATTATATAGTATTATTCAGAATGTAGGTGTATTTGTGTCAACAATCAAGAGAAGACTTCAGCAGAGTGTATACAGAGCAGTTACCGCAAGATGTAAATCGTTGCTAAACCCTAAAACCAGGATGAACAGATTAGAGTTGGTCTAAAACAGCAAAAAAAAATCTGTGCAGTTCTGGAACTGAATCCTTGTACCATAATGATGAGAAGATGAGCATAAGGAGAAGGAGAGGAACTTCTCATAATCCAAAGCATACCAGGTCATCTTAGGGCATGGACGTGCACAGCTGCCAACGGATGAATGTTGAATTTTCAAGTGTATAGGGCAATATTATCAGCACAGATAAATCTCTTTGGATGGACATTCACACTATAGGCAAACAATGATACCAAGCATACCACAAAAGCAACCCAAGTGGAAGGAGGTGGAATGTTCTGCATCTGATGTTCTATCATCTGACCTTAATCTAGGTGAAAACGCAATTCACATGCTGAAAGAAGAAGCAGGAACTGAAGTCCGCAGTAAAGCCCTGCAGAGCATCACCGGTGATGGGCCAACTACACAAAACTCTTTCTCTCTCTGAACATGATATTTGCTTCTAATTTCAAACACCTGCTACATAATTAAGCATTTCACAGAAAGAAGGCAAATCACACAATTACAAATTATATTACAGCCAGCGATATGTGGCAATATGTCTTCTTCAAACGCTCCAAATTAAAAAAATTTATTTTCCACACATCCAACCATACACAGTATGATGGTCATTGGTGGCTCACTGCTAGGTTTATCACCCTACATGTCAAAGGCCCAGGTTCGATTCCCATCCAATGCCCATACCCAAGTGCTTATCCCAAGCCCGGATAAAATGGGAGGGTTGCATCAGGAAGGGCATCTGGCGTAAAACCTGTGCCAAGGTTTATGCGAATCGGATGGTGCGCTGTAGCGACCCCTCAATAATAGCAGCTGAAAGACTAACAACAACTACAACCATACATGAAATGCTTATAAATGAAATGCTTATTATAAATAAGAAATGCTTATAAATAAGAAACAAGAACAAAGAAAGAAGGGTTGAAGCAGTTAACGGCAGCCGACCTCACTGGCGCCATCTTGGATTATGGACCCCACCTGTCGTTATGTAACGCAACTCCATGCACAAATTTAGTGACGTGAAAGGTACAGGTATTTGTTGTAGTATGTAGTGGAGTAAAAGTAAAAAGCATTCTGTAATCAATCTACTCAAGTACAGATATGTGAAAACTGCATTGAAGTAAAGTAACAAAATAAATGCATTCCACCTCTGAGCATCACCATTGAAGAAACTCAGTATCTGGTGATGTTTATGAGTTCCAGACTTTATAAGGGAAAGCTTGTGAAAATTCATATGCCTTGAACTTATTCCTAAGAACTTAACATTTTGTTCCCAGGTGATCTAACGAAGCCCCTCCCGGTAATGGTGGCTGGTGAGCACAAGGACAAAGTGATCCAATGCCGGTGGCACACAAGAGACATCTCCTTCCTGTCTTCTTCTGCAGACAAGACTGTCACGCTGTGGGCACACCACCCGTAACTTTTCCCTGGGAACTAGTTGTAACAGAAAAAGCACAAATCACTCTGTAATACTTTATAGACTGAGTCATTCATACAAATTTATAAATAATTTTTCATGTAATAGGAGTACAGTATGTCCTGCATGTCTGCTGCTAAGAGAAGCAAGTCAACTGAGCCAACTAGTAAGAAATGCTGTTTTTTAGCTACAGAGCTTTAATTTGTGCTGTTTCAGTTCTCATGCAAAACAGAAAAAAGTTTCATTCTGAATATATAAACTATTTTGTGCCTTGAGTTGGGTAGTCCATGGTGATGCTCATGAATTTCATTATATTTCCTGGTGTAAAATTGGGCTAAATAGTCACAAACACTACTGCTCGTCTGACATTATTTGACATGCTGGAAATATTCATTTTGGCAGACATTCCTCATGAAGCAGATTTAACATAAAACTTTGGCATGTGTGTTTAAATGGCATGTGAAGATGGATTTGTCTTAAACGCTGTACATGTTTAGAAAATGTTTGGATATCAAATAAAATGAAAGGTAAGAATAAATTATGTAATGTGTTCATAATATTTTATGCTGTTTTTAAATTTTTGTTCACTGTGTTTGCAATGTTGTAAAGCACCTTTATTGTCCTTGTGTTTCAAATGTTTATTTGCTCATTGAAACCAAGCTTTTGAATATTGACAGTAAATATACTATTAAAAAGATTGTTGCACTATATGGATGTTTCCGTTTATTAAGGCAGTTGATATACACTCACCCCCTTTATCCTTAAGAACTGCCTTATGGCCATTTGAGTACAGTGACCTCATCGTTGTGTTCAAGAAACCAGTTTGAGATGATTTTAGCTGTGTGACACCCATACTTGGGTAGGCTGTGGCATTTAAACCATGCTCAATTGGTACTAAGACGTGCCAAGAAAATCTCCCACACCAAACCCCCAGAAGCCTGAACATTTGTTAGAATGGAGAATGGCTTCATGCTTTCATATTGTTTCATAACTCCAAATTCTGACACACACAGATGTACAGTACTACAGTATGAGTATGTAACACTCTATACCACTTTATCCTGTATTCAAGGCCTGAAGCCTATCCCAGAAGGCTTAGGGCACGAGGCAGGGTATATCCCGGACAGGGTGCCAATTCATCGCATGGCACACACACCCTGACCCTGGAAGTGCATGGCGACAGTGCTAACCACTACACCACTGTGCCGCTCGTATGTACCACATTTTACATAAATGTGTCAAAGAAACTTATGCTTAAGTATAGTTTGTACATGCCACAAGATCTTGCATGGATCAAGTTCTCTTCAAGAAGAATGTGGAGAAACCTTAGGTTGTCCTTTTGAATGCAGTGTCTTAGTTTCTGACCTATGGTACAATCATTTCGTGTGGCATTATTAAGCTGGTGTGAGGTAAAGATATGGAGTATGTTGGTTTCATGGTTCAAATCTGAGTGGAACATCCAAATGTTCAAGGTCCAAACACTTGGTTAGATAAATATGGACCAAATTATGTTGATGATAAATGTAGGCAATGGCAAAAGTTTTTGGTCCATGAAGTCAAGTCCATGTGCACTTTGACTGAAATATCCTGATTGGGAAGCATTAGACTAAAGCTCTGATGGTTACTGTTTGCTCTTTATAGGGTGTTGCATAACTGAAAAAGCTTAGTTGGGAAAGCCTAAGACTAAAGATCTAAAGGTCTGTGGTTACGATTGCGGGTTTTGACATGGCTTTCTGTCTTTTGCTTGCAATTGTATAATCTCTGACCTATGTGTTGTTTCCTGATTGTCTATATATGGCAGTAATTTGGCTGATGACAAAAATTCCTTCTTGGCAGGCTGGTTCCATGGTGTACGTAATGGTTTGCCCTCTGGACTCTGAATCCAGCGATATGAGTTCAAATCTCACTGGACAACCTTCACACTCGTGCTAGAACAGGACAGCTCATTTAGCTTAACCATAACATTTATTTCCTATCCCTTCAGGGGCTTAGTATAAAATTGATAATTGTGTTGTTGTGATGATCAATCTACTAGTATATCATAGCAACGTGCATGTAAATGTGTCCATTCCATAATGGCTAAGACTCCAAACGTAAATGGGGCAACCAAAGAGAGCACAGCATCACCAAAGAGTATATACTGGTATGATCGCCAAGGCCAAAGTTAAGCTTGTCACTTAAATAAAATAAGTATATATGAAGAACTGCGGCCTAGTGGTCATGCTGTTCTACCTTAGCTTGCCTCAGTGTGGCCTTTGATGTCTTATCCATCATAAGATCGACTTGAATCTTCCTATGCAGTTTTAGAGCTGGTAATTGGTGATAAATAATAGAATACTATATGTATAAAAATAAATAAATAAATAAAAAAAACGTACACAGTTAATAGTTTTATATATTGGCCACTCAAGTTCTCACAAAGTGTTGATGTAAGTTTGGGCAAAACCTGCCTGCCTGCCTGTCTGTCTATCCGTCTGTCCATCTATACAGTTGCTTAGTACCATCATCTTGAAACTCCAGGGTCTGGGTTCGTTTCCTGCCTCGGGCCAAGTCAGAGCCCTGATCTCAAGCCAGTAGAGATGCTATAGAATGACTTGAAGAGAGTCATGAGACCAGAATATGACAGAGCTAAAGCAGTTCTGCAAGGAAGAATGGGCTAAAACTTCTCTTGAACGATATGCTGGTCTGGCCCACAGCTACAGGAAGTGCCTTTTTCCATATCATTTTGAATGTTGAATGAGATTAAAAAATAAAAATTGTGTGTGTTATTATTTTAGGCACATTATATTTGTCAATACCCATGACCTGATGACGATCAGATCACATTTTATGACAAAATGTTGCAGAAAACCATGAAATTCATTTTCACATACTTTATCTTGCCACAGTACATATACCATGCTACACTCACTGATATCATATCATCATATTACATTACAACATTAATTAAGCTTTTGAAGCTGTGTGTGTTGTGTGTGTGTGTGTGTGTGTAATCTTGTGCACTTGATTGCTGTCAGGTGAATGGATAATCGAAAGGAATGATCAGGTCTAAAAGTGTTCCTAATAATGTGGCTAGTCAATGTATACCCCACATTTACAGCTGGATACGGATTGTGTAATACACATAACGTTTATATTAAAAGAATGACTGTTCGACCGTGTAAACTGTAGAAGAGGAGCTGAAACTACAGTGATGTGGATTGGGACGCAGGTTTGCAGTGGTCACTTGATACTGTGACATCAGCTGCTTGCATAAGTCACGTGACTGTTAGTACGAGACTTTCGGAACAGTTCTCGCGACATCTTGTTTGGTTTGTGTGTGGTGCCTTAACGCGGAAATTAAGGAGGAATTTGTTTAAAGGTGTTGGTTTATTAGCTTTAGCGTTAGCATTACGCGTCTCTTCAGTTGCAAGTAATTCGGGTTCGGTTTCTTTTATCGCCCATGCTAGTTTGTTGACCAGTTAGCTAGCATGTTTTTTATTTTATTTAGAAGGCTAAGTTAGTTAGCTGTAGATAAGAATCTGAGGTTTTTTTGCAGCAGCAGCAGCTTCATGTAAAAACGAGGGTTATATGCGTGTATTTTAAACGTGTGATGATAATGAAGGAGTCGGGCAGGTTGTTGTTTTGTTGTAGTAGTTTCCTTGTTGTTAGTAGTTTGTTAGCGCTTGTTTGTGGACATATCGGTCCTGAAGATGATGAGTGGGTTGATCCAACTGACATGCTCAACTACGACCCAATTACGAAAAGCATGAGAAAGCCTGCTGAGGTAAATAATAATAACTTGAGTCAGTGCATGTTTAAATAAGTCAATCAATCAATTAATCCCCCCCTCCCCTCCCAGGCTTCCAGCTACAATAATGTACCGACTAAAAGAAGGGAACACAATCAAGACTTGGTTCCAGTAACTCGGTGCCCAGATGTGAAGGAATGTACTGACAGACTGAAGACATTACAGCGAGAAGTGAGTATCTCTATAAATAAAATAAACGTTTTGTCTGTACGTTGGTCAGAACTCGCTATTTCAATGATATATTTACGTTTCGAGAAACCGAAACCAGTCTCAGAAAATGTTCTCTTTCCAACCAGATTATATCACACAAAACTGGCTGGGTATAATTTAACTGAAACTTTGGCAGTATTTTTTTTTTTCCTGAAGTTGAACCTGCGTCATTAATAAAATAAAAATGTTGAGTAGAAGTGAAGTTACGAGAAGTTATGTGTCCCGGATTATAAAGTTTGGACAGCGTACTGCGCATTAGTGATGTGTCCTTCATGAACGAATCGTTTTTTTGTTGTTGTTGTTGATCGAATCTTTAACGTGACTCAGATGACTCGGAGAGTGATTCGTTCATTTTCTACTGGGCGCGCATGCGCAAATCATCGCAAAACCTCCGTAGGTTATGTACAG
>JAQMYG010000007.1:3265093-3275804 GCA_030014215.1 Clariallabes teugelsi
TCCTGTTTCAGCCTTTGTTTGTATTTTGGCATGAGGAAGATGGCGGCGTGGTCGGATTTTCCAAACGCTGGACGAGACTGCGCCTTGTAACCGTCTTTGACCGTTGTATAACAATGGTCCAATGTCCTTTCGCCCCTGGTGGTGCAGGTGATATGCTGTTATATGCTGTACTTGTACTTTCCAACCTGGTATGGAATTATAAATTAGTCTTTTTTTGTAAGCAAATCCTGATTGCCAGGCAACAGTTTAATGCCAGTTTTGTGCCACCCCACTGCCATCATGTCTAATATCTTTTTGGTCTTTTATTTCTATACAGGTGGTCTTGTACAACGTTGGTCAAGCAGCTGTTTGTTGGCCCCTGCGAGGCCGACGTCAAGATCCTCCACCTGGCATTGCAGATCAGCCAGATGATCCTTCCAACAGACACCAGAGAGCAGCTGAGGTTGTATGAGGAAACCCAACGGAATGACACTATGGAGGAAGCAGCAGCTCAGGACCCGGATCAGCATGTGGAGGCAGAGCCTCAGATGCTCAGTAATGGGCCAGAGGAGGAAATTGAGGCATCTGCACATAACACTGATATGAAACACACTCTAACGACATCTAACGAGCCCAGTTCTAACAGTGGCATTGAAGATGACATGAAATCAGGAAATAATGAAAGGAATAATAATAAATTGTTAACTAAGTAGTTCCACCTTCATGGATTTTTTTATTTATTTAATTATTTAGCTATGCATTGTCTGTTCAATCCTATTTTATTTATTGTAGGTAGGAGATTCCGTAACCATAGAAGAAGATACATCTAAAAAAAAAGACTCTGTTAAAAATATTGGCACTCTACTTAAGCAGTAATTTTTCCATTCTTTTGAAATTGTTCTTTTTAAATATTATTCGTTTATTTGAATTCTTTGAATTTAATTTAATTTCATTCTTTCAATATAGATATTAAATAAAGCAACAAAGATAAATTATACACTGGCATTTTTAATGTAAGGGTTTAACAAAAATATCAAATTAACTGTTGAGGATTTTTTTATACAAAGTTATTATTATTATTATTATTATTATTATTATGTCACAATTGTATTGAGTGTGCAGGCGAGGCATAATCGCAGAGGTGAAGACTTTTAAGTTATTTTAATAATATAAAGAAAACACAAATAAATATACTTCAAACAAAAACAAAACTATGAACCTGAACTGAACCAAACTGAACAGCATTTCACAACAGGAATATAACAAAACCAGATTCAAGACAATGACCAACTAAACACACGACTATTTATACATAAATAATGAGCTACCTTGGTTCAGGTGAGCGCTCCCATTACCTAACCGAGGTGCATTTTGGGAAACTTAGTCAAAACTAATGAAAACACAAAAAGTCTCTGGGCTCAAGGCGCCCTCTATGGGTTATCCCTGACATATTATTATTTAGCAGAAATTTGAAAATGCTATGGTTAAAAAATTAAATTAAAAAATGCATCTTACAATAATGTGATTTAATGTTCTATCTGCTGAGAAACATTTTAATGTAAAAATATACTGTACATATTACATAGCATGTAAATAACCTACTAATAACATTAACTCAAACTTTTTTAAAAAATCTCATGGGACCCAATTATTCTATGGGCTCCATTACTGTGCTGTATCGAACAGGATCACAGAATGAGATGGTATAGATTCTTGCACAGGTGTAGATTCCTGTATCACAGTTGTGATGGCAACAATGTGGGAATCCAGCATCCGCTGTAGCCACATCACCCATACAGTCCCGACCTCGCTCCAATACATTTTCATATGTTTGGGCCATTAAAGGAATTTCTGGAAGGTCAGTGTTTCAGACCTGAAGCAGGCAGTCAAATTATGAGAAAACTTTCTACCTTGATGGGATCAAAGCACTAGTGAAACGCTGGGTTAAGTGCATTAGTGTAGCAGAGGATTATATAGAGGAATGAAGGAAGTTTTTATCTCTCATAACTGTGTTCTGGTATTCTGCACAATCTGCACAAAAATCCTGCTGTGAATTCAACACCCCTTGTATTTCTGATACATTCTTTCTTTTTTTTTTTTGCACACAAGATCTTGGGTGGTGAACTTATTGTGTTTAACCTTTTTATTTTATCTAATCTCTGTAACATTGGGTGCAAGGTGTGGGACATTTACCCAAGACAGTCAATCACACGGCTACATACTGGTGAAATTTCTGTATTGTACAGTATTTTCTCTATTCAGAGCCGGTAAATGGAAATTCCCCTTAAAAGATGATGAGGAACCCCACAGAGAGTGCACAGTGTGTGTATAAGTTTGCTTAAGTAGTAATTAAGACATTATAGCAACCAGACTATTATATGTTCTCAAGGGACAATGCTATAGAAATAAAAATTGGATATACCTGTACTGTACTTTAGAGACCCTGTCCAGGGTGTACCCTGCCGCGTGCCCTAAGCCTCCTGGGATAGGCTCCAGGTCCCCGTGACCATGAATGCAGAATAAAGCGGTATAAAAGATGAGTGAGTGTAGTTCAGAGTAGTCAATATGCAGCTTGTATAGCAGTACAGATTTACTGAGGGCACTTTATTGTCTCAATAACTGGCTATGAAAATGAGTACGCCCTAAGTGAACATGTCAAAACTATGTCCAAAGTGTCAATATTTTCAGTGAGCACCATACTCTTCCACTCCTCCATAATGATATCATGGAGCTGCTGGATGTTAGACACATGGCGCTTCACCACCTTCGGCTTGAGGACGCCCCACAGGTGCTCAATAGGGTTCAGGTCTGGAGACACAGACAAACACATGAACATGATGAATAGGAAATGTGACTTCGCATGGTTAAAGATATACATTACTTAGGGTGTACTTACTTTTGTTGCCAGCCGTTTTGACAATATTGGCTGCATGAGTTATGCAATAATGGCTCATGTCTGCATGAGGACAATAAATCTATTAACTACTCAAAAATATATCCAAGTTTCATTTCTATAAAATTGACCTTTGAGAAGATATATTAAAATGTTTACTGAAATTAGAGGAGTGTACTTACTTTTGTACACTACTGTGGTAAACTACTGAGAGGATTCAGTACAACAAAACGCCTCCCACTGTTGAGTCATTGGATTAATGCTTGGTCAGTAGCTTTTTGTGTAAACGTACACTTGTTTTGTGTAAGATGGTCAGTCAGTTTGAGATTTAACCAGCAGCATGAACATGGAGCATGGAGCTTAATCCCATCCCAAATATCAACCCACCAAGGTACAGTAAGAAGTACTTCATGATTCTTGTAATTTACATATGCAGATGTCTTCTTAAGAGGTATGGCATTTATATTATAATTGTAGTTTTACATTTAAAAAAAAACCTTTATAATTATTTTTGTAAATATTAGTTTTACCATTATTTGATAATTAAACTGTATATCTTTTGACGACCTGCAGTTTTGGTTGAGTTCTATTAGAATTGTGAACATGAACACTATTCTGTTTACAGTATTTTGGATGTGTTGCCTAACCTTGGACTTTTACCACAAACGCTGTCAATGCCCTAAAACAGAATGACGCAATAGTTTTTTTGTGGTTCAAATGTTCTTCTTGTCATTAAGTTCTTTCTTTTTTTGCATGAAGGAAGAATGGAGCTTCCTCATTTTAAGAATAACCATGTCACAAGCATCGCAGTCAGCAGATTTTGTTTTGTTTTGTTCAATGAGAATTTGTTGTTAGGTTACATGTAGGATCGTCTGGAGTAGTTTGACAGATTATTGAATACTTTTTAGACACATTTGACAAAATACTTTGACTTGATTGATCCATAAATGGATGTTGACATACTGTATGAACTTTGACTTATGAGCAGTTATCATTTTTTCTTCAAGCAACACATTTGTTACATTTCTAAACGTTCCTGGCGGTGTCTTTCAGTAACACTATGTCCATGAGCCTTGACCAGACATTGGAGGAAAGCTTAAGAGATGACCTGAAATATTACTTCATGAGTCCATGTGAGAAATACAGAGCACGGAGACAGCTACCATGGAAGTTGACAGTCCAGATTTTAAAAATAGCCATGATTACAACCCAGGTACTTATGTCATTATTGTTCTGAATTAACAACTTAAACAATCTTAAAAAATATCTTTCGTATCCTACAACTGTTGCTAGAAATTTTTTCCTGTCCACTAGACAGATACAGAATGATGTTTATTTTATTTGTTCTCTCAAAATGTATAAATGCATTAGGTGAGCCTGTAAGAAGAAATTTTCTTATGGAATAATTCAATTCAATTCATTTTTATTTGTATAGCGCTTGTATCATTTTTATTTGTATATCTGTTTATTTTTTTAAGCTTATTCTCTTCGGGCTAAACAATCAGCTCGTAGTGACCTACAAAGAAGAGAACTTGATGGCTTTCAAGAATTTGTTCCTGAAGAGTTACAGTGGTGTGGATGATGATGACTATAGTGTCGCTGTCTATACTAAACAGAGTGTCTTTGACCATCTACACTTCATTATAGATCAGGTTTGTTTACATTTTTTTTCCCTCTCAGGTGCCTCATCTTTTATTTTTTATTGTGTATTATCCCTTAACACTTAGCTTTAGACTTTCACTTTTCTGCTGATTCCTACTAAAATGTTCTTACTTATCACACAACATCTATCAGATGCATATTAAGATGGCTAATGCATGCTTTCACTAAGATATGACCAACTCCATTCACACATCTTATCGAACCAATGCCCAATCAGCATCATAGGATGGCACACTTGGTGGAAGGTGCTACCTGCACTATTCCTGTCCTGTTCTCTATACAATCAGTTGCCTATAAACAGCTATTTGTATCTGTATCTTTTAAGTGATGTAAATATATGTGTATCTGTATCTATACCAATCAGCCATAAAATTATCACATTATCATTGATTATCAATTATAGACCAGTAAACTGGTGACAGGTTCATGGGCATCCAAGGCTCACCCATGCCCATGGGCTCAATTGCCCACAGAATTCAATCCCCCAGAAAAGCCAATGCAAATTAACTAAAATGTAAATGGTGGCAACGATAGAAAGGCACCCAGTAAAAGTCCATTGCTGTCTTAGAATAAATAGTCTCTGCTGTGCTCTCTTGATTATGGACACCATGTGCCTCATCCATTTCAGGTCCTGGCTTTAGAGACTCCATGGTAGAAATTGCATTTATTCAACTAATTTTGTGTCTTAATAAAATGATAATGTAAGAAAACATTTTTCAAAGTGAATTGAGAGTATTATGTTTCTTACAGTATTCACAGTTAGACCGGCTGTCTGTGGGCTCCGTCAGTTATGCAGAGGAGGATGACAAGTTACTTCCTTTGGTCATCTGTAAAAAGTACTACAGACAGGGCAGTGAGGAGCATTCTGAAGCAACCTTCGACATAGACGCCCAAACGGAGTCAGGTTGTTACTGTGTTATTCAAGTTTTTATTTTATTATGGTTGTTTTTTGATGAAAAATACCAGGTCAGCATTTGGTCTGCCTTTAAAGTTCCCTGATAACTTTTGAAGACCTGAAGAAAAAAAAAGAAGGAAGGAATGGAAGAAAGGAAGGAAGGAATGAAAGAAAGAAGGGAGGAGAAAAATAAAGGAAAAGTAGGGAAGGGAGGAAATAAAGCAGGAAGAAAGGAAGGAAACAATAAAAGAAATAAGGAAAGAAACAAGAAAACAAAGAAGCAACCAGGAAGGAAACCAGGAAATAAGGAAGGAAGAAAAAAGAAAAGAAAAAAATTTAGAAAGGAAAGAACAGAGGAAATAAAGTAGGGAAGGAAGGAAACAGTGAGGAAATAAAGAAAGAAGAAAAGAATTAAGGATGGAAGCAGGGGAAGAAAGAATTAAGAAAGAAACTAGGAAATAAAGTAGGGAAAGAATGAAGAAGGAAAGGGAGGAAGGGAGGAAGGAAGGAAGGAAGGAAAAAAGGAAGAGAAAGGAATGAGAGAGAAGAAAGAATGAATGAACAAATGTAGGAGGGAAGAAAGACAGAAGAATGAATGAAGGAGGGAAGGGAAGAAGGGAAGTATAATTATAGATACTGGCATGTGGCACTGTTGCCATTTCACTGATATTTTAAATATATCTCACATTTCAGCTTGTCTTCGTTTGGATCCCAGATCTGCTGCGACATGTAGAACTAACAATGCCACTTTTTTTGACATCGACTTCTACAGGTGTGCACTACGTACTAATTAGTGTTCCTTTTTGGTCATTATAATTAAATCTTATGCTGCTTAGACCACATTTTTTTCTTGTCCAACAGACTTGTCACTATTGACATCACGTTCCAGCTGAAAGGAATCAACCTACAAACTGTCCTTTCACACGAGCAGCCTGACTGTTATACTTTTGCAGTTTCGGTAGTATAATACTTGTTAATGAGGTTGGGATGGTGCCATTACAAAGTGACTTGTTACTTTAATCATTTTATTTCTCCTCAGATTACATTTGACAATCAGTGTCATAGTGGAAAAGTGAAAATTACTCTTGATATTGATGCTGTTAGCAATGTGTGCAGCCACTGGAAGATTTCAGGAACAGGTATGAAAAGACTGAAGCACTGCTTTTTAGCCATTTATTAATTATGTGTATGTTAATAGAAATAATTTTGATTAGTGTTTTGTTTTTCAGCTCAGAAGAACACTCACTATCTCCTGGTCTTTGATGCTTTTGTTATCGTAGTGTGTCTGATCTCTTCTGTGCTTTGCATTCGCTCGATTTTTCTTGCAATTAATTTGCTTAAGGTAAACCACTGCTCATAAAGAATTTATGCATTTATGAATATTTATTATAGACTTGTCTTGTTTTTATTAAAAACTAACAAATAAACAAACAAACAGACAAAAAATTATTATGATACTTTCTCTTTTTGTAGAGATTTTCCAAGTTCTGTCTTTGGAAATACAATAAAAAAGTACGTGAGGTGGACCAGCGAGAATTTTTAAATGGCTGGTATATCTTGGTTATTATCAGTGATGTTCTGGCAATCATAGGGTCAATACTGAAGATAGAAATTCAGGCAAAGGTAAATATAATCTATTCATTAATAAGGAACTAATTGTATTAAGTAAGGCATACTTTAATTTGATTTAGATCTCTAATGGGACATGAGCAAAAAAAGAAATTAAAATACATGGAATGAAAACATTTTACAGAAAAAAAAAATAGTCCTGCTATTTTTATTGATAATATATTGATCTCGATACCCTGATCGACTCATATACAGTGCATATTGAAAAAGTAGAAAATCCTAAAAAGGTTAATTTTCTTTAGTAAACATTTAACTACTGTATATTCTATTTTTTTTTTTCGAGATGCACTGTACTTTCTGTTTTTTTTTTAGCTGTGATTAAAAACTGAAGTCCCACTTCCATTCACTAGGGTTTCTAACCAATCATAGACAAGTCTGATCACAAGATAGGCAGGATTTCTTAACCTAAACAGGAACTTCCTCACACATTTCATACTGATTTCCCTGATTTTCTTTTGATTAGACTAAAAGTTAGTCTAAAGTAGATTAAACTTAAAGGTTTCTTTGTGACAATGACCACTGATAAATTAAATCAAATAACACATTTTGCATAAATTGGGATAAGAATTGGGGCAGAATTCTAACCAGTAATAGACAAGACCAAATTCTTCTTACATTTAAAGCATTTGGCAGAGGCCTTAATCCAGAGCAACTTTCAGTTTTTATTATTATTTTAATACATCTGTGCAGTTAAGGGTCAGGGATCTTAATAGCTTAGCCACTGAGTTTGCAGTGCGACTCAAAAATGTATTTATTTATTTATTTATTTACATTTTACAGGATTTTTTAAACATTTACAGGATTTCTTAACCTCGCACAGAGAACAGTTTATTTATTTAGTTTGAATTATTTCATAGATTACTGGAATAGTGTTACTGAAATAATTTTTTAAAAGGTCCTTGACTAATAATGACTCTTCTTACATTGACCCTCCTCTTTGGCTCATAAAAGGAGTTTTTTTTTCTTTAATTTTTTTTTCAACAGGGTGAAAACTTGATTGCTGATATATCAATTAATAATAATAATAATAATAATAATAATAATAATAATATAATTAAGTAAGTAAGTAATTAATTAATTAAATATAAAATAAATAGGAAATAAATTAAAATAAATTTTTATAATTGGTTTTCTGCCATCTCATCAGTTAACATTTGCAATAATTTTTCAATATTATCATTTGTTTAAAAAGCTTTTCCTGTACATTTCATTCATACACTAATTAAATGTTTTAAGATGAATAAGATGAAAGTTTAAGACCTTGAATTTGTTGCCACTGTTAGCATCGTGGAAGAAAAAAAAAAATCACCTTACTTCCGAGATGAGCATTCTGTCTCATTTCTCTTTTTTTCTGACAGAGCCTGACAAGCTATGATGTGTGTAGCATATTTTTAGGAACCTCCACACTCATGGTCTGGGTTGGCGTTATTAGATATTTAAGTTACTTCCAGAAGTATAATGTGAGTAAGCACTCCTTACTCATCACTTATCAGATGTACACTTACTGTATGGTCAGTTTAACATCCTGTTTTTTTATTTATTTATTTATTTACTTATTTTTTTTTATAAATGAGACCATGTAGACAAAAGTCCCTTATGTGTATTAATTAATGAATATTAGTATTTGCATATGTATGTACATTGTAGTTAGTTATTAAGACTTATAATAAGTTTGTCTCTGCATGTGCAGGTTCTTATTCTTACCATGCAGGCTGCCCTGCCCAAGGTTCTCCGCTTCTGCTGCTGTGCAGGAATGATTTACCTGGGCTACACCTTCTGTGGGTGGATTGTTTTAGGGCCTTACCATGAAAAGGTAAAATATTGTTTGAAAAAGTAGTCCTTAAAATGTACTAAATATACATTATGACCATAAGATGGCAGCATTTGTATTTGATGGCATAACCAGTCCCTGTGTTACTGTAAAATGACCCTCTGTGTGTGTGTGTGTGTGTGTGTGTGTTTTTTTTTAACTTATATGCATAATATCTTAAGCAAGTAATTAATCCTGTAGTGTCCTGTATGTCTGCATGGATTCGGGCTTCTGGGGCCAGTTTGAGGGTCTGAGCCGTGTAGCCGAATGCCTCTTCTCCTTAGTGAACGGGGACGACATGTTCCCGACGTTTGCTGAGTTCCAGCAGAAGAACACCGTGGTTTGGCTGTTCAGCAGGGCCTACCTCTACTCCTTCATCTCGCTCTTCATCTACATGGTGCTCAGCCTTTTCATAGCTCTCATCACAGACGCTTACGAGAGCATCAAGGTACAACTCTACCAGAACTCTAAAGATTATTAAAGCACAGTTGTGAAGGAGCTGAGATTACATACTTTCAAAGATTTTTTATTTTTTAATAGCAGGATCTAAAAATCCTAAAACATTTGTCTCCTGTTGCAAAACCTGACTCGACATTAAACCCTTTGATATTCACAAACTTTTCTTTCCCATTATGGGTTAGCGCTACCAGAAAAACGGGTTTCCCACGACAGAGCTGCAGCTGTTCCTGAGTGTGAAGAAGGAGTTCCCAGAAGGGGTGGATGTACAGAACGGAGAGAAAGACAACACCAAACGCTTCAATATGCTGTGTGGCTGCAGAAGGTACACAGTCTCAGGCTCGTCCCCAGTGAGGTTAGGCCACAGTGGAATAAGAAATGAAATTAGTGGTGTGAGGGACAGTTGGACACACCCAGCTATGTGCTGATTACAGAGGCATGTAGGGCAAGTCAAAAAATCTGGAGGAGACTTTTTTCAGGCTGTGGGCAGCTCTGGTGATAAGCAAGCTCATGTTGTTATGACGAAGCTTTTTCTCTCAGCAGTGTTTTTCAGCCTTGGAACAAAAAAGGCTGTCTTTTTGGGTATTTGATTCTAAATACTTGCAAACCCTTTAAATCCCAGTTCACATGGTGGAAAACTATGATTTAACAAGATTGATAGTGGAATAATCTCTACTTCACTACACATACAGGATACGATCTGGGATTCTTCATGCAAAATCAACATCGTTAAAGCGAAGGGTGCTCATGTTTATGTGCTTTCTCCTTGTCCACTCGGTGGTCTTTTTCTGTAGGGAGTGCAACAGAAATCCTAACCATAATTTGGCGCAGTGAACCACAGATAAAAGCCACTTATCTACTTAGTCACTGAAAGGATTGAGATGAGATGTGATAAGTGGTTTAGGTTTTAGGAACATATTTATCACTGGTCATGAGATTATTGCAACATGTGACTGCTTTATGGCCGTATTAGGCTCTGTGAGAGGATGCATGTCACTTCTTCTCATTTAACCACTGAATTATTATTATATTTATATGTTTTATATATACGTTCATATGTGAGTATAATATCAGTTAGTTACCATGAATTACTGATTCCATTGCATTATGAAAAGATATAAATAATGATTTCACGAGTGTATATTAATGGTACCAGCTGACTGATCAGCTTTATTGTTTGTCTTTATAGACTTTTGTTTGTTTGTTTTATTCTTTTAATAATTATTAAATACTTGTAACTTGATGTGACTTGAAATTTCACTATGTTTATCATAGTGATATACTGTATATACAGTATATACACTACCGTGCAAAAGTTTGAGGTCACTTTCTAACTCCATGATGGTTCCTGATTTTTATTTCTTTCTACATTGTAAAGGAATGCTGA
>JAQMYG010000007.1:3318500-3347834 GCA_030014215.1 Clariallabes teugelsi
CAAGAAGTAGTCTTTTAAAAGAATGGAGAATACTGCAGTATGACATGGTGTTAATTGCTCTGTGTGTGTGTGTGTGTGTGTGTGTGTGTGAGCAGTGACACCATGACTATTTAATTACTGTGTTCTGGATAAATCTGGATATCCAGCTTTGATATACTGGAAAGTGAGAGAATAACAATTTCATCACTTGGTAATATAATGCATATAATGGTATATATGGCACATACTAGTATGTGCTATATATATATATCATACTATGCATTATATTAGTGATGAAATTGATATTCTCTCAACATTCTCAGTGTGTGAATGCTGACCGGAGGTCTTACCATTGTTGTAAAAAATGACAACAAATAGGGTCACCATTGGCCTCCACGGTCCCTAGTTGGACTATAGAAGTTCCTTGATGGATGGATGGATGGAACCATTGAGGTGTGAGGCAGCAGTGCCACTCACATGAGATGACATAATATTTGTCTAGGAATATTCTATAAAATATTGGCATAATATATTACATGGCATTATAATGGGGTAGAGGTAGCTCAGTGATTATGGTGTTAGCCTGTTGATCGGAAGGTTGCAGGTACAAACCCCAGCATCACCAAGTTGCCACTGTAGGGCCCTTGAGCAAGGCCCTTAACCCTCAACTGCTCAGATGTATAATACATAAATACATACATCTATACATACACATTACATTACAGCATTTGACAGACACCCCTCATCCAGAGCGACTTACTAATGATTTTTATCTCATTATACATATTATATATATTATCTTGCCTCCGGCTTTGCACATCCGTCGGTTCCCCAAACAGTCCAAACACATGCATTTTAGTGTTTACAGATTGCCCATAGTGTATAAATGGGATTGTGGGCGTGTGTGTTTGTGCCCTGTGATGGGTTGGCACCCCATCCAGTTTGTCCCCTGCCTTGCACCCTGAGTTTCCTTAGATAGGCTCCAGTTCTCCCTTGACCCCAACCTGTATGAAAAAATTGATGAATAAATGGATGTTATGTTATGATATTCTTTCACTCATTCTCACTCATCCTCTATACCGCTTTATCCTGTATTAAGGTTCACAGGGACCTGGAGCCTATCGCAGGAGTCTTAGGGCATGAGGCGAGGTACACCCTGGACAGGGTGCCAATCCATCGCAGGGCAGATATTATGATATATAAATATAGCACATATACTAGTACAGCAATACAAAAATCATTATAGAATAATGTCTCTTCTGGATTGTTTTTAAATTTCAGCATGTAATTCTATACAGTTTCAATAAGAACATCAGATTTTTTTTGCTCTGCATATTCAATCAGTCAGTCTCATGTGGCAAGAGAAAAAATGAAAAAGCTAAAAATATGATTGAAGTGCTATTTTAAACATGTGAATATCTCCTAACCTCAATAAAATGTGTCACGTGTATTGCCTTCACCCTCATCCTTTTTTGCATGATCATAATTAATGTGATTTAGCATAAAGGTACTTTTAATTCTGTTTATCTAAAAATGTTTATCTAAAAATGTTTAGAATTAATTGCCATTTTCTGTGTAACATAGTTGCACATAAGTTTTTAGAAAATACTAGGAAAAATACTAAGAACAAAAATTCTTCTTTTTTTTTTTTATATATATATATAATACCAACTTGTTCAGAAGACTTAAATCACATCATGCCTCCCTCAAGGCCATACACCCACTCCATAAGGCCACCTCTGCCTTTTCGAGCTTATAATGGTTCCAGTGTCTTCTGTACAGGGGAAAATGTCACAGAGTGCATGGAGTACATCAGTAATGTAAGTATACTGTAATAGATGAATCTGGAACTTTTATATTAATATATAAAATCAAGCCTGGCAATGTAGGCTGATGTGTAACCTGTCTACATGTTCTCCGTCTTTCTTCTATCCACAGGCGCTGTCGTCTCTGGGTTTGCCATCAACTCAAATAGACTCCAATAGAAATCAAGAACTTGATATTATTTTGATCCTAAATAACATGTATGATCTGCTACAGCTTCATCAGTTTGCAATGGGAGGTGTGGAGGAACAGGAAGTCGTGCAGCTCAAGGTTAGAAGTTCCACTCTCAGGATCTCTTGTGTAACAGTTCTCAAGAAAGGACCGGATGCAGGGACAAGTAGACTAGGTCCTCTTGGCAGAAGGCTGAGGACCTGAGAGATGAAAGCTCAGATATCCAGTAAATATGTGCAGAGGACAGCAGACAGACAGATCAACAGGGTTACCGACAAAAGGGCAGGGTCCAAATGGGCAGGGTCAGATACACAGTTACATTCTGGAAACAGGCAGATGGCTGGAAACCTCAAATAGGACATGAAAAGACAATCTGGCACTGAGGGAGAAGTGAGTCTGGTTTATATAGAGGAAAGAGAGCAGAGTTGATATGACAGGTGCAGCTATTTAGGAGAGCCATGCTGGAAGAGAGGGAGAAACCAGCTGGGTCCGGTGGTTCTGAGATGTACCAAAATGACGGGTGAGAGAGGGGAAGCAACCAGGATGTGTACGGAATCATGACATTCTTCAGCTCCAAATTCGTAGTTGTATGAATATCTTTTAATCTTATCCGTCTTAATCCTGCTTTCCTAGGACCAGCTTGAGCTTTCCAATAAGGACAATGACAAATTACGTAAAAGGGAACAGCACTTAGAAGCTAACATAAAGTCTTTACAAAGATGCTTGAGAAGTGAAAAAGAGGAGGTAAGAAGGTTTACTATAAATATGACCGTATTAAGGCCAATTAACTTCCATATACAATATGCATTATTGGTTCATACTGAATAATATCGTTACGTTTACAGTATATAGCATTATGTATTTCTATGCAGCGTCCAATATTGAGTTTTCTTGTATTAAATATACTCACATAGAATAAGTTACACTGTTATCGTTGCTCAACAGGTTCAAAAGCTTCAGAACATCATCACAAGCCGTGCCACGCAGTACAACCAGAGCATGAAGAGGAAAGAGAGAGAGTTCAGCAGGCTTAAAGAGCACCTCAGTCAGTTACTCACTGACAAGAAGGATCCGAAACAGAGTACGGAAACATGATATTATCATTCTGCATTCAATGCATTAGTATTAGTGTATTAGTTTTCTACTCTATTTTTTTGTACTGGAACTGTGTGTACTGTATGTGGGTGTGTAAGTAGTGCTTTTTTACAAATAAAAGCACAGCACAACTTGCCAACAGAGTAGGAGGAGGTCATTGGGTAGTAACTAATATTAGACCTAGAGTTTACAATTCTACTTATTTTTCTTTAAATGCATAAACTAATAAACTAATAAACCAATAGCATAAACCAATGCATATTTCACCATGCTGTTGCGTTGCCTCTTCAAAGGGCTGAACCGCTGTGTATAAGACGAAGAGGGTTTTAAAGAGATAGTTTGGATTTTTTTTTTTTTTTATCTGACATAGCCTTTAAAACTCAGAGCGTTTTAGCATTTTTTTTTTTGCAGTTTTTTTAATAAACATATGTAGGGCTCAGGATTGTGCAGTATAGAGTGACATCCTTTTTTCAGGACAACCTGAATATGCAATATGATGAACGGAATTTGATTTTATTTTAACCAACTATACAAACATGACTGAGCAAAAAAAAAAAAAAAAAAAATCATGTGGTTGTTTTTCATGACCAAAAATAATAATAATTTGGGACTTTTACATTTTTGTGATGTCTTTCCCATACTGCGCTAGTGTTTTTTTTTTTTATATACACGTTATAAAAGTAATGATAACATTTCCTCTACCTGACATATCCGACAACCCAAATGCAAATGTTTGAAGTCTGATCCCTCCCCAGTAACACACATATATAAGGCTTCCATATAAGCACATGTACTTTATTTTACGTCATTGACCTACTGTATGCTGTTTTATCGGCAGAGACCTGTGCCGCTCTGGTTTTAAGGGGTTAAACCAAAATTGAGGTGTATATAAATACATTACCACAGATCTTGGTACTTATAAGTTTTTCTGTGCTGCATTCTGATCACAAAGTTTATCTCCTGGAATAATGTAAGGAATAGGAGGCAAATTCCAGAACCATTTCTTTCATAGGAACTTGCCATAAAGCTAGGTTTGGTAAACTAAGGTATGTGACCGCACTTCACGTTCAGTGTGCAGAGCAGGAAAATTATTCTATTATATCTGTATATATATCAAAATATCTGTGCTCTCTAACAGGGATGGAGGTTTTGAATTATGTTGAGAGGTCTGATGGCAGGAGAGGTCCACGGAAAACTGGAAGAACAGATTCAAGGTAACTTCATTTTGCGGTAAAAGTCAAGTGCCAAAGTGAAAAAAAAACATGGAATTTCCTTTCATTTATTATGAATTTACAGTAAATTGTAAAAATATAAGATTTACAAATTCCCTGGATAAGGAATGCACAAAAAGGCACTCATCCGAGTTAGCTGTCTAGCATGGTACAGCGGTACCTCGGCATACGAATTTAATCCGGAAGCACTTTCAGCAAGAAGGCACATCTGATAACCTTACGTTGTCTCCTTAGTAATTGCTTCTAAGTTGGGATGGATTGCTTCTGACCTGTCTGTATTGTTTTGGTTAATTTTATGGTTAATGCAAGCAAGAAAGCTACAGTAATAAGCTAGCTTCTAACACAAAGCTCAATCCCAAATTCCTGTTTAACCCCCTGATCAAGGTCACTACTTAGTGTGTGGAACAAGGGCTTGTACTTCTTACATAGCGAACTAGCTTACAATTTAAAGCTACGTATTTGGGATTCAACCCAGAAACATGCAAGTTTGCTGATATTTGAAAGCAGAATAAGTGGAAGTATAAAGTAAATCTCGTACGTTCATCAGGACTGTCCGCCACCTCCATGGTTTATTCTGTTCATCTTTTGGAATCATAGTACAGGTAAGAATTTGAAACTACATTTGCCCCTCTATCGATTGGCAGCTCTATCTGTCGCCGTTGGTTAGTTCCCCCAGTTGTGGAATATGGATATGCATTGCCAGAGCAAAATAACAGGTTAAATAAACAAACAAACCATAATCTAAAGAACTCTTGTATAAAAGCAACATCACACTTGAGGTTGTGCTGTTATGCTGAATATCAGAACGGCTGTGATATCTTCAGCACTCAGTTTATGGCCA
The DNA here is from genome assembly GCA_030014215.1 of Clariallabes teugelsi. Taxonomy (NCBI): domain Eukaryota; kingdom Metazoa; phylum Chordata; class Actinopteri; order Siluriformes; family Clariidae; genus Clariallabes; species Clariallabes teugelsi. Next base: position 3,323,643 of record JAQMYG010000007.1, read on the forward strand.
CATAATCCTCTCTCATCCCTCTCATGAGACACTGATTAAGTATATCATACGAATATAAACTAATGGCCTAATTTGAATCTCTGTAATGATTGCCAGGTGCTTGTGACCATGATATTTGTCCCTGGATCAGACAGATTGTGATTTTATCTGATTTTTATTTTCTACATCAGACATGAAACTGAAATGTGCAGGACTCTTCTGAACGAGTTTGACAAACGCCAAAGAGACCTAATGATGGAAAATTACGAGTTGAAAAAAGTGCTCCAGCAAATGAAACAGGAAATGGTGCTGATATTAAGTTCAAGGAACCACGTCCACAGACAGGAGGAATGCACGGAGTTCACAGATCAGGTCAGTCGATTATGAGATGAGATGCAATCCATTGTCAAATCTATACATACAGTACAGTATGTCTATTGTTTTTATTATTATTATTATTATTATTGCTGTCCTTTGCATGTTGTTCCGCATAATTCCGTATACGTAGCATATAGCTGATGAAGAGGAGACTTCTTTTAAGGGGACTTTGGATATGTCATGTGAACACGCTCGAGAGAAGCTTACCAACAGCATTCGGCAGCAGTGGAGAAAACTCAAAGATCATATGGAAAGCCTTGACAACAAAGGTATACTTAAGGGAAGGAAGTACACAATGTGGCCAAAAGTTTGTGGACATCTAGTTATTAAACCCATATATGGTCATATACAACTCCCTACAGTCATGACCTAAAATTTAGAGGAAAGCCTTCCCAGAAGAGTGGAGGTTACTATACCAACAAAGAATAGATTAAAAGCTTTGGTCATATAGTATATTAGTTCAATGATGATTCTCTTGTATTGTACATTTTCAAAAAACTAAGACAAGTAGGTTGGGGTTAAACTCAGAACTGGATTGGATGACAAATAAATTGGGTCTCCAAGCTCTCACTGGAGGGTCTGATGAGCATGAAAATGATAAATTATATGCTATGGACTAAGGGGCATGGTGGCTTTTTCGTTAGCATTGTCACTTTGCACCTTTAGGGTCAAGAGTTCCATTCCCGCCCCGGTCTGTGTGCCTGGAGTTTGCATGTTCTCCCCGTGCTTGGTGGGTTTTCTCCAGTTTCCTCCCACAGTCCAAGGACATACAGATTTGGCTAACTAAGGCTAATCTCTTCTAGGAAGACTAAAGTAGGCTAAATTGTTCCCAAATTGCCCATAGTGTGTGAATGACCATGTGAGTGTGTGTATATGTTTATGACCTGCAATGGATTGGCACCCCATCCAGGGTGTACACCGCCTCGTGCCATAAGTTTCCTTGGGATAGGCTCCAGGTCTCCATGCGACCCTGAATACAGGATAGAGCGGTATAGACGATGACTGAGTGAACACTATGGTCTTCTACATTACAAAATCTCAATACAATCAAACACCAGTGGGAGAATTTGGACTGATCCATGAGGTACCATTTACAACCACTACTATGACAATATAAAAAAGGGGGAGAATCTTGTGGATGAGTGGTGTTCGTGTCTTCATATAAATCCTATTCTGATTTCATAACTGTTGGTATTGCAGCGGTGGCGTTGCAGTTGGGAAAGGGGGTCAACGAGGAGATGATCTCAAAGCATGTCCATCAGGAAGAAACCGAGAGACTCAAAATGGAGATCCAGCAATGCATGGACTTTATTCAGACTCAGCAGCAGCTCTTGCAGGTGAACAGCTACACACTCATATAAGGAATTCAATCATTTGGGTAAATGAAATTCGACTTTAACTTCTGTGTGTTGTTGGAATCATTAGCAACAGCTAAACACTCCGTGTGATGAGGAGACTGCAGCGGTCCTGAATGACTGCTACATGTTAGAAGAGAAAGAGCGCTTAAAAGAGGAATGGAGAACTTTTGAGGAGCAGAGGAAGACCTTTGAAATGGAGAGGAGGAGCTTTACAGAGGCAGCCATTCGATTGGGGAATGAGGTTAGTCACCATTTAAGTTAAGCAGACTTAAAGCAAAAATCACACACATCAGTATTCAGAAATCAAGACTTCCAGACTACACAGACAACAGACAAGGGACATTTTTTGGATTGGCTAACACCTGACCATCACAGCCATACAGTATGTGCTTTTTGAACAAATTAACACCTCCCTTTGCTGCTTTAACGACTTCTAATCTTCTGACAACACAGACCTTTGATCAAGGTATGCCAGATCCATTCTTCACGTCTGAAACGCTGGCCTCCTGGGAACTCCTTTAATACACTTGTACTAAACACTTGTAGAAATGGCTTGGAACAAGGTCAGGACTGTACGTGGGATGGGGCAAAACTATCCCACTTGCGTTCTTGTAACATGGAAGTGGTGTGTTGGCCATAAGCTATTCATCGATGTTCAAGGATCAGGCGTTCCACTTTCTGAATGTTCACAGGAACGACTGCACTGGTTTCCAAGCCACCAACCAGGATTTTGTCATTCCTGGACATATGGGCTTCTTTAACACGTTTGCACCGTTCAAATGTTTTACTGCGACTAAGAGTCTCATCACGTTCTTGATTTATGCCTTCTGTAAATGTCAATCGGTCTTACATCTTACGAAATGTAATTACAAGCCTAGGTTTGACATGAACACCCCTTGTACTAGGGTTTGGATTGTGGCTTTGGGGGTTTATGCTTATTCAGGCATTAATGCAGGAAGGCCTGCCACTCACGCAGTGTTCCAATTCACAAATGTGTTCGGTGGGGTTCAGGTCAACGCTCTGTTCAGGACACTTGAGTCTTTCCACAACATCAGCAAACCATGTCTTCATGGAAGTTGCTTTGTACACAGGGGATTGTCACACGGTAACAGGTTTGGGCTCAATAGATGTCCAGGTGTTCGCATACAGTGTAACTTATTGTTCCTTTATCTACAGTAGACACAATATGTATGTTAAGGCATGAAGAAATACAGGTTCCCTTTAAGCAATCTGAAACCTGGAGCTGTAAAAGAATGACAAAAGACAACAGTTTGCCCTCAAGCCATTCGCACTAGTAAAAGAATGATACTTTAAATTGTAGTCTCCTCCAAAGTTATTGGAACAGCAAGACAAAGACTTTTGTTTTTTGCTATAGATTGAATGTGTTTGTTTTCTAGCTCAGAAGATGAATATGAGATTGAGACTGATCAGAAGTCTAGCTTTCCTTTCCTGATATTTACACCTGGATGTGTCAAACAACTTAGAACCTGACAGACCACCCAATTTTAGGTGTGCAAAAGTATTTGGATAGATAAAGTAAATAACACTTAAGATTTGTTGGTCTATCCCTGTTGGCAACCAATCAACATCGTCATGCTGTTCTTCTTTTGTGATGCTTTTCCAGGGTTGTACTGTAGCTTTCTTTAGTTGTTGGATGTTTTGTGGGGTCTCTTCCTTCAGTGTTCTCTTCAGGCGCCAGTTGGGTTAATGTCTGGTGATTGACTTGGCCAGTCTAAAACATTCCACATGTTCTAGTGATGAACAACAATGGACTGGCAATGTGTTTTGCTCAGATACTCAACCGCTCAGATACCAATTTGGCATTGACAATGTAAGAAATTGCCAATGAAATGACAGATACCAATTCACCCGATGTGGCCGATGTGGCCGATGGTGCTGGGAAAGAGCCTGACCCCTCCATACCCCATTATATTAATAATAATAATGATCGATAAGCCTGGGCTTTTGCAGAAACAAAACAAGTAGCCGTGTCATTCCAATACTTTGGAAGGAACTGTAGGTGCATGTTTTGCTACCATTCATGCGTGGGGTTGCTTCTCAGCCAAGGGAGTGGGCTCACTCACAATTTTGCCTAAAAACATAGCCATAAATAAAGGACGGTACAAAAACATCCACCAAGAGCAACTTCTCCCAACCATACAAGAACAGTTTGGGGATTAACAATGTCTTTTCCAGCATGATGGAGCACAGTGCCATAAGGCAAAACTGATAACTAAGTGGCTCAGGGAACAAAACATGGTCCATGGCCAGGAAACTCCCCAGACTTTAATCCCATTGAGAAACAAAAACCCTAAGCATTGATTATGCAAGAATTGGCTGCTATCAGTCAGGATGTGGGCCAGAAGTTAATTGACAGCATCCCAGGGTGAATTGCAGAGGTGCTGAAAAAGAAGTGTCAACACTGCAAATATTGACTCTATGTATTGACTCAAATTTAAACTTAATGTAATTGTCAATACGAGCCTTTGACACTTATGGAATGCTTGTACAGTAATTATAATTCAGTATACCATAGTAACATCTGACAGAAGGATCTAAAAACTCTCAAGCTTTATGAAAATATATGAAAATTTGTCTTTATGAAAATTAATATTTGTATCTACGGCTATACACAAAAATTAAGTGCTATGGTGTAAGCTTGGACTTTTCCTTTGGCAGAGGAAGATATTTGAGGAAGATCGCGCCACCTGGCTGAAACACCAGTTTTTGAACATGACATTCACCGAGCAGATGAGGACACACAATGTCATATCAGAATGTAAGCCTCTGCATGCTTTAAGACTATAACTCTATGCTTTTTAAGAATTCGACACAGTCTCAAAGTATTATTATAATTGTTTACATTTGTCCAGATTCTGGTCAAGAACAGAAACATATTTCAGCTCCGAAAACACCCCTGTAGCCACCGTGAGTCGAGCATGCAGTGGTGATTATTGTATGTCTGCATTTTTCGAAGACCACTGAACTGAGAGAGCATCAGAACGAAGCTACGGAGGCGACATCCAGCCCATCATGTGATATGTGATCGTTTTCGTAGTAGCTCACTGATCCATGCTTACGTTTGGTATACAGTGTCCGGCTTTGCTCTGACTTGGTACTGTAATGCGGTATTATGATAATGCGGTATTTGATGCAGAACCATAGGTTTGCTTACTGTTCTACATGATAGAAGAAATACAGATACCACTAAAGTGCTTCAGTCATGTTGTACAATGTGTGCATTTAATGCTTAATCCTTAAGCCTTTGTGGTTTAAAGACTCTTTAACGGCAAGAAACTGCCATATACTGTATTAAAAAGTAAGAGAGACACACCTCTGTAACCATACAGTGTGTCACTTAACATCCTCCTGTTGTATGATTTGCATAGATATTTATGGATTTATGGATATAAGTTTCAGAATTTGTTTGTTTATTTAAGATTTAAACTAATTAATAGTTTGTAGTGTTTAAGGTGTAGTTTGGTGTTTGTAGTTGTAGTTAGGAGTGGGAATCACCAAGGCACACCCAATGCGATATTATCACGATACCTCAGTGTCAATTCGATTTGTATTGCCATTCTGTAAGTATCACTATTTTATAAATATGCCAATTCAATTTGTTTTTACAAATCCAAACAAACTTACATCAAATACAGTAATTTTCTCCTATCACACAGAATGCTGTATAGTTTAGAGCACCACCTGCAGGATCATAGAGGAAAAGCAACTTTTTACCACTTAAAATGCAATACAGTATATTAATTAAAAATTTGTTAAAAAAAAAAAAAAAGGTCATTGTGAATTGCTACACAAAAGAATTGTGATACATAATTTAATCTATTTTTGCCCGTCTCAAATACTTATCCTATTTATTTAGTGTATTTCACTGAGATTAAGTTCTTTGAAATGTCCATAGCCCAGTTGATGTGAAGAAGTTTAATAAATAATGAAATGGCTAAAGCAAATAAATAATGTTTTATATTTCCAGTGTGCTTCATTTCATTCGTTATTTTTATTGTTACTTTTTTTTAATGAAGCAAATTAATTAAATTATAATATCCTGGAGAACATGCAAACTCCATGCACACCGACCCCAAGGCCGGAATCGAACCCTTGACTCTGGAGGTGCAATGCCCTATTGCTAAGTTTTTTTTAGCGTTCATCAATGTCCTCATGGAAGAAATTTTTTTAAAGTACTCGGCAGAAATAATCAACAATTTATAATTAAACAAGGTCAGGTACAAAATATACTCTTCCATCTGACAATACAAGACATTTTACTTCAGCTGAATGTTCTTAGCAAGGATTGACTGTAATTTGTTGATTGACAGCCTCCAACAAATTGCAGTTTTGCACAAAAGTAAACTCAAAACAACACAAAAATGATTTATTAATACTTGATCGATTATGTAATATAAATAATTATATAACTTGAGGTCAGGTGCGAGGGAAGTGTGTGTGTGTGTTTTTGTTCTTAAAATCCATGAGGATGAGTTTATCGTTGCTATATTAAATGCAAACCACAAGATGTCGCTGTTCTCAATAATTCGAGGCTTCGAGGCATTTCTTCGTGCAATCAGGGGGAAACGCTGAATTCCCTAATTCCCGACAACTAACTCGGAACTCGGAAATTTCCAGTCCGTAATCTCATGCTTTTCATATTAAAGCCGCATGAAGTCGGAAATAAAACCAATACTCATTGTTATAAATAAAGAGTTGTTTTATTAAAGCTTAATTTTTTTTTTACTTTTATACACCGCCTTGTTTAAGTGACGTCGCTGATTTACAACTAGGAGAAATAGGAATTTCCGCATTGTTTGAGAAATTCCAGTTCATAGTAATGGAAATGTCCGAGTTCCAACATAGTCGTGAACAAGACATTTGCCCTATCGAAGATGGCGCCGACATTGACATGTTTAGTTTATCCCGCTTGGCTTATGCTTGTTAAAATAAAGGTCTCGAATCTAAATAAAATAAAATAAAAATCTTTCTAGATGTCATATTCACATATTGGTTTAAAGTTCTTTCGAAGTTTTTAGGTCTCATCCATAAAAATATTTTCATATGTAATATTTATTTTAGTGATTAATTCATGATTAGAGATTAATGTGATCTCTTTCTATATATAAAAATATTCAAACAGTTTAGTAAGGCTAAACCAGCATATTCTAAATGTCAGCAACGTAGGACTATGGTATGTACATTCATTAAAACTATATATAATAAAACAATATATATACCTTAATTAATTTAAATATGCTGGTGTACTTTGGTATAGAAAACGGAATTTTGAAGGACTTTTATGCTGTAGATTTTCGAAGTCATACTTCCGTTATTGATTTTTGAGTCGCGTCTCAAACAGAGCTCTATAAGTGCACTGTGGTAGTGTGCGAGAAACAAATATAGAAGCCGTTTTTCTGGGCACTATGTAGGGCGCATTTAAAGGGAGCAGGCTGCGATTTGGGATGGAATCATGAAGTCAGATTACGAATGACCAGAGATAGCGTTTGTTCATCCATGCCTGTTTCTCAGTAGGTTTGTTTTTATGTTTAATGCGTTGGTGTTAAACTGTTTGCGTTAAATGTCTACTGTTTAAAGAGTTTGCATCGGTATAGGTAAGTTTGCAAGTTAGCAATGAGTCTGAAAATGTGTGCAAGTCAGTCTTTTCTTATAAACGTTATGTTAAATAAAGCATACAGGTGTTTTGTACCTGTAGGTTTTAGCTGGATGTAATCACGTGATCACTGCATTGTGACCCTTAGGTGGTGCTTTAAGCCAGTACATTGACACATCTGTCTATAGTTTAATTTAAAAAGTAGTGCATTTGCACATCTGTCGACATTTGAATAATAATAATTAAAAAAAAAAAATTCTGATGTTTCTTTTGTTTCTGATCTTCTTGATGTTTCTGATCTTCTCTGTCCCTCCATTAACAGATTCTCCTCTTGTATGTTTTTACGCCATGGGCATTTTCCGTGTGTTTTTCCTCACCGTGGCGAGAATCAGCACCTCCAAACTCCACCAGCTTGCTCTACTCCTTCTTGCAGCCCTGGCCGTAATGGCTTTCTACTATTTTGGCTCTGAAAAGCAGAACTTCTCCAGCACCACCAAGAGAATCAAGGAGACGCAGGCGAGCCACAACTCCAACCGCAACGACGCAGACCTCTCGGTGGACTCCAGGTCCGATCATCCAGACGAGAACCAAGACCACGGAACACTGCAGACCTACCATGCTCTTATGATGTTCACGAAGATTAACACGAGCCGTACTATGCAGAGCAAGTTCGAGGTGGCCATGCGCTCCTTGGCCAAACATGGCCGTTTCAGAGAAGAGGAAGTTCTGGTTCTTCATTTCGTCTCAGATGGAGGCAGTAAGGAGCTGGGTGTGAGGGTGCTCCCCGAGCTGCTGCGGGATGCCACCTTCCTGTATGAGGTAAGAACCTGGACATCAACAAAAAGATCTCCAGAATGTCCAGTTTTAGTGTTGTGGTACTCAGGACCAGCCTTCAGGAGTTTGGATCCACCCTCTGTTAGGCATTTTCTAGACCTCCTCCTCTACAGGCCACCAATGATTGTCAGGATGTTTATAATGTCTTATTACCGTTGTCAATTCTACACATCTGCACAGGATTATTTTTTGGTCCTAACGTGATATACACAGATTAGCCATGACATTAAAACCACCTAGTTATCCCCATAGTGCCACCAGAATGGACTCGACAAGACCTCTGAAGATGTGCTGTGGTAAATTATCATTCAGGTCATTATGACTTCAGCAGCTGATACTTTAAGTCCTGTAAATTGTGAGGTTGGGCCCCAATGGATCGGACTGGCTTATCCAGGACATCCCACGTACGTATTCTTGATCAGATTGAGATCTGGGGAATTGAAAGAAAGCACTACAATCAGGGAATGAAGTTACCATGAAGGGGTGTACTTGGGCTGCATCACCGTTTAGCTAGGTTGTAAACGAAACATCCACATGATTACCAGTGAACCCATAGATCTGGTAACTAGTTCACTGTTTGTCCTGCCTTGGATCGCTTTTTATAGCTACTGATTATGGCGTACTGGGAACACCTGACACAGTTGGTGATGCTCTGACGCAGTTTTGTCCTCGTCGAAGTACATTTGCTTCTTTTTCCTGCTTTAAACGCATCAATTTTGAGAACTAGATTCCAAGTTCACCTTGGAAAGAGATAATCAGTTTTCTCCACATCACTCCTCAACGGTGTTCATGTCATGATTGATCACAATATATGAAACATCACTATATGGTGAACTGCAGATTGGACCCGGACCGAGTGACGGTTCTAATTCAGACCTCTGCTCGGAGAAGAGTTTAGTGACTGGGCCTTCTTTCATTTTAATTCAGTACCCCTGGAATATACACACAAACACACACACTGATCAGCCAAGTCAAGTAGGCTTTTATTTGTCATTTTAACCATATAAAGTTTAGTGAAATGAAACAACCTTCTTCCTGGACCGAGGTGCTACATACAACATAAATTAACAAAACTAACTAGCTAACTAAGAAACCTAATTAGCTGACTGGCTGAGACAAGACAAATTGATATTTTTTAATTAACAGGAAAGTCCTGTACAAAAGAGACAACATACTGTACAGAGTGACGACATGACAGCATGACACATTTCAATACTTCGTGGTGATGAGGTAATGAGTTGAGGTAGTGCTTTGTATGGAGCTTAGCAGGAAAAGAGTTCAAGGTTGTTGACCCGGCCTCCAAATTCCCCCAGATCTCAATCCGATCGAGCATCTATGGGATGTCCTGGGCAAACACATCACGTCTGATCCACGTTGAAGCCCAGCTGCTAATGTCCTGGTGTGAGGCACCACAGCACACCTTCAGAAGTATTTTTATATCCCTGCCTTGAGGGGTCAGAGCTGGTTTGGTGGTACGAGAGGAACCTACACGATATTAACGTTATTGTGTATATGCATTACCCTGAACATTTTTACCCGAGGATTAAAGTAGTCTGGACGACTAGATCTTTTCACTCCTGGTTCACCAGGTGGCAGTAGCAGCATTGTATTGAAACAGACAAACACAGCAAGTCCATGTGATCTTCACTGCCCTGTGCCAACAGACGAAAAAGGTCACACAACAGACGTTTCCGCCTCTGTTGCTGCCAGGGACAAAAACTATATCTCTCATCCCCCGAAGCTCCTGAGGGAGAACACAGATCCACTGGTGCTATATCGTGCTCTTCGGTTGCTTTTAGGAAAACATCTTAACTAGGCAACATGGCTATTGTGTGAAGGGGTAATTTTGCTAAAGGCTGTAACTATGCACATGAGGAGTCACATGGTCTGACAAACTTTTACCAGTAACTTGGATAGAAAACAAAAATGTTGTTTACGATTTAGATCTTGTCACATGATTGACTCGGAGAAGAAGCATTGACGAGGAACGAAGGAAATAAAGAGCTGATTAAACAGATGTGATCTGAATCAGGTCCCATGATTTGTAGTAAAGATTTAATAACTATTAATAGCATGTAGGAGCGAATTATTGTTATTATTATTATTATTATTATTATTATTCGAAAAGCTAAATTTAACAATGATACACTGTGGCCAAAAGTATGTGGACAACTCACCACGAGACCCCAGACCCCAACCCTACCCAGCACCCTTGTGATGAACTGGAACTACTGGAGCCTTCTGACCTCACTTAACGCTCTTATGTCTAAACTATCACGAATCTCAACACTTTAAAATCTAGCCTTTACAAAACAAATGGAGCTGAATGATTATAGCAGCAAAAGGGCTAGGTACCTTTGGAATAAAATGTTCAATAAAGCACATGGGTGTAATTTAATCTTTTTTAAATACAGTGTGTTGAATGAGCTTTATTAATAAAACATACTTACTTTATTGGTTAATATACCAGTGGACACATGGGGGCGTTGTTGCTCTGTTTGAACCGCTTAGAGGTTTCTCTCTCAGCGCCTGAATACTTCTGGTTCTTCCACTGTCAGCACAACTTGCTCAGCATCACCCGTGCTTAGTACCGATGCTCTTCCTGGGCTCAGGGGGGGGCAGTTAGTTGGCATTTAGCCACAAGTTCAGATTATCCTAATCCGGTTCTTTTCAGCTCCACATCCTCATACGCAGACTTTAAAGTAACTGGCGTTGTGTAGAATCTCATAAAAGTCGACTCTGGGTGCTTGGCTTGTGCTACAGGGGCTCAGTGATGCCAGCTTTATTTATTATAATTGAGGTTTAAATGTTAGTAGATACCAAACTTGTTGTAGATTATAAAAAATATAATATACTTAGACACCTGATATGTTTGATCCATCGTTCTTTCTGTCTACACTAATATGGTGTTCCTTCTTTCCCACTATAATAAACTCCTCTTCTGGAAAGGCATTCCACTAGATTTTAGTGGTATGGGTGTGGTGGGCATATGTCCAAAAACTTATGACTGTGGTCAAAAGTATTTGGACACATGTCCACCACACCCATACGTGGTTCTTTCTCAAACTTGGAAACTCACAACACGGTGGGTTAAGGATGTCTTTGACTGGGCTGAAGTCATTACCAAAAAAAAAAAAAAAACGTGCAATTAAGAGTTTCCAAATCTGACACCATGGATTTTTTTCAGCATGGCTGTACTAACATGACCACGTTGTCTTCCTTGTAGTAAAGACTTTAGGAAACTGGTGGTAAATAAAGGCCCAAGTGAAGTCTAACTTCATCCAGGCTGCTACGTTACTATTATAACAACTATTGTTGTGATTTTTAAGGGAAGTAACAGTAGCCGAGAGCAGCTGTTCAGGAAGCTGGAGTCATACCATTCGTTCAACTGACTCAGGATCAGCCATTGCAACCTCATCTTTCATCGCCACTATAAGAAACCGAAGCCGAAAAACATTCCCCTAGCAGATGGGCTGTGTTTCCAGGAAGAGCGCTGAAGGAAGTCAGGAATAACACAGACTTCCCTTGTGTAGGCGTCAGCGTGGAGTCTGAAGCCGATGTGTACTAGCAGTTCAAGAGAGGATAATGTTGTTGGAAGAGGTTTTTAATGAACATGCAAAGAGGTATTACAAGTAGTTTGTGGAGATGATTTGAAAATGAGCCTTTTTTTTTTGGTTTTGTTTAGTCGTTCAGCTTAAAAGTGTGCTGTGGACATAAAAATTTCAGTTTCTGAACCTTATTCGTTCTAGGCATGTTTTAATACTTTTATAGCATTACAGTAGAGCGTAAACTTGTAATGTTTGATTTATAGAACGTGTGACTGTGCAGTGTGTTGACTGTGTAAAACCCACTGAGTGACACCTTGTGTATACACCTACGGTAGTAGTGTTTTTGCACCCTGAAGTGACAGCACATATTTTGGTTTGGCAAGGTACAGATGGTACATGTTGCCAATGCTTAGTCGACATATTGCCGGTTGTGGTTCTCCCATGCAGAATCCAACATCCTGCAGAGATAGGATGTACTGGTCTGGCCATCTCATTATTGCCCACTGACCCTGCTGAATTCAGCAGCTATGCCACAGAGTTCTCCTTTTGGGTTTGAGAAAACCTTGGCTTACGGTTTTGCATCCAGAATGCTGATGATCTGACTGCCTTGCAGATCTGCTGTCCCAAATGAAAAAAGAGACTCGACACTGCCAATCATTTTAGCTAACTCCTGAAACCGTGAGCTCATGATACGTTGGTTTTGAATATAAGCTGCTAACTGTTCTCCAGGGACTGTGGCTCAAGGTGTACATGTCTTTAAGCAAAATTCTTTTACAATACTTTGTATTTCAGTTTAAATGTATTCCTCTGAATACAAACCAGAGGTTATGGGCTGCAAAGAAAATCTCCATTAAGGAAGAAGAGGAAGAAACCTTAGAGGAACCACATTTAAAAGGGAACCCATCCTCATCTAAAATTCACTTCTTTATTAGTGAAGTCAGGGCTGAGTTCAGTCGGGTTGAGGTTCGGATACTCAAGGTCTTCCACTGACAAACTACAGTACCGGTCATAAATTTTAAGTTTTCTACATACAAGAACAAGATTGTAGCCATTATGAAGGCTTTACAGAGCATAAGTAGCAGACAGATCTCAACATCAACTGTTCAAAGGCAAATTGTTGCATATTTTGAATAGAGCATGGTTTTGCAACGTAGAAAGAAATAACAACCAGGAAAGACCATGGAATTAGAACCTGCGTCCAAACTTTTGACTATGTCTCCTTGGACATAAAATCACTTTTTACTGATTCTGATTTTTGTGTTTCAGGTGGTGTTTCATGATGTTAATCATCTGACCGAGAAGCTCTTCCCTATTGTGGAGGCCATGCAGAAGCATTTCAGTGCAGGCTCTGGAGCTTATTACAGTGATTCCATCTTCTTTCTTTCTGTGGCCATGCATCGCATCATGCCTACAGGTGGGCAAGGCTGCTTTGCCGAATCCAAATTCCTCATCCTGCTGCTTTCATCGTCAATAAATACAAAAGAACCAGCTTCATTGGCAGCCATACTGTACGTGTCTACACTATAAGGTGTTGTGGTGCAACTCGAGCAGTTCATTCGTTCGCCATACTTTTCCCTTCCTGTCATTTTAGTACTGGTTAGGAAATTAGAAGTGTGTAAGAACTTTCTTTGGATGTTTTTTGGATTCTGTTTACATCTTATGGTTCAACACTCTGCTGAAGTCTTCTCTTGGTTTTTAACTTCGACATATACTGTACGCTTACCTCCTAGACTAGGCATCACAAAAGGAAAGTAAATTATGAAAACTGAACATTCAAAGATGAATGGACAGATCAATGTATCTTTATTCTTCCTTTGAGAAGTTTAAAACCAGGTTGTTTTATAGGTTCTAAAACTTGGGTGCTAATAAAAAGAAATCAGTAATGTGAAGCTCCACTGAGACAAAACACAGTTAATCCTAACACATTAATTTAGTAACCCTGTTCTAGAGGGTGTTTTTTATCTGGTCGACTGCTGGAGGAAACCTTTTGTTATCCGCCACAGTTTAAAAAATTTTTTTTGATCTCTTGACCATTCGGTGTTTCTGAGCTTCTGAGTTTATTCCATTGGGAATTGTTTTGATGTACCTTTAGGCACAAAAGCTAAGCAGCCAAGTCTGTAACATTAATCAGCCAGTCCAAACTGAAAAATGGATGGCGTCTCTTGGGTGTCATTTTAACCCAATGTATTCAAAAGTATTGAAATTCTGTAGTACAACAATCAATTAGTCCATGACTTTGGACACAATTTGCATCTTACAGGAATTGGACACTACTTTTGACAAGGTGACAGTTACTCAGGAATTAGTTTGTCATATTAGTCACCTAGTTACCCAGTCTGTGCCAGACCTCGTTTGTTTGTAGTTGCATAGTGTTGAGATTTTCCTTGACCCATTTTCCCAATAACTGCATTTTAGCTGTTTTTTTTTTATTTTTTTTTTTACTTGTTGCATGAGCATTTGTATTTTTTAGCGAACTGACCGTTCATAACTACCGAGGTCACAGCTGGAGTGTATGTGTGCGCAAGCACAGAAAAAGCTGAATATTCACCCCACACTGCGAGGTTGCATCTGGACATCTGCTTTTTAGAATGGACTCACAGAAATTGAGTTTTGGCTTTGATCAAGAAATAGGTCAGTACGTATCTTTCTTTTCTTCCTTCTGTTCATTTTTTACGGATCTTTCCTATGGTTTTTAATGAACGCATTTGAATGTCCGTTGAATTGTGTACATCTCGACGAAGGTGCACACATCTTGTTTTGTTTGTGTTAAAGATGCGGCCAGTGGAAAAAGTTAGCTTTGTACTGGTAAATCATATAAGCGCACACAGGGTGCCAATATTAAATTATATTGTTGAATTTAGAGTTTTAAAAAAATAAATAAATAAGCTTTTGAATTTAGTGTGTAACATGCATTCGTAAGTAATTTAATCAATAATTTACTGAAGTCATTATCCAACTATCCTGCAGTCCAGATGGTTTTAGATCCGTCAGTCTGCCAGATAAATATTTACCAGATTCTTTTGCATCTCATTCATTCTTTTCTTTCCTGTCCATTACAACATTGCAGTTAAAAGTAGAGCAGCTTCCATATTTAAAAACGGATAAGCTTCAATCATCTCATGGACAAATATTCAGGTCAGCAACTCTGAAATCTCCATAACCAGGACCTTTAGGTAGATTGCAGTGCTGAAAACGGGATTTAAAGAAACAAACACACGCAAACGAGGATGCACGATAGGAATAGTTCTTCACTCATGTCCATGTTCTCAGCTTTCAGACAGATTTAAATATCAGCCAAGTAACATTCAAGAACCTGGACAACTTATTTTTCAAGAAAGTTTTTATATTTTCCGCTTGCTTAGAAATCTTTAGTAGTTAATGACCACCTTAAGTAAAAACGTAAAGGTGTCGGTTGCAGAAAGATATTTCTGAGACTGAACAATCAGTGTGTGTTTAAAAAAAACTCATTCTAAAACGATCACAGCTTATTGATGCCCATTTCCATTCGTTCTATTCAATAATTTTATTTCCAGGTAGTCCCTGACTTAAGACTTATTAATTTCCTTACGGTTTTTGGTCACATGATGGCAGTGTAGGGCAAGGGGACAGAGATTTAGTCAAGTGGATTGGTATGCTTTACATTGTATATATTCGTTTCAAAGGCGTATAAGGCTTGCTTGGTCTGACTTATAAACAAATCCGACTTACGAACGTGCTCCCGGACGGAACACGTTTGTAAGTCGGGGACAACCTGTATTTGCATTTTTGTTTCAACTAATTGAGTGTACACTTTACCTGACTTCTTCATTAGGCACTAAAGTTGCTAAATAAATCAAAAGTTTAATTTCTTTTAATATTAATCTATGTTTCTGTACTCAATTTAATTCTCAGACCTTCATTATAGGGTGGGAGAAACGCACAGAAGCCCAGGTTTGGTTCGTGCCGCTATGATTGATGTGAGAATGCAAGAGTGTGAGGAGGGACGAGTAAATTCTGTCTTTGGGATCACAGAATATAAGCTGTATTATAAATATAATGAATGAAACTTTTGCTGTTCACATTCATCACCACCCTGCATGTTAACAATGCTCATGTTCTTTAGTTGCAAATTGATCTGTTCAGTTTACCAAAAAATGGGCATGTTCCTGCACATCATCATCAGACTCGTGATCTGAATCGGGACAGTGAGAGTGCTGTATGGAACCTCATGGGTGTTCGGAACAGAATCTGGTTTAGCCCGATTGAATGTGCTCAGATGGCTGGTCATGACTGATCTAGCTTAAAACCATCTGATTCCGGTCACTGAATCATCGATCGGAACATCTTTACCTTCCATACTTTAATGGTTTCATTTAAAAAGGGCTAACACTAAAACTGTATGGTGTGTGGAATGTGACAGTATTAAATAAATAAATGTGTCAGCTACCGAGTGGTGCAGGGGTAAACTGTTCGTACACCATATCATCCAGAGGTCGCGTATCGTTTTCCTCCAAGTGTGTTACATCATCCTTTACGTTGCAGTTTCAAAAAGATGCGATTCATATATCATGACTTATTTGCATTCAAGCTCCGTCACCCAGTCCATTTCTATGTCTAGAGGGGAGTGTGTCTGTTCTCGTTGCTCTTCCGGGTCTCATCCAGCTATCGAACCCTCCCCGAACGACTAGTCAATAATGGCTAATACCGAAGCACAGTGTTTGTGCTGTAGGGAAGGGGTGACACTGTGTGTCTCCTAGTCTGATATGCTCCTGTGCTTTCTGATAGTGTCCTATATACACGTCTGTAAATATGCCAGACAATAGAGGTTCCCACCATCCTGTTTGTCACCTTAATCTTAAAAATTAAGAAATTAATTAATTAACGTATTTACCATTTTAACATTAGTGTGCTTGCAAGTTTGGTAGGCTTCCGTTCCTCGCCATGAATGCCGTCAGCCAAATTCCACGTGACTGAGAGGTCACATGAAGAGGCATCTTAAGAGCAGGGGAAGAAAAGATTGTTGTAATGTCAGGAGATAATGCCTTGCTTTAGCTTTCAACTTTTCAAGAAGATAAATGTGAAGACATACTGCAAAAGGAGGACCATTACAGCGGCCATGTGCCAGTGACGGACCATTGTACTCAAGCTTTGGGGCTTTTCTTTGTGTTGTGTTGTGCATTTGTGACCTACTAAGTTTATCCTCCCAGATTTCATATTAAGCATTATATGTAAGGCTGAAGTTGACCAGTTTGGCTGCTTTTGTGTCAAAGGGTTTCAGATGGGGCTACACATGATTTTATAATTTTGGATATACAGTACACACATCTGTATGTGGGCCTTACAAAAAAGAAGCACAAAATTGTCTAGAATGTCTTCCCCGGATCTAAAAGGTCCAAACCTGTTGCAGCATCACTGTGCTCGTGTGCACAAAGCGAGCTGTATGGTACGTTATGTTTGGAGTGGAAGTATTCTGAAAAGCACTGATCTCTGACCTGGTGGGACGATGGCTTAAAGTATGTTAATCTATAACTGCTCTGAATGATTAAATCACTACAGTGAATCTAATAGGACAGCTGTGTGGTTATAAAGTGAAGAAAGTGGGTCAGGAGACGCCGGCAGAACCTGAGAGATTAAGGGGTTAAGCGCACAATTAGGTTGACCGACATTCGTCCCATTTTGTAACACTCTGAGCGCTTGCTGTTGTTTCCATTGGGGAAATGAGGTGGAGACTGGAGTATAATCATAATCCACTAAGTCCATCTGGACTCCCACCTGCCACATGCTGTGTTTATTATCATAGTCACGGCTGTCTCCTTCAGTCAGTAAGCCACCTGTGTGGAGCGTCATAGACTTGGGGGATCGCCTGGTGAGGTTGTGACCTGGTCCTGAATAATTAATTATAATTAATACCAAGTAATTAATACCAAATCATGAATAAGATGCAATTTCAAACCTTTTTCAAAACTATGAAATAACACATATGGCATTAGGTAATTAATTAACAACAGCAACAGTCAGTTGTTATTTTAAGACATGGAGGTCTTCTGGAACAGTTCCTGCAAGAACAGTATTGTCAAGTGCATTTGCGAAACACGCCATCCCAGGAAAGCGAGACCAAAACTTACTTCAAGATCATTTGGAGTTACCAGTCTCAAAAATGACCAATTTAGGCGTATACATCCAAGTATCAACTGTTGAACGGAAATTGTCGGGACGATTTGAATAAGTTCAAACCGAGCATCAGAATGGGGAAGAAAGATCATTTCTGTCTTTAATGGTGGCAACGTTGTTGGTGCCAGACAGGCTGGTCTGAGTATTTCTTGGCTTAAAGAGAATGCTCTGCAAAAGAGAAAGTATATAGTAATCAGCAGTTCTCTTTGAGTAAATGTCTTTTTGATGCCAGGGGTCAGAGGAGAATGGCCAGACTGCTTTGAGCGGATAGAAAGGCAACATAAACTCGGTTAACTTCTTGTTGCAATCGAGGTATGCCAAAAATCATCCCGGAGCACGCAACACGTCAAACCTTAAAGCGGACAACACCGGTGCCGCTCCTGTCAGCTAAGAACGTTAAACTGAGGCTGCAATTCACATGGCCTCACCAAAGCTGGCCAATAGAAGATTGGAAAAATGTTGCCTGGTTGGATGGTCGGGTCAGAATTCGGTGTAAACAACGTGAAAGCATGGATCCATGCATGATTCAGGCTGGCAGTGGTGGTGTAATGCTGTGGGGGAGATTTTCTTGCCACACTTTGGCCCCTTGGTACCAATTGAGCATGGTTAAATGCCAGAGCCTGCATGAGTATTGTTGCTGACCGTGTCCATGCCTATATGACTGCAGGATTAATATGACATGTCACAAAGCTTAAGTCATCTCAGACTGATTTCTTGCACAAGACAGTGAGGTCACTGTACTCAAATGGCCCTGTTTATTGTAAAATCATACGGTGTGTTTCTGTTGTTTTTGCATCAGCAGAGTATGGCCGTCCTATCTCTCATTTCCGTGAACTCATGACTAAAGAGGCTAAGAGTGATAAATTAGTTGTGTCCCGCAGATCGTAAACACACCTTTAATCCTCTCCACTGCCCTCATCACTCAGTTTTATCATACTTAATGTTTGTAAAGAGGTAATGAGTATAAATAGCTCATTGCTTATTATATTAGCAAGAAACAATGGATTAGTCAAAAAACAAAGTAGCATTTTTTTTTTTTAAAGCTGTATGGTTGATTGCATTTATTGTTCTCTTTTCATGTCATATAAATTCTGTCCTATGATTCTTGCATATGTATAACATCATCAGACTCCTTATGGGGCCAGGAGTAGCTCAGTGGTTAAGGCATTGGACTACGGTTCGGGAGATCCCAGGTTCAAACCCCACAACCACCAAGTTACCACTGTTGGGCCCTTGAGCAAGGCCCTTAACCCTCAACTGCTCAGATGTATAATGAGAAGGAAAAAAAGTAAGTCGCTCTGGATAAGAGCGTCTGCCAAATGCCTAAATGTAAATGTATACACAGTAAACGTGCACCAGGATGTCAGATCGATCCTTTTGAGCTCGGTCTCATGGAGTTAGTTTGTGAAGACAGAGCCATGGTTCTGCATCAGTCGGATTCCGTCTCCGACGTCAGGCTGGATCTGCTTCTTCTCGTAGTTCGGGTTGCTTTCTACGCATTTGGTTTAAATGTGATTGTTCATATTTTCTAACACCAGCAAGCCTCCATATTGGCTGATTTTAATGAATCAAGTCCACCAATGTGGATGCACCGATGCTAGCAGTCGGTTTATTCCACTGCCTGGTAAGAGCAACACGTGAACGGCATAATGAACCATGTGCACTTTTAGTATTAGACCGTGGACGTGCTCTTACTCTCGTCTCACATCCACAGGAAATGTTCGAATGTTTCACACTTGCCATTTTTTTCTTTAGAGCTTAGGTTGCTGGTTCCTGATAACGCCAGAACACCACACTGCGTCCTTCTGAGTCATTGTTTAGAAGAGAGTGTGACTCACATCAGGCATGGCAAACAACCTTTGCTTAGACAAAGTCAAGCCATTTACGGTAGCTACACTTTGGATATTTTAAAAAGCAGAAAAAGCCTACCGATTGCATTTGTGCTGTATAATGGACGTTGGAGATTTTGGAAATTGTCGAGTTGAACAGAAACATAAGGCTGTTTATTGCTGTTATTTTTTTTTCCCCTCAAGTTCATGTGGGCCAAATGAAACGAGGCTGCAGGACGGGTTTGAGAGTGTGTGTGTAAGCGAGAGACAGAGAGCGAAACACCAGATCAATAAAGTTATCGTCCTATTGTTATCAATTTGCCGAATGACTAACAGCAGGATTTAGGGATTAGGAACTTCTATTAAACTATTAAATCTGTTCAGCTTTAAACACACCTTGTTCGTCTTTAACGTGCCTGGTTTACTGTTCACCCAGAAATGAAGCGGATCGTGCAATTGGATCTGGATCTCAAGTTCAGGAGAAACATTCGAGACCTGTTCCAACAGTTCAAGCACTTCCCTCCTGAAGCGGTGATTGGAATCGTCCGAGAGATGCAGCCGGTGTACAGGTATTACGCACACGCGCGCACACCACTTTCTTTTGTGTGTCCTTATTCTGGAAAATACAAAACTTCAGTTGACCTTCTTTCTGCTTGCACGGCAAAAGAGAATAGCTGAAGTGCCAGACTTCTGAGCCCGAGAGTGTCGCACCCCTGAAACTAGGCCAGGTTAAAAGCCAAAGTAAATGTGCTACCCTGTCCAAAATGGACTTTTTGTCCCACACCCCACCCCCTCTCCTGACGAACATTGCTCATCGACTGGCTGGGAAGAGAGCTTTTAGCTTTTAGTGTCCTTTTTTTTTTTTCCCTTCCCCCTTGAGCTGCTGTAACAGCTCTGACGAGGCATTAAGTGCTTCTGGTTATAGTGTAAACCCAAATTTCACCAAACACACACACACATACAAAAAAAACTATTCAGTGTAATTAGTTAGGAACACGTCTTTTAATAAATCTCAGCTGTGAACGTACAAATCCAGACTCCTCACTAGATGGCGCTAGAGTCATCCGCAAGGCCGGATTTGCATGTCGGTCTCCCGTCTTCCTTTCCCATCCCCCCACTTCCCTTGTTTCTTCATATTTATTTCCTCAGGACTGTTGTTCCAACACATCAACAGGAAAAGTTGTGCAATCCGGTAATATCAGGGTCTGTAGCCATATGTGTGTGTCTGTGTGTGTGTGTGTGTGTAGGTTAACGTGAACCCGTTCGTGAGCCAATACTGTAATCATATTTCTCTGTGTGTCGCACAGACCAACAGCAGGAAAAGACCTTGCTCATGCTGTGTTAATTAACGCTTGTCCAGGTATGCAAGTTTTACCATCGAGGTGTTGCTTTATTACAGACACTGCAAACACGGCAACGCCGCTATTTTCAGATTCATTAAGGACGAACCTGAGCACATACAGTATGGAGGACTCAGTGTCCCTAGTTAGAGGTGTAGACCCTTCAGTCACATTGTCTCCCCATTAAAAATACAAACAAACAAAAAAAAAATCTGTGAGCAGCAAAGACGAAGGTTCATATTTTGCGACAGCGTGACGTATGAACGCGTGCATCCATGCATGAAAGGAGCAAGTTCTGTCAGTGGAAAGTCTCATCCCCAAGTGAGCTGTTTCTCCACAACAAAGAGTCCATAATTAACCACCGAAATGTTAGCAGTGCGTCAGCAAGAGCCGGGTACGGCGGAGGCGATAAGATCTGCCACCTGCACCAACAAGACGGCCCCACTGGGCGACCAACAATTAGCGCTTGGACCTTAAGAGCTTTCCTCTTGTCTTTCCGTTTGTGCGGCGTGTCCGTGCACGTCCGGGTCGGATCGTAAAAGATCTCGGTCACAGGAGGTGTCACTCTATATTTGGCGAGTTGCTTAACGTGGCGTAGAGCTCTTAGGTTTTTTATTGATTTTTTTAGCAGCTCTCGGAATGAGTTCTCAGGAAATTCATATCATATATCTCCAAGAAAAAAACAACAAAGCAAAACTCTGTACTGGTCTTCAGGTAACGTTTCTCTTCCAACCAGATTAAATCCTAAATAAAATATGTTTTTATTTTTAGAAAAAGGAAATTGGATTTTTTTTTTTTTTTAAAGACAGTCATCTAGCCTGTTCAAGGGAGCATAAAATATCACATCAGTATCTCGGGTATTGGAGTCCCATCTGAACACTCACTCACTTAATCACTCACTTAATCACTTATTCTCTATACCGCGTATCATGTACCTGAAGCCTATACCAGGGAACTTGGTCTAAAGGTGACTAAAGGTGACCCTGGACGGGGTGCCTATCCTTCGCATTCTAGGAATGTTTAATGTTTATAAACAAGAGACATATTTATATCTTTTCTGGCAGCACTGCGGAATAGTGTGGCCTCGCACATCCAGGGTCGAGGGTTCGAATCCGGTTTCTCGTGCCTCCCGGGTCGGGTGCACGAGTGTCCTCCTACAGTCCAAAGACATGCAGATTAGGATACACTGTCTTTCCAAATTGCCTGTAATGAGTTGGCACCCCGTCCAGGGTGTACCCCGTCTAGTGCTCCAAATCCCCTAGGATAGGATAGAGAATGAGCGAGCCAGAGCGAGAGTGCTCCTAAAATAGATTTGGTTTAGCTCCTGGTATCGAGGTTCCTTCCAGACCAGGGCATGTTTTTTTTTGTTTTTTTCTGTGGTCACCCGAGAAAAACAGGAATGCAATCAGAAATATTGGAACCCTAATAATCAGCATGGAGATTTCTCTGTGTCTGAGTCGGTGCGTCTCATGTCTGGTGTCTTTCCTGCCTGAATTCATTCTTGCTGTCTCCAGGGCAACACACAGAGTCAGGCAGAAGGAAATTTTATGTATATAAGTTTCTCGATGCTCAGGTTGAGGACGGAGGGGGAAAAAAAGGAGACAGAAAGCCGAGACGTTATCCAGACAGATGTCGTTTGTAAGATTAAAACGATTTAGCATGCTGTATGTTCCCGATGTAGACAACTCTAGTGTAAATCAGACACGGTGTCTGACAAGCAAGCTAAGCCTGTTAAATATTTACTTAACAAGCCAGCTGTACTGATATGATAATTAGCTTTTTAACTGAGATGACTACACGTATGGAGACCAATTATTCTTCCTCAACTGCCTGTCTCGAGAAGGTATCTGTAGAAATGAATGAGCACGCTTTGTTCCCAACAGCAAAACAAGACATTTAAGGGGAAAAAAAAAAACAAGCTCTGACTTGCTGTTAAAAACCAGCACGTGTTCACAACCAGAAGGTGCCAAAGTGACATTTCTCACTCGGGTTTATTGATTTTTCTTAGACTTTTGTGGAACACTTTGCTATTTTTTTCTTTTTCTTCTTCTGAGTGGAGATATTTCTGAATTTCGGTTGACTGATACAAGGGCAGGACTTTATCTCCAAGGCCATGTGAGGTGTACCAAAGCGTCAGTAGGAACGCTCTGTCTCTTTGCCGTCCGTCAGCTTTATTCCGAGTTCAAACTTCACCTGTTCGCTCCATTTGCTCGTGCGTGAGCGTGAGGGAAACATATTTGCTGCTATAAATATCTAGGTGGAAGATATACCAGGACTTCATGCAGCATTAATGACTGTAAAACAAAAGCGTTGTCTATCATTTACACTAGTTGCTAGGCAGATTAATTTTTTTTGTGTGTGTCTCAATTATGATGTGATCAGTTACAGCCATACTGTTCTTTCTGTAATTAATTTTTTTTCCACTAGATTGGTTGGAGATTTTGAGAACTTCAGCGTTAACGCACCATGTCTTCACTGTTATGCTGGAACACGTTAGTTCACTTTGTTCCAGTGAAGGAAACTCTTAATGCTTATTAGGGAAATGGAAATCTTTTTTTTATTTTTTTTATTATGTTTTTTAAGCACACTATGACGTTCTATGCAATTATGTGCTTCTGGAAACAGTTTGTAGTTTGGTTTGGTTGTGATGGTCAGGCGTCCACATACTTTTGACTGTATATCTCATTTCTTGTAGGGGGGGGGGGGGGACTCCAAAGATGTTATAACCTGGTCATTCAGTACATTCAGGTCATCAGCTGAATTTTTTAATTGCCACATAACGTCGCTGAGTCTAGACTTGAACAACTGAAGCAACCACAGATCATAACACTTCCTCCAGAGGCTTGTACAGTGGCTGGGTGCATCGCGTCATGTGATTCCCTGACGCACTAGTCGCTCTGTATTAATGTTAATCTGGACCACATAAACTTTTTTTCTGTTTCTCCAAAGTCAAATTTTTATGCTCCGTAGCAAATTGAAGCATTTTTCCTGATTGGTCTCATTAGCAGGTGGGTTTCTTATGGACACACAGCTGTTTAGTCGCAATCCTGTGAGTTCTCATCACATTGTGTGTGTGTGTGTGTATTAGGGCTGCACGATATTAGGAAAATATGCGATATGCAATATTGTTGTTGAATATTGCGATAACGATATTTCTTGCGA